>CM061535.1:72997787-73493041 GCA_030545055.2 Neoaliturus tenellus | reverse complement strand
TTTAAGTTAGATAACGGCGATCATCTGCTTACCATTAATCATAAAAACTATACATTAATGAATAGTTTGCTCTTGTAGTGTATTAACCTTCTGTGTACCTAATATATCGAGCGTTTACTTAAACTATAAATAGTTGGTACGGATTGTATTATGTAGTTGCTCAAGCCGAAATGTTTTGCACGAATTGTTTCTATGGCATATTTTCCTAAATGGTAAACATGAAATCCAAGTGTTAATGTTTGGTCAAAGCCGATATTGTGTCTGATTATTTGCCAATGTTTTTGTTCTATTGAATAATGTTCTGCTAGTTTTTAAACTATATGTCTTATGCCAAACACGTTTAATCATTTAAAAAAATACATTTACACGGACATAAGTTTTTAATAACTTTTAAAATAAAAAATAATGCCGCTTCCACCACCCTGCACTGCGCAAACGATGCATGTACCTGAGAGCCCCCTGGAGCTCACTGCGCAAAACACATCCCTTCTACCTGGGTCTCGGCATACTGCGCAAATGACGCACGCCCGTACTAATAGCCCTTTTTTGCTCTACCTGACCGTCCGGCGCACCGAAACTGCGATCCTAGTTTTAATCCTCAAAAGGGTTCGCTAATTCCACAAGCGGCCCATCAGCAGGTAGCGGAGGGTCCAGCGGGGATTCCAGCGTCCGGTGTAGGCTAATGGCTCTACATCGCTCAGTTTCGCCGTCCGACGTGTCACTCAAGTCGCTTTATAACTAATGCCAATGAACTAGGACTTCCAAGTTATACTAAACTCGCGCATACCACCCGAAATAAGTGTCATCTTCACCCCTGGGCCAGTAGTCTATTGTTGCGCAGTCGGCACTGTTAACTATACGGCTTTTAATGCAAAACATGGTATTTGATTCCCCTGTTTTCAACCGATTTTCTTTAAACTTTTTAAGTGTTTAGTTGAATAGTTGTATTAGGTCCCTCATACCTCGAAATTTTGAAAATTTTACAAATATTACTAAGGAAAAGTGAGTTACTTTGCGACGTCCCAAAGAGTAATATTTGTTAAATTTTCAAAATTTCAAAGGAAGGAGGGACCTAATATAACTATTCAACTAAACACTTACCAAGTTTAAAGAAAATCGGTTGAAAAACGGCGTCCGAAACAGGGGAATCAAATACCATGTTTTGAATTGAAAGCCGAATAGTTAAAATTGCCAAATGCGCAGCAATGGGCTACCGGCCCAGGGGTGAATATGACTCTTAACCTGGACCAATAAACGAAGACTTTCAGGGTATACATTCCTTCTTTATTTTCCCCCACAAATATATCAGTCATTCTCAGTTTGGGAGCAAGAGCAGCAGTATCGTCTTACGTACAGTATCGTCAGTATCGCCCCGGGGGCGGCCTCCGTGCCAGGATCGCAGTTTCGGCGTCTGCCTGAGGTCGCCCTTGGGGTAAAAATCGCAGTTTCGGCGTCTACCTGGATTTTGGATCGCAGTTTCGGTGCGCCCTGACCGTCGGATTAAGTGTATTATTTTCAAAACACCCTAAACATCGGATGAAGTGGAGTGCAGACAGCCCTCAGGGCTTAGCTCAAGGACCGTCATAAACGTACATGTCAGGGTTTGAAACTCTTTCAGCTGTTCCCAAAGAAAAAATCAAACAAATTTTCAGGTTGATATTGAAAACCATGCCGGGTATCAGCTAGCGGTTTACAAAAGTTAGCGACATAATCCTTTATAATCAATATGCACCACGATGCTGTAATCAATAAAAAATGTTTTACCCTTAACGGTTCTCTTTGCTCGCTCGCTCATCTCCTTGTGGTACTGACGCATAATTAATTGTCAAGTCGGCAGGTGGTCAGCTATCGATTGGATGCTATGAATGACGGGTGATAAAATGTGCTTCCTTTCCGGCCCGCTCCTCGTCTCCGTCAACGATAGAAAACGCGCGACGCGCGCGATCCAAGGTCGTTTGGGGGCTGTGGCGGCGGCGCCGTGGACCCTGCTCACGTCCGTTGGCACTCCGATCCCCCCCCCCCCCGCCACCCCGCGGACCAACACCCTGACCACAGTGACTGAGTGGTGATAAGCGGTCCATACTCGGATCTGTACCGCACGCCGTGCTCTGCCCGTCATGCACTGCACGGCACGGCACGTAAAAACGTGCCTACACAAGGTCATGCTACTCGGTGTTATGTCGTGCCGTGAAAAGTTATTTTAGTCAGAAAATTAAAGTTATTGACAATTTCCAATTCATTGTGTGTATGATAAGTAAATCAGAGAGAAATAATAGTTAGTAGGAGAAAAGCAGAAGGCTCCCTTGTAGGTTATACCCCCTGCCCCAAATGCAAGAATTTCTAAAAAAAAACGAGTTTCTAGAAACACTTCAAACAGTGCACAAATGTTATAAAACACCCAAGACTCTTAAAACAACATCACTACCGTTGACATTTTACACAGCCCGGGTACATGGACCCGTTCCTGAAATAAAAAATTCTGCCCGGGCTGTCTAGTAAGGACAAGGTAAGAGATATAATAGTCAAAGACGATCTATTGCTGGAATACGGGAATTATCTGTGTGTCTGGCATCGCTCAAACCTGAGTAACATGGTATGCGCGAAGTTAAGACAGATGGCCAAACTGCTTTTGGCAATGAAACGTCTCGATGAAACCATCATGGACTTCAAGAGCTCATTCTACCCGCGTGCTACGACACCTTTATGAAGGCAGTAGATGAAGTTGCAGGATATAACCCTCAGTAGCCTGGAAATTAAGTAGGCCTAGTGATTTGATCCATCCTTTTTGGGACACAGTGTATATAAGTATACCGGATGATTCAGAGCACCCTTGCACTATATTTATCAGAAGAACGGATTGAGATATAAACCTGCAACAAGGTCTTCCCACTAATTTGCATATGGTCTTTCCAATGAAACGGTTTTTATCTAGATCCATATACAGGGTGGTCCAAACTTGAGGTCACGGGTTCAAATCTCGGTATTTTTACCAATACACATTTTTCATAGTTTTACAAGTCGTAGTAAAATTATAATGACAACCGGACGAATTTAGCTTTTTCCTTTCCAAAATTGCAGTCATTTTTTAGTTAAAAACAAGAGTTTTAACACACTATATACTTTTGCTACGAATTTGTAAAGAATTTTTAAATGTCATTTCCTAATTTAAAATAGAGTCTAGGTCAAAAATCTATGCTACCGCAAAAGGTTGTTTTAATAAATTGAAGTCTTTACGTAACTCTAAGTCGTAACTATAACTCTAAGTCAACAGTGTGGAGATTCCGTATATTGTTCAATTAACATGCTTTAATTGAACAGTAATTAACAACAATAAGTAACAATTAATGCGTTAATTAATTGTTCTGTTAATGTTCATCGTTATCATCGTTCATCGTTATCGTTTATGTTTATCTTTGTCGCTTTTAACATCGTTTACCGGTTTGTTGCGTCAGATAATAACACAAAAAAGCTGGTTTCGCTTGACTTGTCATATTTTTATTTATCCTTGTAATTTATATCTCCATTATAATTTATTAACGCTTTAAGATTATTTTCTAAATAAGTTCATTTTGGTTTTTATACCGATTTGTTGCGTCTTTGGTGTAACGCCTAAAAGCGGTGTTCGCATCATTAGATAGCATTCCGGCGTCTATTTAATACGTATACTATAGTACTTTATCTGTTTAATATCTCAAGGCATCTCTTGGTAATGTTGTATATGGATGTTCAAATCTTTAACGCAGATGTCTTTTATTTCATGAACATGACATTCTATTTCATGTTCTTTATTTTACATAACAAATAGTCCTTTAACCATACATTTAACTTGCAAAGTTACAGTCTTCTATAAAAATTCAATTTTAAAATATTGATATGTTTAGAAACACCCCTGTATAACAACTCTTTTGACTTGATATTTTCTTTTTTTACACAACAAACAATTCCTTTATTGTAACATTATACACATAAATAAACATTTCTTTCATATATATATTTTTAAACGACTTAATAATAAGATTTCAATATCATAATTTTTATTTTTCCATTTTCTCAACATGTTTAATTTTGTCCATATTCTATTTATGTATAGTATTTAATGCATTTAGTAATTAAATTTCTTCTGCCATGTGTATTATATAAAATCTTTTACATTTAATGTACTATAACAATTACAGAACTTAAATTTATTTATTAAATTCGTGTTTGCTTCAGCATCTGCTGGGAGCTCTTTGCCAACATCATATATGAATAATCAATAAATTACTTAAGCCAATTACTACTCGTCAGTTAATATTACTCTTAAAATTTATGATCACCTTCCCACAAATAAACAAATTCTTTTATTTTAATGCTTTTAAAAAATCACAAATTTAATATTTTTTATTACAGTTCCCTCGCCAAAATTTGGCTCGCCCATAACAAAAGGGGAAAGAAAAGAAAGCGGTGACTTTGTTCCTTACCATGTCCGTCCTACTTAAGTTTTTTTCTCTAGCTTCTTGTTCTTGTTTTTAAAAGGATAGTGGTCTGTTGTTTTTATTTAAACAGCGGTGTTGTGAGAAAAAAATATATTGGTGGGTTTTTTTGGTGTGTTTTTTTCTCTTATAGCCTTAGCCTGTATGTAAAAGATGAGTGTTAAGTTGAGGGAGTGGTATTTTGTTGTCTATTTACGCCAGTGGCATTTTTTAACGTTTTGACGGGGAACGGTCCAAACCCAAATCTTGTTACTATCTAACATCGACCAGTAAGTTGTTAGAAAGCATCATGAATTAATAGCTGTTATGGGGGTTTGCCGGCCTCGAGATCGTGTTTCTAGTTCGAGGCAAAGCCAAGAACTTGAAACAATCGAGAGCTGGTAAAACATTTTTGGCCACGTTACGAACGATATTTTTCATGACACTACAACATTCAATAAATTCTAGACGAGTAAATAAATTTTTCGTTCATAACAAACTAAACATAATCTCAACTAACCTAGCGAGATGTACTGCTTGTGTTTCTGGTTGCTAGGCAACCACTTCTGATCAGCTAAGGCCACCGAAACTATAGTAAGATGCATGAAAATAGTCCGATGGAAATTTTAACAGCTGTCTCCCCTCTCACCCCCTACCGCTCTGTAATGTTGTCATTTTTGTAATGTTAATGATGTGTAATACAGTATGTGTTTCAATGTGAATTTGGCAACATTGTTTCGACTCTCATCGGACTATTTTCGTGAATCCTACTATAGAATACTCTAACAGTAGGTGAGAACTACGGCTGATTCCAAGGCAAAAACACCATTTTCCCGGGTACGTCATAAATATTTGACAGTTGCTATCAGCTGAACTATCAACTACGTCCGTGGTGTATCCCCAGCGCCGCGTCTCCCCAGCGCCGCGCGGGGCGTGCATCAACTGCGCGAAACGCTCCAAGGGACGGTCAGAGACGTGCATTAACTGCGCGAAGTGAAGGTTCTATTTTACTACCATATCATGAGTCAACATACGGTTTTAATATTTGAAAATTAGATAATTTTACATTAGATAAAAATGAAACGAAAACGGGTGGATAAATTTTTGTATATGAATTTAAATCTAGTTCGCACACGGACGATAAATTATTATACTCTGACGATTTTCAAACTCCTTTGAACTTGTACCCGGAATAACTATTAACTACTTAACTATTAAATTTTCTGGTCTTTCGCTAATAAATTTCTCCGTGAATAATATACATCTAAAACCATTCCACTATTTTTAACAACAAATATAAGTGAGCCTACTTTTACAAAACAAACAACAAAATATTTACAGCTCGCACACTTCAAAAAACATATAGGCTATTTACGAAAAATCCAAAGTAACGTGGGTGATGTTGTCTCTTTAAAAACTACACCGTAACGGACCGAAAGTACCAATAAGATAACATGAGGAGTGGAGTTAAGAAAATCGCTTAAATATTTACGAATACTAGTGCCAAAGCCAAGAGTTTGACAACACTTTGTGATATGGGAGGGTGGAATGAACCTGTAAACTAGGAGATTTCTTCCGCCGCCAACAATCGTATACCTGGCTCGGGCTTCGCGCAGTTGATGCACATTTTTGGAGGACCCTTTTCGGTTTTCGCGCAGTTGATGCAAATCTAAGGAATTTTTCGCGCAGTTGATGTACGACCGCCGCGCGGGCTACCTGCCTAATCTGACAGTTTTGACAGCCGGATTGGAATTCATAAAAGCAACGAACTGTGGTAATGACTTGTTCCTAACTGAGCATGGTACAGTTGATCAACATAAGAAAGAAGCAAATTTTTTACATTTCATTGCAGACATAAAAAATAAGTAACACAAAAAATTAGAATTAAGCTTACCGACACTCGTACGTTTTGAGAATCTAATTTTTTAATGTACAACTAAGACTGTTTCGAAATAATAAAATATTTTAAAATGTAAAATATTTTGAAAAATATTATTTGTAAAATTATTACTTTTTTCAAAACAGCAATTTTCGCTATGTTGGAATTAAAGTGTAATTTTCCCCAAAAGTGGAAAGTAAAAATTAAACGCCACACGATAAAAATCACAAATTTCATTTTAAAAAGTCTCCTGGTGACTTCACTACATTCGGTATTTAACCCGACAGCCTCTGTTCGCCATTTAGAATTCATGACAGCCCACAAATGGTTTTGAATTATTGAAAAATAGTTTTACTTGTTTGAACCACCTATTCCAAGAATAGTTTTAGGAAAGCGAATAACAAAGTGCGTAAGGGGTTCCGTTACATTCCGACTCGGCGGCCCCTGTCGTACAAAGTTGGGAATTCCTGACAAAACACACCTAGTTTTACTTTAAATTCATTTTTATCATGAACTATGAAATATTAACTTGTTGCTATTGATACAATATTTAAACTGACCACCGATTACTTTCAATAAGTCAGGCATTTAGAAGAGAAGATAGACCCTCGTCACTTCTGCATCACTGAGCAGACCCTTTGGTAATTTATGGTCGCGGCGCTGAGGATACAAATTTGCCCGCGGCGCGGCGCTGGGGAGACGCGGCGCTGGGGAGACGCGGCGCTGGGGATACGGAATCACTACGTCACTGATTTGTTATTTATTGTTGTTATTGTTGTCACCTACCTTATTATATTCTAGATTTTTTGCTACCGTTTCCATTACCGGCCTAGGCCGAAAGATTTTGGGCAGGGTCGAGGTGCGCTGATGGTCAGACAGGATCATAAAAACCAGGGTTGAGGTGCGCCGATAGTTGGTTTGGGTCTCTCGGGAGGCAGGGTCGAGGTGCGCCGATGGTCAATTTGAGATTTGCCTTCAAATCGTTGCTTGTTAGTGTTAATAATTATTACATATACTGTTTAATACTGTATCAATATTTAAAGTAAACTGAAGAATAACAATTTGGTATGTCGTATGGATGCAGTTTTTTCCACGAAAAACATTTGCTAATTTTTCATCAGACTGCATGCTAAACAGCCATTTTCTAGCCCATTAGTCAGTAGGTGTTGAATTAGTCCGAAAAGGTGGCATTTATTATAGCCAACGAGGTTAAATAAATAAAAGAGTGCTCAACACATGTTAATTTTTGTCCCCTGTTGATTTGCGCCATGTTACCCATAATAAACCCGCTTTTCGCCCTAGTAATAAAAATTACCATTTATACAGGGCTTTTCCCACAGTTTAAATAACAACATACCGTACCTAACACTTATATTTTATTTGGAATTAATTAGTAACAGCGTGGCAGAAAAACATGGGGAAGAGGCCAACGGACTGACCATCGGCGGATCAGCGCACCTCGACCCTGCCCCTCCGAGGGTAGACGGTAATCCGCTGTGGAATGCCCTGACCATTGGCGCACCTCGACATCTCCCAAGATTTTGACGGCTTAGGCCAAGAAAACAGGTGTATCGTTGGTAGAAGTAAGGGTCGAAAACAGGTGATGTCGAACATTAAACTATCAAGGAGAACATTTTCGTATGTGACTGTTTCACAATATTTATTTTTATTATTCATTAAAAAAACAATTTATTTATGTTTAAAATCTGACTTAAAAATTTATCAGAAAGTAATCAATCAGCTGTTCAATTATAATTCGTATTAAAAATCTTATAATGAATTGTGGTCAACATTTAAAAGCGCCCTCTAGAAATAAATCAAAGACCAGAGGGGCGAAGGCCGAAATGAAATGACCCTTTTGATCACCATTCGCCCACGCACTAGATCATAAGCTTTAAAATCACACTTCAATCTTAAAAATTGATTAAGTTGGTCGAGAGAAATTGGGATGTAGCCTAACAACAGATGAAACCCTTATAAAATAAAAAGATCACTAAATCACTAATTTGAGACAGGGACCTCACATAGTGGGTATTTTAAACAGAATATGAATGAGAGATGAGTGTAGGATGACTGTGGATCGATCTTATAGTCTTACTGGCTAAGGCCGATATTCTCCTTATACAGGACTGTTAATTTATAGCCCAACAGTCAATGGTATCTAGGGACCTACAGTTTAACATGGGATCCGAACCACAATTTTAACCTCCCATATACGAATTGGTCTAATTATGAGAAAGGACTTTATGGATGAACTAATGTTCACTAGTGCGGACGTTAATCCCCACCAGGGAACATCGCATACACAAGCCATCGCTTATAACTATCCACAATTCGCGACCTCCAAATGGCTGGATAACAGGACGACGCCACCGTCCCAGTCAAAGAAATATATAGATGAAAGATCAAAGAAATTTAAACACAACGTATTTAAAAGTTGTCAGTTTCACGTTTGATGATTCTATTTTGTACACGTTTACATTTCGAGGTACAATACATCTGCAAGGCCACTAGCACAAAGCCCAGAATCTTATGAATAACAGGAATAGGCATATCTTAATCATTCTCCTAGATAAATAAAGTATAGTTTTACAAAATTTCAGGTCAATGGGTCCAGTATAGTCTTTGCGCTTATTCAAGACAACACAAAACTTTCGTTTTATGGTTACAGATTAAAAATGTTCGTTAAGGAAAACTGCTACTCAAAAACATTCATCACAATGATTTTTATTACAGTTTAAATATGTCTCCCCACCATTATTCTCGAGCAGGATCGGGGGAAAAACAACAACCTATAGGAAAGAGAATACTGGCGTGCTCTCACCCTCGCATAATTAACTTCAATGCCACTTTAAATATTTTCTAACATTTTACAACATTTTTATAGAGCGAAACTTGGCTTCCCTGTACTTCAGTATTATTTTAATTGCGTATGGGGGAGACATGTCAAGTACCGAACAACTACGGGTTTCCAAGCAAAACATTTTTTAACACAAGTAAGAAATCTGTGAACATGATAATTGTTCATAGATGAGTTATTGTTAACGATATTACATTTTTAAGTAAGACTAATTAAAAAATATAAGTTGTTCAAATATTTAGTAGTAGAAATACACTTTCCCAGTACGGTACTGGACACATCAAAAGCAGTATATTACAATGCTATTATCAAACGAAATGTTTATTTAATTAGTGTATATCTATATTCAGATTTTTACATGTTTATTCTTGGATAATATTGCCCCAAAAATAATTATATTCAGCAATTTCTACAGTTGTAAAAAATTAAGTTCTTTCGGTCTAAGGAAGGCCGTACTCTTCATTGGTAGTTTCCGTTTAGATGATATATTCGTATTTAATTTCAATTTTTTATTTCCTACCTTTCTTTGCTTGATTTTATTTTTGACCTAATTAGTAACAAGTGAGACAGTGTAGGTCACAATTTAAAACAATTAAGGTTTTGCCAAACCTTGTAAAATGCTAGGTGGTTGATATCAATGGGAAGAAACGCTGTGAATACCCTTATTATCAACAAACAATATGCCTTGAAAGAAAAAAGATTTTTATTGTGCTAGAGTGAAATAATATAGTGACCGGTACTGGGCAATTCCATAACTCTCTGATATTGGGAATCGTAGTGGTTACATATTGTAAATGTTCCCCCCCAAATTTATTTGTAATAATTAAATGCTTATTACTTTTATGCATTGCCTATGTTGATTGGGTTCTCTAAATTATTGTTTAACATGGTCTAATCACCAAGTAAAAATTCATTTTGAATCTTAAACCTTATGTCGGGATTCCGTCAACAAGACTAAAGTATATTCCTCACTCACTACTCCTACTCGAGTGGCGTGAAATGGCTGCAGTTTGTACTGTGGGTTTGCCGAACATAGTAATTTTACAACTGTAGTGTTTGGCCCTGCTATCTAGTAAATTTTACCTGAAACACACCCTGTCCGGTATAGGCAGAATCCGGTACTGTGCGTGTTTTCAGGTAATATTTAATCATTACTATATGTACGTATATTTATTTTTTGTATTTGGTATGCTTTTTATAAATGATTCAGTATTATTATATTCGGTATTATTCTTTGAAACCTTTACTTCTCACATCTCCATTCCAAAAGCATTTATGATTTTCTCCTTTTCCAATAATTTTAGAGCGGGAAAACAGAAAATGGTGTATCTAACGGTATCATCCTTGCAAATCGTCACAATAATATGACTGACATACTGCGTATCTTTACGATATTATAACAGCAGATTGGAGTCACTTGGAAAATTAGTTATTAGTACAGTTATTGTAGCATGTTCCCATTTTTTCTAGGTAGTCAAAGACCACCCTCGTATTGAAATTGAATTATCTAACATTTTCATCCTTCACATTAAACTCTTGACTCTATTATGCTGCGTAACTTTAAATTGGGTTCACAGCAGTTCGGCGTCTCATAGAAAATTTACTAATTAACATTAAAACAGTTATTGAAACATGTTTCAACTTTTGGAGGTTATCAAATTCCAGACTAGTATTGAAATTGAATTATCTAACGCTATCATATTTGTAAACTAACACATTAAACTTTTAACTCCATTAAACTACGTTATTTTACATTGAGTTCACAGAAGTTCGGCATAACAAGAAAATATACTGATACATATGAAAACATTTATTGTAAGGTGTTCTTTTTTTGTCTAAGGACGTAAAGGTATTTAAGTTTTAAGTATCTAACTTTATTGTTCTTCTATATCATCAAATAAAACTCATGACTCCATAATGCTGCGTAAATTTACATTGAGTTCGCAGCAGGTTGGCGTCACCTAGATAATTTACTAATAAAAATGAACCCATCGATTATAACACCTTCCCAATATTGTTTTTTGTCAATGGTCACTAAGGTGTTTTAATTGAAGTACCTAACGTTATAAATCCTTGTAAATCATCTCATTAAACTCATGACTCTATAATGCAGCGTAAATTTACATTGAGTTCGCAGCAATTTAGCGTCACCTAGGTAATTTACTAATAAAAATGAAGGAGTGATTATAACACCTTTCCAATATTGTTGTTGTTATCAAAGGTCGCAAAGGTATTTAAATTGGAGTATCTACCGTTGTCATCCTTGTAAGTCATCAAATTACTAATGTAAATCATCATGACTCCATAATGCTGCGTAACTTATCATTGAATTCGTAGCAGTTCGGCGTCATCAAGAAAATTTACTGATAAACATAAAAACATTTATTGTAATGTATTTTCATTTTTTTTTGTTTAAGGGCGTAAAGGCATTTAAGTTGAAGTATCTAACGATATCATTATTGTAAATCATCACATAAAACTCACGACTCCATAATGCTGCGTAACTATACAATGAGTTTGCAGCAGTTCTGCGTCACCTAGATAATTTATTAATAAAAATGACCACAGTGATCATGACACTTTCCCAATATTTTTGTTGTTGTCAATGGTCGCAAAGTTATTCTAATTGAAGTATGTAGCGATATAAATCATTGTAAATCTTCTCATTAAACTCATGACTCCATAATGCTGCGTAACTTTACATTGAGTTCGCAGCTATTTGGCGTCATCTAGATAATTTACTAATAAAAATGAACACAGTGATAATAACACCTTCCCAATATTGTTGACCATGTCAATGGTCGCAAAGGTACTTTAATTGAAGTATCTAACGTTATAAATCCTTGCAAATCATCACATTGACTCGTGACTCCATAATGCTGCGTAACTTATCATTGAATTCGTAGCAGTTCGGCGTCGCCAAGAAATTTCAGTAATAAACATGAAAACATTTATTGTAAGGTGTCCTAATTTTTTGTGGTGGTTTTAAGGGCGTAAAGGTATTTAAGTTGAAGTATCCAACGTTATCATTACTGTAAATCATCACATAAAACTCATGACTCCATAATGCTGCGTAACTCTACAATGAGTTTGCAGCAGTTCGGCGTCACCTACATAATTTATTAATAAATGTGAAAACAGAGATTATAACACCTTCTTAATATTGTTGTTGTTGTAGTCAAAGGTCGCAAAGGTATTTTGATTGAAGTATCTAACTTTATAAATCCTTGTAAATCATCTCATTAAACTCATGACTCCATAATGCTGCGTAATTTTACATTCGGTTCCCAGCAATTTGGCGTCATCCAGATAATTCACTATTAAAAATGAACCCAGTGATAATAACACCTTCCCAATTTTTGACGTAATCAATGGTCGCAAAGGTATTTTAATTGAAGTGTCTAACGATATAAACCTTGTAAATCATCTCATTAAGCTCATGACTCCATAATGCTGCGAACTTTACATAGAGTTCGCAGAAATTTGGCGTCACTTAGATAATTTACAAATAAAAACGAAAAGAGTAATTATAACACCTTCCCAATATTGTTATTGTTATCATAGGTCGCAAACGTATTTTTATTGAAGTATCTTACTTTATAAATCCTTGCAAATCATCACATTAAACTCATGACTCTGTAATGCTGCGTAATTTTACATTCGGTTCGCAGCAATTTGGCGTCATCTAGATAATTTATAATAAAAATGAACACAGTGATAATAACACCTTCCCAATATTGTTGACGTTGTCAATGGTCGCAAAGGTATTTTAATTGAAGCATCTAACGATATAAACCTTGTAAATTATCTCATTAAACTCATGACTCCATAATGCTGCGTAACTTTACATTGAGTTCGCAGAAATTTGGCGTCACTTAGATAATTTACAAATAAAAATGAAAAGAGTAATTTTAACACCTTCCCAATATTGTTATTGTTGTCATAGGTCGCAAACGTATTTTTATTGAAGTATCTTACTTAATAAATCCTTGCAAATCATCACATTAAACTCATGACTCTGTAATGCTGCGTAACTTAATATTGAGTTAGCAGCAATTTGGCGTCACCTAGATAATTTACTAATGAAAATTAAAACAGCGATTATAACACCTTCCCAATTTTGTTGTTGTTGTCAACCTGAACTCAGCTCCAGTTCCAACTCTCAATAGCGACCGAAAATCTCCTCCGTATACCACTCCCTATAGTGACCCCATCCTACCTGCAGATACCTCTTACTTTCTCGACCTCAAAACACCTCCAGATACTACTTCTATAATTAATTTTAAACCTTCTCCTGACACCGCTCCCTATAGCGACCTCAACCCATCTCAAGATTCCACGTCTTATAAAGACTCCAGCCCTCCTTCAGATATTACTCCATCTAGTGACCCCAACCGACCCTCAAGTACCATTCCTTAAGGCGACCTCAAACCACCTCCAGATACCGTTCCCTATAGTGACTCCAACCCACCTCTAGATACAACTTCCTGTGATGATCCTTACCCACCTTCAGATACCTCTCTGCATTGCAACCACAGCCGAACTCCGGATATCACTCTTTTTAGCGACCCCAACCGACCTCAAGATACCATTCCCTATACCAACTCCGTGGTAGTTACTCACCCAATTTTTAAATCAGTTACTCCCGACGTTCATTTTTAGTCACACCCACAGTTCGTGTTGATTAATTATTACACGGCATTTTGGCATCACTTATCGGCGTCACACATTATACTGAATTTTGGCGTCGTTGGTTTATCGGCGTCAGAGGCCAAACTGCTGTCAACTGCTGTAAACCTTGCTTATTGGCGTCACTTTTTGGCGTCACCACTTGACGCCGAAATGCTGTGAAACAATGCAAAATGACGCCGAAATGCTTTATATATATGTATATATATATATATATATATATATATATAATAAATAAATAGTTTATTATATATATATATATAATAAAGAAGTGATAAATATATATTACTCAAAATAGCAAATAAGTTTATTATGTAACAAACGGGACACCCGTCGTTTTATTAATTTTTATAAAATAGTTAGTCAGAGCCTCCAGAAAACAGAGAAATAGCTATTTATGTATTAAGCGCGGTAATGACTATTTGTGCTCCTTATTCACACAAGATTTTTCCTACCATCATAATTGAAACAGATTAAATTTTTACGAGGTAGTCCGTGCGCAAATTGCGCATTTTATGATTCTGTATGAATAAAACTCACCGTGAATGTTGTTTATGAATGTTGTACATCACGTGAATGTTGATTATGAAGTGACAGATATCTATTGTTGTTTACTATCTGGCTTTTAAAATTCATCTGAAGGTAATCATATGTTAAATTACAATTCATATTAAAGAACTTGCAATAAAATTTGGTCAACATTTTAAAGCGCCCTCTAGAAATAAATCAAAGGCGAGAGGGGCTTCGCCCCCCGATAAGGTCAAAGGTGTCGTTTCAAAGGACGTCGATATCGTTTCAAAGGTATCGAAACGATATGACTTTTTTTACTACTATTCGTCACTTACATAGCTTTAAAACAACACCTCAATCTTAAAATCGGTTCAGTAGGTCGAGAGAAAAAGGGACGTAACAGACGAAACCCTTATAGAAATAGGCCCTAAGAAGATAGATATTTACAAAATGTCATTTAGGATTTTTTTTTCTACACACTAACAATACATAAGCTTGTTAGCTTATGCGGGAATGAAGTGAAAAGCGGAAATGATCTGTTTTGCGTACTGTTTGCACCTGTGGCAATGTGATTTTTTCCATGCAGTGGTAGAAAAAAGAATTTACAATACTTATTTTCCTTGCTAAATAAAAGCAAATGTTTAATTCAATTAATTTATTATCATGAAAAATTCATTTAATCTTTTTTTGGTGTTATACTTTCCAATCGACCTAAATAAAACTGTCGCAATGAATGTTTTATTGAGTTTACACGTTCTGTCTGGTAATTTCATTGGCCGTATCGATTTCCTGTCGGCAATTTTCATATCAATAACTACTCTACATATATTATGGAGCATTTTTTAAAAGGTATTATTGAATGTCCTTATTAATGGGGGTTGGCCCATGAAGAGTTAATCGATAATCTTAAATGTATGAATAGGTCACATCAAATTAAAGGTTTTTCTTAGTAGAGTACAATGCCAAAAATTCGACTTCAAATGGATTACTCAGAATTAAATGGTAGGCAATCAAACATCTCATCAAAATGAGATTGCTGAGAACCAAAAATTCATAACTGCGGACATACTTGACCTTTTGAGGTTGGGTTTGTGGTATATTATGTAGGATAAGTGAGTAAAAAATGGCAGATTATTCTTCGCATTGAAATTATATTTCTGAAACAATAAAATGCAATAATTCCTGAGATATTCAACCTTTGAGGTCGGGTTTGTTTAAAATTTCTCAAAATTAAAAGACCTTTAAAAATGTATGAAATGAAGTTCCCTTCTCCAAGGACGTCCCAATGGAAGTCATCGGCTTATATCTTGCCAAATATAATTTTAAATGTCTTTCAATTCTGAACAATATGCCAAAAAACCGATCGCAAAAGATTTATTATGTCAGAAGTTATTGCATTTTATGGTTTCATCAATACGATTGCAACACAAAGTTTTGATATTTTTTACTCAGTCATCCTTTCAAAGTCGGGTTTGCGGCATTACACTTAACTAAGCGCCTTCAATTTGATGTGTATATCACCTATGTTTACATTTAAGATTAACGACTGACTCCTCATGTGCCAACCCCCATTAGAGGTGGGTGGACACACAGTAATAACTTTAAAAAAAATGTTTTACTCTCAACTCAATTAGTAAAGGTTTAAATGTATCGCAATTATAATGTTAACATTATTAAGACGTTTACAGAATTTTCAGCAACCCTGTATATATATTTTGACATATTCCGAAACTCATCACGACATTTCAGTTGAAGTTATCGTTCAGGGATTTTAGAGAATCGAAATGTAAGTGGCTAACCTCAACCGCAACCGCAACCGCACCGCATTTGGTCGAGGCGTGCAGATTGTAACAATCACGCAGCCACCCCCTCCCCTTTGCCACCACAGCCACTACCCCCATCCCCCCACAGCAACTCAAACCAATCCCTCACTTATGTAGACGTACAGAGTGTTTAATAGTGTTTGGATTTTTTTAAATTTAAACACATTAAGAATAATCCCTAGACCACATTTTAATACTTATACAAGGTGTCAGGAAAAACGTTTCAGGACTTGTTGAATGATTATTTGTACAGTAATAAAGAAATAAGCTTATATAAAAGTATGTAATAAAATGCTTTGTTTAGGTGATAGCCACCATTTTGTTTTTGTTTTTTTTTTTTTTTGTTTTTTTTACACTTATTAATTTTTATTTCTGTAACGGATCATTATATTAAGTTCATAGTTAGCATGTATCTTTATCCCAACAAGCTCATGTTATTCAAAACTTAATTTTCCAAATGTGTGTTTTCAATTTTTTATATTTTTATAGTTTTAAAAATAATAATTTTATCAAAGTTGTACAAAAGACATAAAATTTGATAATTTTAATGATCTTAAACAACCACAGGCCTACCAATATTTTAAAGATTAGACAACAAATAACAGAGATATTTATAATTTTCTCTAAAATAAGTTGATACTTTAAAATAATCATCGTAAATTAAGATGTGATCACTGATCAATACAAAAATCCCTAAACTTTTTTTCTGACACCCTGTATATAATTCATATATCATCATAGTATGATCTATACTATAATTTACAGTTAAATTATTTATACTAAATATAATTTATTTGCCATATTTTTAAGTTATATTACAATAATAGACAAATGTATACACTAATTAATTTATATTACGATTCACTCACTTTTATTTGGCATTTTTAACATGTTTTAACAAATTCGTCCTATACCACGTGTTACCCAGACTACCGTGCACACATTTAAAAATGTTAATAATTATTTTTTAACAAAAAATTATTATTGGTAAACAGGTTACGTTCTATCGATTGATGTTAATTACAATTTACAGAGTTTACCGGAAGTTATGTTTCCAGCTTGAAGGTCACCAATTTTAAATACAAACCCGAACTTGTGCGGCAGTTTTTATTCCACACGTAGTTTTTAAGATATCTTTACATTTTAATGTTTACCAGCCATCCCAACGGTTTAGGAGATAACAGCTGTTGAGGTTCATGTTTACCAGCCATCCCAACGGTTTAGGAGATAACAGCTGTTGAGGTTCATGTTTACCAGCCATCCCAACGGTTTAGGAGATAACAGCTGTTGAGGTTCAGTTCTTTCCATAAGAATAACATGGGGCAAATTTTCACATCCGTTATCCGAACATTTGCCGTTAGACAAACATGAAAAATAGTATAAAACTGTCTTATAGTCTTCTATTGCATACTTTTCCATCATAAATTATTATTTTGTCATAGTTTTATTTTTCCATAATGTTTACAACATGGATTATTGAAAATGTACATAAAAGTAAAAATAATTACGTGATAATCGGTATTTTACGATCATTAAAAATTGTGTGCTGAGACATTTTTATACTTGGATAATTTAGATTTACGAAAAAGTTTTAGAGATTGGATGTGAAATTTTTCCAATTTTATTCTTGCTGGAAAACTGAACTTTAACTGTCATTATCTCCTTATAGGTTAAGTTTGGGAGTGAAAATTAAATTGTGAATTTGACTTAAAATGTGTTTAGAATTTAAAAATAATACCATAAAAATTGGGAGTTTTGTTTTAAAACTAGTGAATTTCGGTTTGGATAAGATCTTAGTGTTAATCGATAGAGTGTAACCATAGAACTATAAACATGGAACGCTGGCTGAGTGAAGCGAAAACGGTCCGGCGGCGCGCCGCTACCCCCACCCAAGGTCGGTATGCCCGGGCGCTTTGGTCCACACAATTCAATGGGCACGTCGCGTTTTTTAGTACTTTCGGCTCAATTTAAACGTAATTGATTGGTTTAAACGACCAAAACCAAATTTCTTTGCATGAAGGGATGTATGGAGCAATAACTGATGCAAACATATTTAGTAAATATGATTTATTAATAAGTAAAACAAACAAAATAAGTTTTTTTGCTGAATGAAAACTACACATTCTTAAATAAAACAAGTTTGTTTTGTTTCTGTCTAATACCTAACTTTGATTTATTTATAGACAGATTTTTTTCTTTGGCATATGAAAAGCAAACAGCCTTAAAAAGACAGAACAGATTAATTTTATCAGTCTTAACTCATGGTATTCGCCAAACTCATGATTGATTGCATGAGTTTTGAAATGAACAGGGGACTGTACTATGAATTTTTGAGCTCAGGATACGCAAGAAATCTTTAATTTTAATATGATTAACTGTTGCATATTTATTTGGAATTACATTCTAGGAACTTTGATTTGTACGTGCATTATTCGAGGATCTTTAAACTTTTTCTATATGTATAAGAAATCTATACATTTAATACGCTAAAAAAGGTTTTTTTGTGTTGAGAACTCCTCCTACAATTTTCAACCGTTTTTCAAGTTTTTGGTGTCGTTGGATAGGGCTTGGTCTGTAGTTGGTTCCGCCAAAAACTGATGAGAATCGGACTGAAAATAAAGGCGCTATTCACCATTGAAATCTCAAAATTTCCCAAATAACATTGGAATTAAATAAAACATTTTTAACGTCTGTTAATAATCAGCAGTACATAAATGTAGTTTTGATGATTAGATATTCACAATATTGGATTGGTCGGATATCGTTGATTTATAGCTAAAAGTAATACTGTATTTGTATTGTATTAAAATAAATTGCTCGATTTCGAGCAACAATTATACTAGTATAGGAATAATTGTTATATTTTGTTTTAACTCAAATAACTGATAATATTTTCTTTTCTTAAAATAAAAATTTTTGTGGAAATAGCTACATAGTTTGAGTTAATAATGTTGTCTAAATATTAAAAAGAGTAAAAAAAATCAATAAAAAATCATTTTATACACTACGTATAGTCTAAGTCTACGTCAAATTTCATGGATTAAAAAAAAGTTATAAACCTTTCATTTTATATGAAAAAATTCATTGTGGTAAAAACAAATACAGTATTGTTAAGCTTGCTGAAATGTACATATGATAAGTCGACCTTTATTTTAAGACGGAATGGATGTCAACTGTATAAGTTTTAATGACGTAATTCGATTTATGCCATTGTATAGTCTACTATGGTACACTTTCAAGTATTCACTCGAAAGTGGATACTTTCAATTAACTGTAATTGTAGAAATGTAAAAAGCTAGAACTATTGAAAATATTGAGCCAAATTTAGAAACTCGTTGTTATTGTGCCATATTACACTGTACGTTTTATAAAAAATGCCCTTTAAGTGCAATACACTAACTTGTTATAAAATATTATGTTTGATCCTTTCCATAGGACGTAATTTAACAATTGAATACGACGTTACCTATATACGGTAGACCGCATTATAAACAATGGGTTAGATAAAATTGCTGTAGGCCCTACTTAGGCTTGATTATGTGCAGATAAGCTGGATGCCTCAGTAATATTTTTGCAATTATAAGCTACACAATATGTAGGCATTCCACTTTACATTACAACAAATAATATCACTTGACACATATCCGAAATATAGTACAGTATATACAACAATTGATAACAAATAACAAACAAAATCCGTCACGCACTGCATTGAATCAGGTGTCTCCGGCCAGTGACTGTTTGATTAAAATGTGCTACACTACGACGGAACGCGACGCTTCCGCCGATTCGTAGAAGCGCTCGCTAAAGATAAGATTACAAAAAACGGCTTATCATACAGCAGATATTTTTAATGCAAGATAAAATTCAGAATCTTCTCTAAAATTCATTCACTGGAAGTTTTTTCCTGACCTTACAATAAAAAAAATCCTCGCTTACTACTTTTTTCACTACATAATCAATTCAAACTAAACAAACTTTAGGCTAAAACAATTATTATAATTTTAAATATTTTTTTGTTGGCCTGAAACCAATACCGATTTGTTAACCATTTAAAGCTCTAAAACCCTATATAAATTTAAACTACATTGCCTAGCGCTTTATAGGTTAAATATCGAGTTGAGTGAAACGCTGCATCGTCGTCGGTCACTCAGATTTTGCGGAAATTGCAGTTTTATACCGACCTCGGGAGGGGGAAGATGAACAGTCGGACCGTTTTTGGCTGCCTTTCATTACTCGAGTCAGCATTCCATGTTTATAGTTCTATGAGTGTAACCGGTTTACATACATTGGCTCAATCAGTTTTTGTTAAAAATTAATTCTGTAAGTTTTAAAAGGGATGTACGGATGGTTTGGAACTCCCAGTATGTTGTTAATTTATTTTTAATTTTTTCATTACACACCTTAACCTAGTTTCAAGGATTAGGTTACATAAAATATACCTCGCTTCTATTTCATCTTAATATATGATATGCAAGTAATAAACAAATTTTATAGAAAAAAGCTAATAAAAACTCGTTATAATAAGCTGTGTTAATTAAAGACTAATCGGATTATTGGAACAGAATATAGGCTACCAAAAATAGACACTTATACTTTTATATACTATAAGAATAATTATCATTTTTACTTTCTCCCACTATACCATAGTATATGGAGAAAGTATTGTTTTCGTCAAAATTTTCGAATTTGAGTTGTTGGTGGATTTATCCATTTTGGTTCCCCCTGAGTCCAAAAAAGTGGTTTTCGGAGTGATGTGTGTGTGTGTGTGTGTGTGTGTGTGTGTGTGTGTGTGTGTGTGTGTGTGTGTGTGTGTGTGTGTGTGTGTGTGTGTGTGTGTGTGTGTGTGTCTGGATGTATACAGAGCTAGAGAATGCCCCAATGGTCCGATTTTGGTGAACTTTGGTACGTAGGTCCAAAACCACAATAATTCCAGGTGTTTTTTCATTTTTTTTTAATTTTTGATTTTTAAGGGTAGTTTACCCCAAATAACCCTCAAAAAACGTGAAAAATCCAAATTTTTCAAAAACGGCTCTAACGATTTTGATTAAAATTTTGTGGTTTATTAAGATTAAAATGCTGAATAAAATGACACCACCCGCATTTCCGAGAAAATGCGCGTTCAAAAGTTACAGAGTAAAAAGTGTTTCAAAAATCAATTTTTTTGGATTTTCAAAAAAGCTGTTATTTTGAAATAAATTTTACTTATGACCATTAAATCAAGCTAAAAAAATTAAATAATCCAGTACTTTAAATTATTGCTCTATGTCAAGTGGTTGCGGAGAAAATTCAATTTTTCGTTTAGCGGTAAACGCAGTACGTTGTTAAAAGTCAGACGCGCGTAGGGTCAATCTCGTGCTGCTCAGCTGTTAGCTATCTGATTGAGCCATCAACACATTAATGTTTTGAGGCTTTTAACACCTTTTTTGTATTGTTGGGAGAAAGTATGTGTCAGTTAACTGATACCGTTTATTTATATATTTTTATGAGGTTCATTCAATATGAGACCTTTCGTTTCCCTGCAAATATCTAAGTGAATTTCCAGCTTTTGCCACACATTTGGAAGTCCATTGAAATGAGAGAATCAGACACAAATTCAAGGCAAGGAATACTACCAAACTTTCACTACGAGATATATTTTTGTGCCATCTGATTTACACTGTAAAACGTGTGACCAACAAAGACTTAAGCAGCAAATGCTTAAGACATACTCGATTCTAACTAACGTGCATGAAAGTGTTACTTTTCACATTCGGAATACAAATATTGGATGTATTTAATTTCATTCAATGATATCAAAATAACACTTAATATTGGGTAGTTGTTTTTATAAAACCCTGTACAATTTACAACAATTTCTTGGATTTTTCACTGTTGCTTGTTTTAATTTTCTAACATACTAGTTGTTAGTATGCATGCAAGAAAATAAAAATCTAAACGTACTTTTAATTACGGATTTCCCCTTATTTTTATGCTCTTAGTAGCGTTTTAAATAGTTGAACATCATCTCTCAACAATTTATAATATTTATACTTTTAGTGATTTGTAATATTATTAAATAAAATAAATTTTGATGAGTAAACTTCATTTCTTCATGTTTATTTCATCAGGAATTTAAATAAGAAAAATATTAAATAGAAAGAACTGGTGTCCTACCAGAATATCTTAAAATATCATTGCAATAAATGTAAAAAATTAAACAACCAATTTAAAGAATTAGTAACTGGTTTCAAAAATTATATACCCTTGTATAAATATTTTAGTTAGTCGTTAAATTATTATTATTATTATTATTATTATTTTTATTATTATATACGAAATATTAACATTAATTTTAAAAGTATCTCCAAACTCATAAAATGTGCTTAAAAGCCCACATCGTATGATGTATGATGATTTTATTGGTTTCCGCTTTAGTAAAGGTTATTGGTGCCAGTTTAATAACACTCGGTGGAAATGTGTGTATTTATAAAGAACATTTGCATTTAATTTATTTTGTGATCCTGTTTTACCCAACGACACATGGAAATCTAATGACATTCATGGATATCCCTTCAAGATCTTTTTAGTCATTCTTTTCGCATTTACCTATGCTTTTCAAATAAATAATTTCGATTGAAAAACTCATTGCACTCAATTCGCAATACTCCTTTTCTCCACTAATAACATTACTTTTTAAAGGCTTTTTAAAAACATCCTAAATAATATACTTGAAATTTATAAAACTGTATAAAAACGTTTTGAAATATTTGGGATATCATCATTTTAACATTCATAAAGAAAATAAATAAATAACCACTTGTATTAAGCTCGAAAATTCTTGTTAGTTTCGAATTGATCTTGAACCAGAGTAGTCTTTGAGTTTCGGGTGGGCCGTTTGAACTTTGATCTCTCTGCAAGGATATGGAGGTGGCTAACCTCAAGACCGCTATGCTCGTTGCAGCGAGAAATCCCTAGGATATTGCATACTTAGTAACACTAACAACTCTCAACTGATCTTAGCCACACTATACCTTGACTTTAATGAAGTCCTAAATCAAAGTCAAAAACGCTTTTTATGACATGAAAAAAAACTTCGTAGCATTGTGAAAGGATAAATTTATAATTAATTTATAATAAACTACCTGTTCTGTTTAAAATGTAGCTAGCTAATATTTCTTATACAGCGTGATCTATTTTACAATTTTGTACATTATAGTTGTAATATGTAGCACTGTTTCTTGATAGGCATAGAGTAAATCATTTTAAAGCAAATGGAGTTGTGCAGTACCCAAAGTAGGATTCCACAATGTGCCAGAATAAAATCTTAAATGTAAGCCATATTTACAATAATTTATAATGTCTTTAATTATAACATAAAGAAAGCATTTAATTTAAGGTCGTTGGTATTAAATACTTTGTATTAAAAGTTTGCATATAAGATCATATTATCGAATCTTTATATGTATAATATTCTAGCCCAGCGGTTTCCTTGGGGGTATGGAAAGGCCGGATGGGGCCTGAGGGTACACCGCAAAATTGGTAATTGTGGACACTACATAATGCGTAGTGACGAAAAACTTAAACTAAGTCAAAGAATGAAGATTGATCTTGTATTCTAAAGCATTGTAGGCTATCCACTTGTATTTGGAAAGAAAATAAATAGTTCATTCAACCGTTTTACCATAAAATAAAAAAAAAATCACTATTTCTGAATACTATTAAATCTGCGTATGACTTTTTTTATCTTACAAACATAACTAGTGAAGATGGGAGTGACACATCACGTCTTCTGACCACTTGGCAGGGCAAGAAGAGCATCCAATTGCGTTTGTACATTGCTTCCTTTTTTTTAAAAAAAATATAATCAGTCGTAATCTTAAATTTCCTCAGTCGTTCTGGAACTACGTGCATTTTAGCACATTGTCAAATTAAGTGTTCTTAAATGAAGTGTTCTTAAACGTAGTGTTTGTGACTTTTAATTCTGCAGCGTATTTTGTTAACTACTGTATGGATAAAGGGTTGAGAACTAATTCTGTGAAAATCAAACATTCTTAATCTTCAGGTGTACCTGAAGCTAATACTAGCAGGCCTACTCTGGACGACACAGTTATGAGTACTAACGCTTATAAATCACACAAGGAATAATCTGAATGCTAGTCTCGACTTAATGTTATCCTTACTTACAAAAATGATTTCTGATTTTAAAGTACTATATGTAGAAAAACAGGTACAGGGATCTCGTTAGGACCAGGGAACTCATTTATACTGAAATTTTTTATCAGTTGTTTTAAAACTTATACTAAAAATTTTTCACAATTTAAAAATTGTTGGAAATTCGTAATCAGTTTTTATGTTGATACCTATTTCTTACTGAAGTACATTTGTAACATTTTTTGGGAGTAGGATACTTATTCGGTTCAATATTTGTAAAGGGGTACATGGCACAAAAAAGGTTAGGACCCGCTTCTCTAGCCTTTTAAATTGTATTTTAAGTGAAAAAGGTGTTGAAGACCTGTTCTTAGTTGGAAAGTTTAAGCATGTTTCATATCAAACATATTTTCTAATGCCTCGTCCAAGGAATTCCCCACAAACACGACCTAAGTAAGTCGAGTGTGTTATCAGCTAGAGCTTTCTAAAGTACAGTACTATATTATGAGTATTATATGATTAAAAAAAAAAACTTATCGCTTGCCGAATATGCTTTCTCTACAGCATTGTGGATCGTACAAGAGATGTACTACGTAGAGGTCTTTAGGCCCTAAATATAAGCCAAGGAGTGCATTTGAGACCCCTATCAGTCAGTATTATTTTGCATGTATACGTCTACTTAATGTGTGTAAAGTGTTTAGCTTTTGTAGTGGTTGTACTACAGAGTCAAAAAATTAAAAACCTGTTTATAATCCGATTTAACATTCCATAAAATTTTATACTAAATTTAATTTTAAAATGCTCTATAGTAAGCTTATTCTGCGAGTATGGGACTAAACAGACAACCCTAAGTTTATGTTTCATAAATAAAATAAAACAAATGCCACTAATGTATTAATACACACAATCCATTAGTGCCGTACCATACCATAAAACCATACCATTGCCGTCAATAAATGAAATAAAATGAAATGAAATGAAATCCATTCCCTACTAAAAGTTGCATTAGACTCATACTCACTTTATAATCTAACCTTTGTCAGAACTCTTTGTTTACCATCTTACTTCTCGTCTGACATTTGTTTACTTTTGCAGTCGTCAGTTGATTGTTCATTAATTTCTGTTTTTTGCTCTTGGACTGGATATTTATCTATATTTATCTATATATTTATCTATATCTATATTTTTGTTATATGACAGTTATCTTTTTACATATTTGTAAAATAAGAATATGCATTTCGAGTAGTATCAGTATCAGTATAGGGGGCAGGAAATATTATTAAATCCTTACTACATGTCTGACGCATAGTCGTTGGTTTAAACAAGTAACTCAAAGGCCACTAAAACGCCTTCAATGCATTTCTTATGGGGAAGTTAATTACGGATCATTAATTTATTAATGCACAACGACTTCATCAACGTCTTAATCTACAAATTACGCAAGGAATGTACTGTGAAAGTTTGGAGTCGATCTGAATCTTCCTTTCAAAGTTATAAGCGCATAGAAGTCGGGTTTCATCAATACACTAAGGCACCAACACTCGTGTATCAGGATTTTACTCCTCTCCGATCTGTTCATCCAATTACTGTAATTTTATCTTCTGCAATATGTAGCATAACACTGCATGTACTACCGCAATGCTCTTTGATGGCTATGCGAGAAATTTCCGGAAAGTAATTACGTTTACTTTATTGTTGACAATTCCAAGAATCATTAAAAACGAGAAATTTTCTTGAATAAATATCTTTATACCAAGGATTTGAATTTTATTGGTTAAAAAGGAAATTCAGGTGGTTCTGCCTGGTGATAATTTTTTTTAAAAGCCTCTCCAAATGTTTTCAATGTTTCTTTCAATTTTCTCTGTATAAACCAGAGACGATCTTTTGATGGAAAATTAGTTTATCTGTATTAAACTAGTACTTAGTATCTATGTCTATATGTATACTAGTACCTAGTATCGAACTAGTACTCATTATACTTATTAGATTGAGAAATGTTTAAAGTTGATTTTTTTCACAAACATAATTACTTAGTCCAATCAAAACCTTCTACGTTTTAAAATAAACTCTTTCTGGCAAGCAAACTTATTGTAAAAATAGAACCAGAATTATTAAATAACTGTTTTACAGTCACAAGGCGTATAAAAAAGCTATTTGATATCATCCTGAACTGTTAAAACCATGTATTAAAGAACCATGAATAGTCACAGTTACTTAAGATGTAAAATTCGTAACCATATGTAATATGTGATAAAACAAATATTTTACTAAAAATAATCTTCATATTTTACTAACACAAATATTTAAAACCGGTTATCAAATTTTAATCGTGTTAAAATCATAGTGAAAGTTATTTTATTAGCATGACACGTGTTGTTTGCAATCAGAAATTTAAAACTAACGTCTACCACATTCCAAAATATTTTTACACTCATACAGCAAAGAATACAGAAGGTAAATATGAAAAGATGGAAAAAGACAATAGATTTCGACAGGACACTCCGATCATCATAAGGTCGAAAGAGAGAATGACAGAACCAAGATGGGGGACAGTATTATAAGAGACAATTAGAGGTGTGATTTAATTTTAATTATATTAATCACTGATTGTTGTATGTTGAAACCAACAACCAACTGACCATTTGTCAATGCTATTTGTATGGTTTTATGACGAATAAACGTTCTTGATTCTTGACTCTTTATTCAATATGGTGTCGTAGTCACATGATTACTCTTCAAAATTGATAGTCACATGATTTTTTTTTTTTTTTGTACAGAAAAAGAAAATTAATTACAATATGACGAAATAAAAATAAAACAAAATAAAATAAACACAAAAACATACACCAAAGTAACTAATGAAAAAAAGTTTTAATACAATAAATGTTACAACACCACACTTAACACCATTGGTAACAGGAAATACTTTGAACATATTGCGATCGGTACCACCAGAGTCAAAATTTACTTGCTCATTGATCAACTTTTTCTCTAACCCTACATTTTTCTTTAAAAATAAACAACTCGTTTCATTTACTCATTAGGTTACTCTTGCAACACACTCAAACAATCCTCAATATTCCCCAATAAAAGGCCATTTTCCAGAAGATGCTTGGCAACATTTGATCTCTCTTTTTTGGTATCACGCCAAGCTGAAGCATGCCTCTTATATCGTTTAGTCATGTTATGTATAGTAGCTACCCACGGGCTACTATTTCGCTCTTCAACACTCTTCTTCAAAGAGTGTGTGTTATGGACGTTGCGACTTTTAATTAAGAGAGTGTTGCGCGAGTCTCTGCTGAATAGACCACTGCATGGACTTGACGAGCTCAGTGAGGGACTGATCATCGAATAGTAGCCCCAAACCATATTATTAAGTCACGTCCGCCAAGTGTTGACTTGTAAATATATCAAAAGAATGGTTTGAAATTCCTGCTTGTCTAGTGATCCGAAGGGGTTAGTTTACACTACCACGGTTTCGGGTCTTTTTCACCCATTTCCATTTTCAAGTGGATAAAGAGTCATCTTCATCCTTGTAAAACACTAAAAACATGTCATACCTATCTCATACCTCCTTCTTCGTCTTTTACCTACGATGTGGGATTGACAGCGTCAGATTACTTGAAAATTCATACTCACAAAAAACATATATTTACGGACTATACTAAAAAAATATATACATATAAAAACATGGCCTTCCGGTTTGCTCAATTCAGTTGGGGGTCCCTATAATCTATTGAGGTCATCCTCCTCAAACTCATGAATGGAGTAGTATGCCCGTTCTTTGATATAGGCAGCCATCTTATTCTTGAAGGCCACCACCTCAAGCTGCTGCACTGCACTTGGGAGCCTAAACAGTGTGTCCGTATTCCCCTGTCTCGGACGGTGTTTTTGGATGTTTATTGGTAATTCATGTTTTATTGTAGATTAAGGTTATATCTATAGGTCTCACATACCTGATATATGGGTAAGTACAAAAAAAATCTTAAAAGTCAGGAAAATCAAGTTTCTTTGCGACGTCACAGAGAGTAATATTGCTACTCTTAACAGTGTTAACAGTCAAGACTCATCACTCGTTGCCCACGCATGTGTTTTTCGTGTTAGATACTTCGTGGCCGGGTTTCCGTTTTAATTCTTCGTTTAAATGTGCCGTGTTGTGTCCGTGTTACCTGTTTTAATTTTAATATGCTGACAACTTCGCCATTGAAGGTTTAATGTGAACTGTAACTGTAAACACTTGGTAATGGGTCAAAAAGACCCGAAACCGTGGTAGTGTAAGCTAACCCCTCCGGATCACTAGACAAGCAGGTATTGTAAACCATTCTTTTGCTATAAGTACGTGATCCAGTGGCTAATCCATAATGTAAATATATGTTAGTACTTTTATAGTCATTTCAGTCATTTTAATATTGACGCAATATATCTGAAATTTGTCGGTCAATGATTAAGTAGCGTATTAATTCAAGTATTCAAGTAAGTATTCAAGTTTAACCAAAATTACAGTGTGGCCCACGTAAAAACTATCACAATCATTACAACCAGGGGCAGCTTATGAGGTGGAAATTGTAAACAATTGCAAACATCAATCACACACAAACAAATACTTATACCCAACCAACTATGAAATGCATCTTGGCACTTTCACGTTGCAATTGTTTTAAGCCATGTTAAAATTGGACTTTGTTGTGTGACTGGGTTTTTTCATTTCTAATCAAATCAAATCAAATATCTTTATTGTCATAAGACTATAATTATAGCATTGACAACAAGTCACAATACAGAATAAAATAAAAAATACTTAATACTGTATTCTAAAGTGATCGACAGAGATGATACAACAGCTTAAATATATTCAAAAACTAAAAAGAAAAATCATCATCCAAGAAGTCTCTCACACTGTAGTATCATTTCTTTAAAAGGAACTGTTTCAGGTTGGTTCTGAATTTAAATGCATCTGAAACATGTTGTAGGTTGGGAGGTAATTTGTTGTAAAGTGTAATTGAGGAGTACGGTTTGATTTTCAAAAATTGTTGTACTATGGCGAGGAATGGTTATGGAAGATTGGTTACAAAAACTATAGCAAGAAATTTGATCTTTAAAGTGAAATTTGTCTTTGTTGTTTGCAAAAAAATAAGCTATTTCTAAAATTCTAAAATCATAGTTCAAATAAAACCTATGTAGAGCCAGTGAAACTCCAATTTTAATGTACTACTTAAATAAATGTATATCCGTCTCTATCTCACTTCGTTTAAAATTCATCTATTTTTCATTAATTTAAATGAATATATTTTACTCCAAAATGTATTATAAATAAAGAAATATTATAATACTGCTGACACATTTTCATGATTTATAGCACAATCAATTACTACCCTCCATAAGCTTTCGGAAAATCGTTTGCAGATCATTTTTCCTGCATGACATGTATTGTATTTTGTGTCCTGAAAACCGTTCATGTTCAACAACGTGATGTAGGTAGTGAGCTAGTTTATGAAAAATAAATTTATTGTCCGAGGAACTGATCGAGGCTAAACTACACTCAATATCGGAGGACTGGGTTAAGACTGCTTAACATCAATATATTAGGGTTACCCACATCCCTAAATACAAACCTAAATATTTCTCTACGGACAGATTTTAACATAAAACTTTAAATTTTATTAGAACTAAATAGTTATGTTCTAATTAGTTATGTTTGAATTTGAATTTGACAAACATTTTACATCAAAGAACCGGGTTTTCTCAAAATATTTTTTTAGAATGGTACAATATTGATGTTTTAACTGATGTAACGGTTAGTGTCAATGGATAGGCATCATAACCTGACAACCTCGGTTCAAAAGTGCATGGCTTCCACTACGAAGGGTGTTAACCCATTTTGAGTGGATTTGAATGTTTACCCTCGAAATCTTTTGTTTAAAAATTCTCTCCTTAAAAAATATTCCTTTAAAAGCCAAAAAGGGGAAGAACCGAGCGGCCGATAGAGGTACCACATGTGATGTGGCAGTTTAAATGCAGTGCCTCCACTTGAGCGTGGTGTATAGCCTTCGACTAATCCCTGCAAGCCCTTCCTTGTACTATCTTGTCGTCCTATCTTGTACTACCCGGTGGTAGAATCTCGTGTTGTGACGTTAAGTTTTCGCATGTTTTTAACAGACTGCCATTGGTGTTTCAGGAACACTGACCGTGAATATGAGTGTTTTACTTCTGAGTCTCGCCTCACCTGACGAGTCTAGCCTTGTGAGTATTCATTATTCAGGACTAAATTTAGAAATATAACAACTAACTTTTAGAAATAAATATAAGGAATGTAGCTGATTAAGGATCGTCAGGGAGCTTGTTGTATTGATTATTTATTTTGAAGGTAAAATTTAAAAGTTTTGTCTTTCTTAAATCTGAAATCACCGTATCCTATGCATTCGTTGAAGTCTTCAATGTTTATACAGTATTTAAAAATTACCTGACCACGTTTGTACTTGTTGGTTATAGAAACAACCGATTTTAAATGTTGTTTAGTCCGGTTATATTTGGTCTAGTCAATCTTGTTTCCGTCATCATTGTTATCTTTTGTTTGCCAACGTCACGTCTCAGGCAAGTTCTCAATGCGACTCTTGGTATGTCGCTACTGGACGAGGGAATATCCAGTTTACGCTGTAGATTAAATATTGGTGTAGTTTCACTTTTAAGGTGATGATAGTGGAATCAATATTGACATATTTATTCTAACCTGACTGAGTCTAACCAAATCAATGTTTTTCCAATCTCTTTGTCTATAATGCCCCCTTCTGTGACTTTGTTGTATAAGTTGAATCTACCTAAATAACGTAAACTTGTGCAATAATATTATGAAAGGTCAGTACTGTTTGGGAATGTTTTCATATTTGACTTTTACCACCAAATAACCTTAATAATGTGTGGTACCTTTAAACGACAAGTTCGAAATGGTAACTATAATTCATTAACTACAATATTAATATGTAATATTGTATATTATATATGAATACAATGTATATTATTGCTTTGTCATATGTTAGAGTGGATGTGTACGCTTGATTATGACTACAAAATAAAGGAAAAGAAAGAGCTATTAGATGAGGAAATCGCGAGAGGGGAAGAGGAGGCTTGAGGGCAGTCTTGTATAATTAATGGGCGTACACAATGTCGAGCTTGCATGATTACCTTTTTCTTGTGCTCGCTTTCTAGTCGGAGATTAAGTACAATTGCCCATCATCTTCCCTCTCCGTCCGATACGATTTCATTTTCATTTTTGAATGGAAAAAATAGTGATGACATAATTTTTTATATGTGAGTTTTAAAGATTTTAGATTTGGACATTAATAAAAGACATATGCATTCCACTAATCCTAAGACACCTGAATCCGGGTTTTAAGGAGATAGATGATGTGGTGATTTATTATTTTTCTTTTAAATAGAGCTCTTTTGGAAATTCAAAATAAAAACGATTTACTATCATCCTGAAAACAAGAGAAATGGATAGGTGCCTGTTATTTGTTTCAAGGTACTTTGGAAACGTTTCACTTATTTTAATACATTAACACTTATGGCTACTCGCCCAAACTTTCTTACCGATTTTCCTTTCAGAAATACGAAGTGGAGTTCCTTCTGCAACAGCAGTGGTTCGACCCCAGGTTGAGGTACTACAACCAGAGTCGCTACCCCTTCCTGAACGCTATCCACCACCACGAGAGCATCTGGCTGCCCGACACTTACTTCATCATGCACGGAGACTTCAAGGACCCCCTGATCCCGGTCCACTTCGCGCTCAGGATATACCAGAACGGCTCCGTCAGCTACTTAATGAGGTACGCCACCAATGACTGCAATAACATAGAAAACGATTAGGATTTTAGTTTTTATTAAATGTAATTTACATTTTCTGCTGTTGGGAAGCAGAAACTTTTGAGTTTTTTGAGTTGAATCCCAGTAATGTAGACCGTTAAGCCTGTTTTCATTACATATTGAGCTGTTAATCAATTACAGCTGGACATATTACAGCAGGTAGATGCTAGACGACATAGCTAAACCTGGGTTTCGAGCGATAACCATAAACAATTAGCAATACAAATGACGTAAATGAAACCAAATCTTTGTTGGTTATAACAATAGTCAATGGTATTAAAAATTATGATTTGTGAAAATAAAATATCCCTTTCATATAATCAAGGTCCATATATTTTTAATTTGAATTAAATAAAGAATAATAAGAAAGGATTTGTTTTTGTCGTGAATATGAAACAGTTTGGCAAATGTCTTTTGAAAAAACTTTTTGTTTGATCTTTATGCCACAAGCTGTAATATTCTGGTCCGAAATAGAAGCAGCCCGATATTAAAACACCACAAAGAGCAGATTCGCAGTATGGCTGTAGGTCCAGTCCACTGACAAGACACTAATAATATCGTCAATAAGATCTAAATTAAGTCTAGGTAGATTTCCCCTAAATATGATTACTTAAATAATCGGAAATAAACCCTTGTTACAAAGACTTTCAAACAGGTAGTAGAGGTAAATGATCTCAAGATTTAAAAACAGTCGAAATTTGTAGTAACTTTTTCATCACATTTATCTAACTAAAAGTAAACATTTTCTTTAAATTTAAAATAAACTGGAATAAAAGTGAGTTCGCTTGGATCTGATTGGTAAAATATCGTGTATAAAAACTATTTCTTACGATAAAATGTAGGCTATTCCTTAAATAAATTTGATTGTCCTTTTATGCACTCAATACACGTACGAATCGCTGTATAAGTTAAACACGCACCTCAGACATTCCATATCCATATCTAAAACATTCCAAAGAGTATAAAAATAACGATTCTAGTTTATAATTTCAAAATGATGGAGAAACATTGAAGTTGGAACATTTTTATCTCCACACCTGAAATAGTGTGATTTATTTGGTATCAATCGACAAGTTTAGCCGAGGAAGCCCCTGGACCATAAATCTCTCCACCGGTAGGGCGAGGTAGGGGGAGGTAGGAGGTAGGAAGGATGTAGATCGCACTACCCTAGGGCTTAGCACAAATCACCGATGACACCGGACCACTTCATCTTCCGGTATACTCGTACCTCCCCGTCCGGTGCTGCGCAGTCTGAGTCCAGATAAAATTTCAAATCAAGATCTGTTCCAGATTTTTTTTTGTAAAGTATTCAAAGAACCTCATTTTATATTGATGAAAAGAAGTTTGCATCCACGAACACTCCATTCCTAATTAGAATTAGGCCTAATTTGTGAAATATAACTTACCTACTTATTTTTTTAATGCCTCTAGAACTGTTTTACAAATTAATTGAAGTTCACATGCTACATTTGTTGGCAGCTTGTCAACTGTTTATAGAAATCCTTTTCTTTTTAATTTTTATTTTGAACTCTAAAAGAACATTTTTTTTATTTTTTTATTAAATTTTTTATTTAAATTCATCATTTCAATTATGATTTTCTCATTTACATTTTCCAAACCTAGAGACCTTTATGAACATTACTATCCCAAAACTAAACTATTTTCAAACCTTAGAGAATATTTTTAAGGTCATATTTAAGATCACTTTACTTATAATTTTACTGGTATGAAGGAAAACTTACACCTCGAATACTATTCGTAAGATTTTTTTAAGGGAGAGGCAGGAAAGATGCAAGTACGTACGCAGGTGGCCAGCCTGTAGTGTAGGACTCCCATAAAAACGGGGTGATCCACTAAACAACCTCAACTCTTTAGGATTCAACCTGGAATTGCTTATCACATTATGTCAGACTAGACCTGAATTTGTCTTACGCCCATGGGGCTCTCTTCTTATCCAGCCGTTCGGTCAAGGGATCTGGGCCAATTCATGGTCCAGATGGGTTATCTTTTCCAGGAGGATGCCCCGGACGAACCGTGATAAACAATCCCAGTGGGAGTCATCGGCCATAACATTTTCGCAGACCGTGCCCAACAAAATAACACAGAGTTTTCTTGGGGCCTTTAGGTGGGGCCTTCCCAAACGCGGACAGCGGAAGAAGGTGTGTTCCAAGTCGTCGAGATCGCCCGGGCACTACATGCAATACGGTGAACTAGTCTTACAAGTTCGGTTCAGGTACGACTTGAAATAGCCGTGACCTGTTACGAACTGCGTGAGGTAGTAGTCCACCTCGCCGTGCCACCTCTCCGCCCATGGTTGGACCTGCTCAATGAGTCGCGCAATCCATCGTCCTCGGGGTTCGTGCTCCCACCTGTAAAGGTTCGTGCTCCCACTGCTGGAAGGTTCGGGCGCGCTCTTCGTATCTTGCTGCGTGCTGCGTCCTTGCCGATCTCGTCTTGTCTCTGATAAATCACCTTCCTCTCTCTACCAAGAGCTTGACAGAGATGACTCCGGCAACCACCAGGACGGCAGGCTCGGATACTGTCCGATAGGCGGAACACACCCGGAGCGCAGCTTGACGCTGAACCCGGGCGAGTCGCAAACTATAGGATTCCTTGGTGCCCACACCTCGGCCCCATAAAGGAGCACGGACTGGACTGCGAACATCAATAACCGTCTTTTGATGGACCAAGGACCCTCGACATTGGCCATTAGCTTAATAAGATAAGTAAGATTAGCAGAATTGTCCGCCGTACGGAAGATCGGATCTCTCCAGCTTAACTTGTTGTCCACCATGACTTCGAGGTATTTTACGGCAGCGGAACGCCGGTGTCAATTGTCTTCTTTGTGAGGATCACGATCTCCGTCTTGCTCAAAGCAAGCTGTCGTAATGTCGTAAGACTTTTTACTCTTATAGGATATTCTGATAAACGTATGTTGTTATATACAGATTTTTGCCATGGTATATTTTTCTTTCTTGGTAAAACAATTTCCTGATTTCCAATTCATCTGGAATCTGATATTATAATTTATTAAGTAATAACCTAACCTCACAATCATCATCAATGATCGGCGGGCGGACTTACTGATTTCCGGAAGTCCCAAAATGACATGACGCATTAAGTACATCTTCTTTTATTAAAATTGCCTTCGGATAGAAAAGTTTAATAATAAGGTTCTATGCCTTAGAAAACAATAGACTCACTTTTGTTGTTGCTTAAAGAAAAAAACAACTATACTACTAAACCTAAAAAACATTGTCAATACTAGCACGCGAGGGATGGTTAATAATTATTTAACCATTCAATTTTATAGATTGGAAAAGTCTTCATGGTTTTAAAAGAAGTATGAAATATTTTAATAGAATAACTCGTCTCTAAGGGCAGGAAAAATAATTTAAAATGCTCTGCTTTAGATTAACTTGGACAACCTTAAAAACAGCACTGTAATGACCTTGCATCTTTACATCTATGAGCTTTGCAAATATTTCACTAAAATTAAGAACATGTGGTGATTCATTTTCACTTAATAATTTTTATTTATGTAATTGTTTGATATTAAGTTAAAATTTGGCATGGACCTTTATCCCAACAATGTTCATTTACAGAAAGAAAATCGCGCATTTTCAAAATAGAGGTCATTGAAAAATTTTACATCAAATATCTCAAAACGGTAAAATTTATCAAAGTTTTACAAGACACAAAAAAGTTGACAAATTGAATCATCTGACCCATGGTACCAAGTGATTTTTCATTGATTTTGCATTATAATTAATGCAAACTAAGCATCTTAGAAAAAAATTATGCATAATAGAAAAATCTCAATAACTCAGTTATTTGTTATCGGACCCTTATACTCCTCATATAAATGAATTTGAAAGAACGGTGTTTTTGGCTTCTGGGGGCTTAAAACAAAAAAGTAACATTGTCCTGGGTTTAGGTCTTACCGTGAATAATACCGTAATAGCGTATTCCCTAAAGGGAAATTCGCTAAAACTGATAAATTGTTTAAAATATAGTAACATTTAGTAACTGGATACAATATAAAAGCCACGTGTTTATTCTAAAGCACGTTTTTCGTACATTGACAGTTTAGTCAGCTGTTTCCAGCGACTAAACTTTCATCATCGACTTTTTCATTTTTTAACTCCATAAAACCAAAGTAAATTTTCGGGGTTTCAATTCAAGATTATAACCAAACAAGATTTTTCCTAGCCTATAGACCTATATAAACATTATTTTTATGCCAGAACTAAGTTATTGGCAAAGTTTGAAGAAAATCGTTAGAGCCGTTTTCGAGACCCATGTGCGTACATATACATACAAATATACCTTACTCGTATCAGAGTATATGACATATTAGGACTTAGTGAAAATCCTCTGTCTAGGTATTTGGGTTTTAGTATTCTCAGTTGTCTCCTTATTAGTTGCTCTGCAACCCCAGGGATTCCACAGACTCATCCCAAAAACCAATTTTTAATTTATTTTAATGTATGCTATACCTGAGTACATTAATTAGTGCCGTACGGAGCATAGGGAATATGTTCATACCTACACGAGGGGTTCCACATATGCTGGGTACAGAGTTATGGGTAATGCTTCTAAATATATGGTCTAGAAAGCCTATTGTTGTATCATGCGGTGAACACGGAAGATGTACATCTTAATTTTCAACATGATTTTGGACAAGCATCACAAGCTAAGTTTCTTTGTTGACGGGAAAAATAGAAATTTATTTATTTATCTATTTCCTAACGTCAGATCTCCAATTTACAAAGATACACACAATGATGGTGGTTTGCAAGTACAAAATTACAAAATATAAGAACTAACCACAAAATTAACAAAGATTATGCAAACAAGGTAACAGTAAACAGGTAACGCTCTATGAAACAGAAGTTAACAATATACGAGACCATACAATAAATTCGATATATGATAATAAAGCAACGTATTTAACAATAATATAAATAATAATAACAAAAGCCGCGTAATATGTAAGAGCAACAATAAATACAACGATACAATAAATATATAACAATAACAAATAACAGAAACAGTACTTAGTAACATAATGTGCATAACGTTTACTAGAAAAGAACAACAAGATATCTGCTAACGATATAATCGTGGTAATCGTGGTACCGTATGTAAAAATTCACATAATGCTTTACACAGTTCTCATCATAAGCTTCTAATTTATTTTTTATCTGTAAACTCCGAAATTTAATTCTTTTCGTTCAGAATATACCTTTAGTTTCATAGGCTATTTATTTTTATTTTTTTATTAAATCAAAACTTGGTAAATAGAAGCCAATTCGATAGGCCAACCATGTTAAATAGTAAATTAAATATCAATAATCCAATAAACTGTAAGGGGTACACCGAACAAACATTAGTATATTTCAATGAAAACTCAATCACCTCACTTTATCTAATCAATGTGCGATGAGCCATCAACCTAACATTTAATGGTGTATTATCAGTATCAATTAGGCATTATTTCTCTACTACTAATATTCTTGTAATATCGGTGATATAGTCTATATCGTTAGATGGGCACGTTGGTTTAGTTTGATCCTGGCAAAATATGTTACAATATATGTGATAAACGATTAACAATGGAAAAAAGTATTTCGTCATTTTACTTTGTAATTATCCGTTTTTATATTATTATTTAAATTTATAACATAATGTATCACAATCCACGGGTTCTGAATATTTTGGTGCAAGAGCCGTGAATTCATATGGTTTTTATTCAGGGAGTACAAAAAAACCAAATAGACGTAATATATTTTACAAATGATTTTATATAAATCAATTCAAATATTTACATCAATAGTGCACTTAAAAAACTACTTTTCTTTTAATGAGCTGTTGGTTTTTCTGACATATCAAAAGAAAGAGCGACCCAGGACTTAAATGAAATGTTAAAGATTATGATAATAATGTTTAGAAAATGCTTCAGATTTTCGAACTTTAAAATTTAGAATTTTTTTTTTTTTGGGTCATCATCAGGCCCAATCAGAGTCTCTGATTGGGCCTGATGATGACCGGTGTGACTGGTCGAAATCGATCGCCATTATAAGATCTTTGATATATATTTACCGTCTTGTAAAATATTACAGTATAAGTGTAAATATATCGAGTAGTGTTGGAAGACGTTTTATTATTTTATGTTTTGTCAAGTAAAATCTGTCAGCTGGAATAATATAGCGAAGAATCCAAATATTATTTCATATTCCAAGCATTTATTTTTAAGGCCAGCCGTTACCGTTGTAGAAATTATTTACAAGAACATTCGAAGATTTCGCGGAAGAGCAGAGATTCGAACAGCTCATAATTATATATTGTATAATGCACATCGCAGATGCAAATAGATTGGGAAGTACAATACTGTATAAAAAATATTTTTTTAAATACACGGGTAGTAGGTTAATCTCCAGGGTGTCCCTGAACTCTCTACCGACCTTTTGAGGTATTATTCCAGATTGAAAGAGAAGACAAAATATATTATAGTTAACCACACAGCAGCCGTTTTGTATAATTTAAGAATAATTTTAATTTAAGAAAGGATCGTTGTAATAAGTTGACACTTGGTATACAACTTTTTAGGTAAAGGTTTTATTGATTAAAAAAAGTTGTTTTCAATTCATTTTTTGTTGAAAGGCAGCTGTTTAAAAGTATTAAATGAAATTGCATAAAAACTACATAAATTAGCAAAACTTTTGTTATAATGTGGTTTTTAGAAAATTCAATTTCAAATCCAACGATATAACAATTTAAAAATCGGTTCATAGCAAGATAGAGGGCGGGAGGAAACATATAGTCACGCATCTGAGCGAGTTGTCTAGCGAAAACCCCGCGGCGGCGGCGCGGCGCGGCGGTGCCAGCTCACAATGGATCGCCTGACCAAACTACTCCTGAGTAAATCGGTACGACTGGAACAGTGACTAGCCTCAGTTAAATCGCTCTATCTATCTTATTTATTAACCGAGTTTCAAAATGTTTACATTCTTGGATTTTAAATTAAAGTTCCTAAAAACACATTAGAACATAAACTTTGCTACTTATGTAGTTTTAATGCAATTTTAGGTTAAAGATTTCAAGATTTTAAACAGCCGCCATTTTAAAAATATGAATTTAACAAAATTCATATTATTCATTCAACTATTATTAATCTGTCGCCTACAACTTTTCCGCGGACACTTTTTATTTGACCAAAGATAAAAAACTTCCTTGCATGCTAGTTCTTCGTGTCACTAACCAACAAAAACTAAACATAATTTTAAGTAATTTTAAATAATATTGTAAGTAAAAATATTATTCGTATGTAGTTTTTAGCATATGGTTTAGCTGGGTAGCTTAGTGGTGAAAGAGCTGGCCTTTGAAACTGAAGGTTGCCGGTTCGATCCTGAGAAAAGTTAGTGCTTTTTGATGGTTCGATACTGGACCCAGCTGCCTTGGGTCATTGGACTATTAATTAATGATCCTGACAAATGAAACAGCTGATATTTGTCAGTAACAAAGCTACACCTCATCTGATACATCACACTCACCCCTTCAGTCATATTCACATTAAATACGCACCACAACGTGTGTCAGTGTTTCAAATAAAGTCTATAATATAAATCAATAGCACGAAATTTCAAGTTTTAATGCATACCATGATATTCACAATTTCATTCTGTACATTTTATTATAAAGTTCAGAATTGTCTTTTAAGTCTAAATGGGTTGAATGTCAGGTTATGTGAAGTGTTGTTGTTCGCTCAGGTCCCTTGACATAATTGTGATTATATTTTATTTCATTCTTTTTTTCTTGGCAAAGTACCATTTCAGTTACTATCAACTTTTTGCTGTTCATACACATCGTATAACAGTGAGTGATCATTATTCCAGATTTGCTAAGGCATAGATAGAACGTCAGCTAGATATGTCATCATCAATAACTAACTATAATCGTGCTAACCGTCAACATTTGCGCAAAGTTGTTTTTTCCGTTTCTATAGGGTTGCCATTTGTCCTCTTTTACCCGTACATGTCCTCTTTTTAGAGCGTAAAAAACGTCCGGGTGAATTTTTAATCCTGATAACGGTGCCCGCTGGACTCTCCAGTTATCACAACTGCTGGTTGAAGGATAAAAGGATCAACTTCACTAAAAACAGGGATCACATCGTAACATCTCTTTTTGTCAAGATGACTGTAGTGCCACAGGTGAACTACATTCCATAAGAGCAATGATGCCAATATAGAATCAGCACCCCGTGGTTGTCACCACCAAGGAAACAACGATTAACAATGTGTTAAATATCAACATACTATTCTTTGTTACCTGCAAGTGTTGCCAACGCTGCAGGAAAAACAATTGTTCTCGTTTGCGTTGGAGATTGTTTGTCTCAACTATCACTAAAATAAAGAATTTCAAAGTAAACTACCGTATAGAATTTATGGTTGCATATTTATCTTGATTGATAGTTTTTAATTTTATAACCATCTAGTGGTTTGTTATTAAGTAATAATTCAAATGTAAATTAGAATAATAAGGTATCGATACGATAAATTTCGTACCCATAGAAACACTGCTTCATTCCCTTTTTCAATCAGCTGTGTAATGGTAAATATTATAACGTAATTTGACTTCCGTTTTAGTTTTCACACTTTTACGGTTTTGCCATTTTTACAATATATTACAGTGGTTATATAATGCTATTTAGTTATTATATAATAAATAATGATACTTCAGACTTTACAGTACAACCAAAAAGAAAGTTGATTAATATATCTATACTTATTTAATACGCTAAGGTTTTTTTGTGTATAGAGAACTCCTGCTACAATTTTCAAACAGGTTTCAAGTTTTTGGTGTCGTTGGATAGGGCTTGGTCTGTAGTTATTTCCGCCAAAAATTGGTGAAAATCAGACTTAAAATAAGGGTTATATCAACAAATTAAGTTTGAAATTTTTCCATTAGAATAACATTGGGATTGGGCGAGCATTCCAAACGTCTGTTAAGTTTTTGGTCACTATTTTCTTCACAATATTGGATTGGTGGGATGTCATTGATTTTGAACTAAATGTAACTTTCGTATTGAATCAAAATGAATTGCTCGATTTCGAGCACCAAGTACACTTACTTAATACGCTAAAGGTTTTTTTTTTTTTTGTTGAGATCTCCTCCTACAATTTTCAATCGATATCCAAGTATTTGGTGTTGTTGGATACGGGTTGGTCTGCAGTTGTTTCCTCCAAAAATTTATGAAAATCGGACATAAAATAAGTTAGCTATACATAACTTAAATTTGAAATTTTCCCATTAGAATAACATTGAGTTTGCCAGAACATTATGCATTTCAAACATCTGTTAATGTACACCTGTAAATAAGTGTAGTTTTTAGTCACTATTTTATTCACAATATTGGATTGGTCGGTGTCATTGATTTAGAACTAAATGTTACTTTTGTATTGTATAAAAATAAATTGCTCGATTTCGAGCAACAAAGTAGACTAGTATACATAGTAAGTACTATCAACGACATCAATTATAATAACAACAATAAACCAATCATAATGTAACAATACTGCAGTAACAATAATTATATATAATTATTGTTTATATGATAACAACAACAAAAAAAATTTTAACCTTAAATATATATATATATATATATATATATATATATATATATATATATATATATATATATATATATATAACAATTACTATTAACAACATGTCATACTTGTACAAAAAATATAGGCTACATAATACAACAAACCTTTGGGAATAAATAAATATATGATATAACAATCCACACCTTCAACAATGATACTAATACCTACAATGAAAGAATACGTTCCCTTAAACAATTTTGAACTTAACTACGACTAGTGATGCAATTTCAGGTACTTCCGCTTTGCTAATCCCGGCTTGAAGTAACAAAGTCAACGTGTTCGGACATCGTATTGCCCAGACGATGAAGACTTGGGATGAACTGTTGAACTCGTAGTTAGTAGAGCAGGAACCTAGGCAAAACAAGTTTCTATAATGGGTCCCAGTTGGAACACGTAGATTAATGCTGATGAGGACACTGGGAGAGGGTATGGTCCCGTTGAGGATGCTGGCAAGAAAAGCCACATCAGCCGCATCTCTTCTCCGTGCCAATTGTTTTAGGTTCAGTATCGTCTCGATTTCTTGACATGGAACTGAGTGATAATCAAATCCAATTTTAGTCCCAACTACACGAAGGAAACGCTCTTAAAGATTTTGTAGTCGGCCAATCTGTCCAATCTGGTAGGGTGACCACACTGAACTGCAATACTCAAGGACTGATCTAATAAGTGTAACGTACAAGTATATAAAGGCAGTAACAGCAGAGAGACCGTGCCTTGATGCGTGGAATATGAAACCTAAGGATTTAGAAGCCTTCTTGCAAATGTAATCCAAGTGGTCGTGGAGGGTAAGATTCGTTGAGAAGATCACTCCAAGATCTCGAATTACAGTTTGACGTGGAAGTGTCTCATTATTGATCTTGTTGTCAACTATAATTGGATTATGAGAACGGTAGAAGGGGATCACTGCACATTTCTTGTAACTAAGCAGCATCCCGTTGTCTTGACACCATTCGATGATCTTAAGAAGGCAATTTTGAATTCTTTAACTGTCAATACCTGATTTCACCACGTCGAAAATCTTAATATAGTCTGCAAACATGAGAAAATTTACATTAATGCAGTTAACAATGTCAATAATGAATACGGTATACTGAAGAGGAAGGGTCTCGTATATGACCCTTGAGGCACCCCAGACGTAGCAGTAAAAGGTGATGCTGTAGCTTGTCTGAACTTGACAACCAGTTCCCGCTCCTTCAAATAGGACTTGAACCACAATAACAGCTGTCCATTGATCCCGTAACCCGCCAACTTCGAAAGGAGAATAGTATGGTCGACACAGTCGAATGCTTTGCGGAAATCCAAATAAATGCTCTCAACTTGATTAACCTGTGATAAAGAATGACTCAGGAAATTGCTGTACAGGTCTAAGTTTGATGTAGTTGATCTACCCCCCGAGGCGAAACCATGTTGCTCCTCGACGATGACATTCTTGAACAGATTATCAATTCAGTCAAGTACCAAGCTTTCAAAAACCTTTCCCAGAGATGGCTGTATCACTATAGGTCTGATGTTGCTGCAGACATCTGACAAGTTATTCACCTTTGGGATTGGTACCACGTAGCTACTTTTTAAACATTTGGGGAAACAGCCATCCTTCAAAAGAGCATTGAATAGAACCGTGAGTTGAGGGGCAATATAAGAGAACTGCAGAATTGCAGAACAGACGGTGACCAAAGCCTTTTAAACGCATCTAGCTGTGAAAGTTTTCTCAGGACGTCTTCTTATGACAACTTGCATTGGGACACATTTATCTGGGTGCCAACGTCGATATTGGTGTGTGAAGTTTTTGGCGGACTAATACACAGACGAAAAGCAATCTGCAAACAGTTCACAAACCACTTTCTGGGTTATCTGAGCTACGCCCTTCATGGACTAATTTCGAAGTCTGCATACTATTTTTCTTCAATCCGTTGGCAAAGCTGAAAAATGCTTTAATGTTTTATTTACATTGTTAATGTATTTGTTGTAGCATTCATTACCTAGTGATCCACCACAAAGTGATCGAATGCTTTTAAACGCCTCATAATCATCTATGGTTTGGGTAGCTTTAAACCGTTTATGAAGTATCTTCTTCATAATTGTAAGGGACCTCACTGACCTCAGACGAGGAGAAAATTCATACCCGGAACACAAAAAATAGCTATACAGCAGACCTCATAATGCAAATTATGCTTTTCCTCTACCGACCTTGTGTTTTTGTGACGTAGCTTGGAGGAAGAAGAACAATTGTCGTGTCGTGTCGTCTGGCCTCAACCGGGTGGCGCGGCGGCGGCGGGCGTTTGAAGTGATGTTATTGTTTACATTTGGTTGCAGTGACGTGAGAGCTTTATTGGGTTTTATGGGGTTTGTAGCGGCATTATAACACCGAGATACAACCTTCTTTAAATAATGGGGAATGAGTCTATTCCCAGGGCTTACAATGTAGCATAATCCCAGTGATGGACACTGTTGGTGACATTTAGGCTCAGTAAGCCTAGGTAGGCCTATCCATAGTGGAACGACTGATTTTAGTGGTATAATCCGGCTCGCAATGAGTACTAGGGTGTCCTCTCTTCCATCCCGGAGAATTTGGTAACCCTACTTTTTAATCAAATAGAGAAAAAATTGCACTGCGAATTTCAAGCTATGTAAGATACCATCATGTTGGATGCCTATGAATTCCTTTTTGATACATATACACATAAACTGTACCGGTACTGAACGGAGTCAAACTTACACAGTTACAACTGATACAGTTGTGTAAAACTTATAAGCCCTAAGTACTTGCGCCGTTTTGTGACACAACTAATATAAGTTAGTCTTGCGGGGGTCTGTTGGAGGGACAATTTTTTTTGTCACTTTTCTGTAATTCTAAACATTGTTTTCAAAACTCACATTCCAAACACCTTTACGTATGGTACTTAATTTATATGTAGCCTATTTTAGTTAAGTTTAGTTGTTTTACTTAAATGCAATGTTATTTGCATTTATAGTTCTTGTATGTATTAGGACTAAGTTTATATGACTTTGCCTATTGTACAAACTGTGTACTTAACGACAATTAACATTTCTGAGTCCTGATTTACCTCCATATTCATATTTTAATATCTTAGGCCCTAGGTTTATTGTTAACTAGGAAAATCAAGCGTGACTGGAAACATGTTTTTGTCAGCATTTCATTCAAATTAATCTCCTTTAGACTACTCCTTTTTAGTCTTGTAGTTCTTAAAAAAATGTTGCGTAGGTAAATACATTTCAGAAAAAAAAATTATCTATCCTTTTTATTTTGGTTTAGAAGAGAGCAACTAACAGAAATGATTTTATTCCATAAATGTTTTCCAGTAAGTGGCTTATTAAACAACCAAAAATTTTTAAGTAAAAACGCAGTTTTTTAGGTAAAAAAAAATTCAAGCACCAAATTTACTCACAAAACACCTTAATTATTAACTACTACTATATATTTAGTAATAAAAATGTAAAAAATTAAATATTTTCCATGAACACGAATATTTTTACATATTAGTCTGATAGCACTTGCTATGGCTAAAACAGTCTTTTCACATTCTGTTCATGTATTTCACACACATTGTTACATATTTACATTTTACACAGGAGTTACTGGTTTTACCAAAATAAACAACTTCAGAAAAAATCACAGTTTTTACTTTGAGTTCTGTGTATGAGCGGCAAAAGGCTGTATCCAAAATTAACTAGCTAGAAACACAAAATTTATAACTTTGGGAGTGTGTGAACATCCCATGCAAACACTTGAAGGCTAAGAGATTTAAGACATTAATTAGTCTTATAATGTTTGAGAGTGTTGTCTAAGTTAAGTCGGCATAATTATAAAAAATTTGTACTGCTGTGTGAGTAATGTTAATGATGATGATTATGTTGTTGTTTCAGGCGGCATCTGATATTGTCATGTCAGGGCTCTCTCAATATCTTCCCTTTTGATGATCCCCAATGTTCCTTCGCCATGGAGAGCAGTGAGTAGGCCTAATACTACAGCCTAGTGTAGCCTATTCCCCAGTGAGTGTTCCCAATGAATTTGTTATAAACCCTCATTTCCAATCTTTATAATGACAAAGACATCGGATCCAAATGATAGCCTATCAAAAAAGTCTATTCATGAAACAAAAAATTAACTTATAATTTTATCTGCAGGGTTCTTCAAGAGTTCACAGAGTAACGGTTGGGATACAGAATCCAAAAAGCAGTAATTTATTTTCATTAATTTAACCACATGTATAAGAAAATATTGAGTGTCAATAATAAGGACGCTTGTCAAGTCAAGCTATTTAAGTAGCTAATCAAGGAGTTATTTTGTCAATTGAAATCAATATTACGATCGGATTTTACATTTAAAATCAGAACAACAGCATTTTGCACAGGGAGTTGTATAATCAGTCTGAATAGTTTAGTGTCATACTTTATGGGTGATAATTACAAAAGCATGATACTTGAGTTTTTTTCTTCAAGTTTACACCCTAGATTTTGAGTTTTGAAGTGCCTAATTATTAATTAAGATTGAGCTACATTGTTTAGACATGTAGATTTTTGTCCGTGGTAAAAAATGATTGCATATAGGCCTAACTTATTGGTTAAAATGTTATACTTTGGAATCCAGTATCAATCCATATGACAAGTTTCAACAAATCTAATTTATAATACGGCTCTTTGGTAATTCTTTTTCGACTATCACTTGTCTTAAATAATGATATTTCAGATTTTTTTGCAATATTTCTATGTATTTATTTTTTATGAATCAGATTATTCCATGTTAGTTTTCATTTAATTCACTGCCTCTTGACAGCAAACAAAAAATTTGCCATTTTTTATAAAAACACGTTACATTTACTAATAAATGAAAACTATCATAAATGAACAAGAGGTAAACAATTTAAAATTAAAATATTGTAAAAAATTTTGTTGAATAGTGGGCAAGACTAAAAAATGGTGTGTAATGGCTACTAAACATCGACTTCTTGTAAGTGTAGACTATTGCTTTGTTAATTTTTGACATATAGATTTTAATTTTACGATGGCCGTTCAATTTTATATGCATTTAACTCTATTATAACAACCATATTCACTAATTTGATTTTTACACAAAACTTTTGTTTTTTAGTTTCATACGACTTGTCAGCCATTACGTACGTCTGGAAAAATGACGAGGCTACTTTAAGAAAAAGCCCTTCACTGACAACGCTGAACGCTTACCTGATCAAGAACCAGACGATCCCTTGTCCTACGAAGGCAAGCTGGCGAGGTAGGTGCAACTTTGGCTGAAGGAATGGCTTTATTTACCCAGTATTTATATACCCATTTTTCCACTAGACCTACTAATGTTTTTTGTAGTTTCACTTCTGTACATAGCGCTAGATAACTTTGAATGCAACTTTGTGTTTGCATTAATTTTTTACTTTTTGATTATTTTTTAACATAATATTGGCCTTGTTTGAATTAAATTCTATATAAATTAGTGTTTTTTTTATAAATCTGAGTCAATTAACTGTTAAAAGTTATCCTCCTTCATAGTTTAGAAATTGAAAATCTAAAATAGAAATAAATGCTAAACAAAATGTAAAACTAAGATCTTTACGTTTTGATTGCCGCCCATACTTGATAACTACCCTGTTGCTTCATCTGATATCTTTTTTAACCTACATTGTGTGAAAATACCCTACCATTAACAATCTTCTGATAATTTATATTCCAAAGTTTTGTTCTTGAAGAAGTTACTGAATAGAAATCCACATAAGTTTTTGTTTTAAACTATTTTAGTGCCCACCAATCAATTTTTTTTCAATAAATCCAGTTTCCCTTGGCATTATATACAACAAAATGAATTTTATTGCTCCAAATATTTGAAGAAGCTCAAAATATATCCCAAATCATGTATTTAAAATGCCAAAAATGCAAATTTCATTGTAAAACTCTCAAATTAAAAAACAAATTAGATTGTTTGTTTCAATACAAATATTTCAGTAAAAGGATAATACCTTGTTTCTTATAAGCCAGTAAAATTTATATTATTTAAGATCACACCAAAAATGAGGTATATTTTATTATTTTTAAACACCATATCAGTTGGTATCGATCCTACTTAATGACACAAAAGTATAAAACAAGACAAATCATCATCTGTTTGAATTTATTTCATTATTCATTATACTTAAGCATAATTTCTTTAAATAAATGCCACATTCGTAATGTTAAGTTTATTTTATCTTATAACAATCTGTACATATTCATAATAATAAAAGATTAAAAAAGTAGTTAAGTTTAATTTATAACCGAGAGATTTAAAAATATGATGTTAAATATACTGTATGATTGCTATGTATTCTAGGGCCGAAAGACCCCCTTAGGAGTCAGAAAAGAAGTTTAAAAATTATCCTTAGTTGATATAAAAATAAATTGAATATACAGGGTGAATCTCGTAAGGTTTCCTAAATGGATTACAGAAAAACGCTTTGCCCTACAACCTTCAAACTAAATTATTTCCTTCTAAATTGACCTCAAGGAATAATTTAAAAATATTTTTAACGTTGTATAAATACAGGGTGTACAAAAAACCGGGAGTCACCTGATCGAATCTTGGAAATTAAAAATACGAACATATGTCATATTATTTATCATTAGAAAAGTCTATTTAATACAAACATTTTGGTGAAAACAGAATTTTGTGATCTTTATTCGTTTCAAAATGGCGTCCATTTTTGTAACCAAAATCAAATTTTACGAAATACCCTGTAATTCTTTTTTATTATTTGCCATAACGACTTCTGATTCAAAATATTTGAAATAAGCTAAGCTTTACAATGATATGTCACAATACCACATTTATTTAAAAACTAAAATTTCCAAAATTTAATATTTTTGAAAATGTTTACATAAAAAAAACCAAAAATTTTAAATGCCAACCCATGTCATTTTGTATATCATCTTAAAGCTCTAGTTGAACTGAGCAACTTTGTAATTTACACTAATGCCGTATCTTTTATCGTTTTGTAGTACTAATGTAAAAATGTCATTTTCCCATATGATTTGCATGTTAATTAATCAGGACATAATAGTATGGCAGTCCTTCTTCCATTGTTGACATAGCCTACCATTAAATTAAAATGAAAGTTATATGGGGAAATAACATTTTTACTAAATTACTAAAAAACGAAAAACTAACTTAACAATCCCCTTCATAGTCCAAGTTGTGTAACACATTACTCAAAGGACTGTAAATTCAGATTAATTTGTCCCAATTTAAATTACTTTAGGTTTAATATTATGGAAGTTATTACTTAATACACTTTTACATTGTTTTTATGCAATTTGTCAGTTTATATAGCCCCAGTTTCTCTTTTGAGCTCGGGTTTGTAACATTGTATTCTATTTGAAAAGACCTCGGTTTTAATGCATTTATCAACATATGAATATATTACAAATTTTCTTTTGACTCTTGGCGGACAACATAAAATCTCTTCATAAACTAAGTTCCTAATTTTGAAACTCATCTTTAATACTAAAAAATTTACAAAGACCTCACAAAAATTTTGAAATTATGTTTTGTAAAATTTAATGTAGTGTAGTTTTAAATTGATCAAATTAAGGATTCTATAATACTAAAAAAGTAAATTTATATTTAATAGGCCATATATGACATTACTATTTAAAATCTGATTAAGTTTATACCGTACTTCTTTTGATATTTTTTTACCAGGTTAAATAATTAAAACCAAGAAAAATGAGTACGTAAAACTAAATTTTTCTTACCATTTATTGATGATATTACTGTATAGACTAAATAAACCACAACCTTTTTACACCAATCGGATTGGTGTATTTTGAAGGCTTGAGTCGCCGTAAGCCCAACCAAAACATCATAAATATAATTAAAATTTAATAACAAAATAACTCTTAAAATTAAATTTTGGGCTTAAACTAAGCACATATTTTATGATCTGCATTTGCTTAAGGAATTCATTACAATGGAGATTCCCATTACATTCATCATTCCAACAAACAAAATCCACCCCTATAAATCAATAAACTGAAATTACATCAAATTTTTCAATAAAAAAATTTAAATATAAAACCCAATTAGTTTTAGTTCAAGTACTACCTATATACATAAAATAATTTGCATTGCATTTTATTTTAAAGTCTAATATTATCTAAGAACACAGATAACCACACAGTTAATGTAATGCTAACAAATCTTAAAATTTCTAGGATAGGCTAGTGTTTTTCTACTAATTGCCTCCTTTTCTAATCGTTTCTTGGAGATTGACTTTCTTTATCTTACAAGATGGCTGTGCCTAGTTATACCTTATAATATTAGTTTTTTTCTCATAAAAAATAACACTCAGTAATAAGGAAACTTATAAAATATAAAAACTTATATTACTTTAAAAGCCATCCTATGCCTATGTAATAGTTATTTGTGTACTAAAGGAGCAAAGAGCAACATTGTTTATTGAAGGCGACAATGAACATTATCCCCCCAACGCACACATTTTTCCCCACCCCAAAATCCCCCATTGTCTTAGTTATCTAACCTAGAAACCGAGAAAGTCAATTGTTGCCAGCTCGAAATCAGCTGGCTTTTCTCTTACTATCCGTTGGAGCGACAGCGTTGCCAGTTTGCACTGCACTGTTTTCCCAGATTTTCAATGTTATTCATATGATTTTACTTTGTTCCCTTTTTACTAAGAGTATAGTTTCACTTTGAATAGCAGGTGTGGGGAATATATATTGATTTTACGCATTTTGGCGTGTTAATGTAGTTTCTTCAGAGTACATCAAGACAAACCGAATAGGGAGAGATCAGCAATATATTGAAAATAACTTATTCCACCAAAATTGAAAATAAGATTCATAAACATTACACAACACTTAACACACAACAAAAGAGGAACAGTGAACATTAAGACTCAACGTCCCTGTACACAAGTTTAGACCCTGATTTCCTCTCCATGTGTGATTTGTCTTGGTGTATAATGAAAAAGACACATTAATGCACCGAAACACATAAAATGGATAGTTTCCCAAAGCCACAGGACGGATTTTAAGGTAAAAATACATCAAGGTAATATTTAGCTTTGAAGTGACTTGGAAACTGAAATTAAATTGAAATGATAAGTTACAACTTTTTGCAGTTATTGGTAGTTTTTAAAATGTCTTAAATCCATATGAAGGTCCTGTCAAAATTCATAAGATTTGAGAAAAAGGTGAGCTTTAAAATTTACTATTAATTTATCTAACATGTAGAACATATTGTGTTATTTACTTACACTACTAAATTTTTAAACATTTCTATTTTTGGCTTCTTTTTGAAGGGCCATACGCATTATGTAAGTTGACCTCGACCGTAGTCGCGCTTCCTGCTGCCAGCCTTATACATAACAACGCTACCTATCGTCATTTTATCAACCTCTAGCTTGACAGCACTCAGTTGGGCAGCTTCGTAATTAGTGCTTAATTATGCTTTACAGTAAAATTGATTAAGCTTAATCTCATTTAAAAAATGAGAAATACGCAATCACCAAACTCAAATTTTCTTAATTAGTTTGTTTTCATTCATTTACAAAGAGGCAATTGTAAGTATTTTTGGGTTATATTGTTTTTGTTAGCTGTATTAATTTAAACAACTATCTTTTTTACCGAATAATGTGAATTGGGGATTAACTTGTACAGCCAGCAAAAATTACTAATATCATTTCAACCCTTGCAAATTTTGTAAATATAAGTTAGTTCATTTATGTCGAATTTTTTCATGGCCAAAGTATATATCCAACACAATAATCACCATTCTATGTTAAATGTTGGATTAAAGTCCTCATGTTAAATTACTGCTGTTCTCTACTAGTATCTAAGGGAAATAGATTATTTGGTTGAATTTAACTCTATAAAAATGAATATTTCATTCTGAGTTATTTTATTGTTAATAAACTAAGAACACGTTACACAATTTGACATCCCTGTACCTCTTATCTTTAACTTTTATCAATTTTAGACTACTGTATCAGTATTTTATTTTATTCAAGCATTTAAAAGATTTTTTGTCCAATGATTAACATGGAAACCCTTTGAGGGCCTTTAATAAGGAAGATTTTCGCTATCCACTCATCAATATCAAGTCTCTAATCTTGTCATATAGAAAGCTTATATAACGATGTGAGTCTAACTTGACATCCCTTGCATGTCTCCATTTCTCTTTAGCACGATCATAAATGACCTGGCAAACACCATGTTTTTAACTTAATTTTTCAGAAGCAGGAACAACATGATTATCTTTTAATAACTTTCTATCAAGTTTTAAATGAAAAAAAACTGTGATTATGCTTCAATTAACCACATTGCTGGACAGAAAAAAAGACAATTAAGTTATAGAGAAAAAGAGGAAAGAATTTTATATCCTATCATGTTACATGGCAGACCTCACCGACGAAGTAATATACATGCTGTTACTTAATTGATAATGACATTTGTACTATTCATTGATATGGGACTTAAAGTTACTTGTAAAAGTATACCCAAATACAGACTTTTATTTAAAAATTTAATTGACAGTAAAAGTTTATTCTTTTAGTTTATACACTCATACAACTCAACAACCTCGCTTTATAATTTAATAACTTTATTTTATAAAAACAAATTATTTTTACATTAAACATAATGTTAACAATTTTCAAAAATAATTTGGTATATACATAAATACGCTTTTGTCCAATATGGAGCCTTAAAATGTTTTATTTATTTGGAAACTTAATTCTTGGCAAAACTCGTATTTTCTCTTGTTATTATTAGTAAAATTAATTTGCTAAATTTTTCCTTTCTAGTAATATTTTCAGGAATAAAAAGTCAATCTCCTTCCACTAAAAGCCATACAATATACTATCCCAATAACAAAAGCTTGGCAATAAAGCTATACCGACTTAAGTTTTTTAACTGATCCTTTTGTACTATATATTTTGGTTCAGATGAAGTAACGCGGAAGTTGTTTCGTCAAAGGATATTTTTGTTGGGGAAGAACATTGCACACTCAACAGTCACAGTTTTCAAGGGCCAAGTTGAACAGCAGGGCAAACAATTGTTGTGAATCCACCATACTTGACGTGCAATTCAACCAAACTGACGATCAGCTTCTTCCTTTTTAATTCTTTGCATTCGTTTCCATCCACATATGAATTTTGGTTTTAGACAACCTTATAAAATGAGTTTCATTAAAGTTATTTCAGGGAAGGTATCAAATTGTTAACATGTTTTACACCAAACAAACTACCTCATTGAATAACTTTTAAGTATTTAAATTTAGTTTATTTTAACTTTAGGTTAACACTCCTATGTTTCACTCATTGGTTTTCATTAGTTAAAAATAAAACCATGGCATAGCATCTTCAAAATACATTTTTTTTTTTTCAATTAAACACTTAAAAGATTTTTTAATTATTATTTAAATTTTCTAATTGATAAATTTATATTGTCTTATGTTGCTTATTAGTTTATGTTTTGTATTAATGGAAAAAGTAGGATCTTGAATTATATTTATGTTAAAAAATGGCTTTTCCTTCAGGATATTGAGATACAACCCAACTATAAGAGATCATTATCCTGGACCCTCTCTTGATCCATGGAATTTTCTCCTTTATACCAAGTTCCAAAACATGAAGCTTTGGATTTCGGCAAAATTACTATAAAGTTTGTAACAACAATTATGAAAAACCCACTAAAAAACTCTTATTTCACTAAACAACTAACTATGCATTGGTGCTAGATTGTACATTGATTAAATTTAGTGTTGGAGACACAGTATAAATCAATAACGTAATGATCACCATGACACACCGCGCTAGGGCCTAATCAGTCCTGGTCCGACACCGACCCTAAGCTCAAGCTCGTGTCCACATGATCACCCTAATTGGAATAATTTACACCATATATTGTTGGCCAATTTCCTCATTGAAGTAGCTTTATGGGACATATAAATCTTAAAAGGTTTGATCTTCCACATAACTGCAATTTTATACGGTGTATTTTTCTGTATCTAATATATTCAATTTGGAATGTCTGAAATTAGTCTTTATGTAAAAAAAAGTGCTAATGGATAAAAAATCACAGAAAATTCATAGAAAAACTGAGATCAGTGGATCAATATAAGTGATTTTTTTATATTAAAGGTTAAAACAAGAGGAATTATGTTTACAGATACCACTTAAGTATGAAGACAAATGAAGAATTTAGAGTCTTTAAAAATTCTGAAAAAAATACTCTAAACTTAAATAACGCAAAAGAACCTCTGACGTTGCATCTTTGCAAAACCATTTAATCTTCAAGACAAAAACTGAAGAAAATTAATGTATTTAAATATTAAAAAATATTTTAAACCACTCATAATAGTTGTGTGACCTCTGGAATACTAATATACCTGGGACGCCCCCCCCCCCCCCCCCCTTACAGCGAAATAATGAAGTCAGATTATGTAACACATTTATTTTTTCTCTAAAAGATAAACAAAACAGCCACAATATGACAAAGAAAATACTATAAATAGAACTCTCTGAAGATTTTAAGAGTTTATGATGATCACTGAACCCTTTAAAATTGAATTTTATTGTAATATTATTTTAAAGATGGGTCTAGGTTTGTAGATTCTATGAATTTGAGGAGGATTTAAATTTTTCCCATATATCACATTTTAATCAAACTTAAAACTGAAATATGGTTAACTTGTTAGTTTATTAAATACACAAAATATTTTATGAAGTATTTCACGTTGTTCAGAAATGGTTAAACCAGTAGCCTACTTATACACGCTCAGTATAAACATAATATACATACACACTTAGTAATATTACTATATTTATAGAAATTAATATGGTAGCTTTATTATGTAAGTATTTCTTTCATGTTTAATAGACATCTTGCTGCAAAATTTTTAACACTAAATTTTATTATTTTATTAATTTTAGTCATTTATTTATCAGCCAAATTTTTTGTATAATAAACAACAAATTTTTGCCCATTCCCTCAACAATCCTATTATTAGTTGATCAAATAATGTCCAATTATAATTATTTTAAATATTAAAAAATATATTTTAAGACATTTTTTTATATTCATGTTTTGGAAATCAAATTTTAATGTTTAAAATGTTTTTTTAAATTAATTTATAACCAGTTACATCACACCAATTTAATAACCCAAATGTTGTTGTTTAATTACAATAACAATTTGATGATTAAATGTGAGATTTAATGAAAAAAAAAATAAAATGAAACATAAATTATATCATTGCAAGGTATACTTGTACAGTATTTGATAATTTATAGTTTTTTAGGAAAAATTTAGTGTAAATAACACTTGAAAAACAATGCATTTGCATACAAAAAGAATGCATCATTTACAAATCCCAAAATATTATGATTTTACAAATTAATTTCTATTTGACAAATATGAAGTCATTCAAGAAAGTAGCTTACCCTCAATTCCCCAATAAGCGTAATAAAACCTAAAAAGGAATGTTACTACCAAGCCACGTTACGTTTTACTGCGTTACATAAAGGTGTAATAAGTTACACTTAATTTTCATTAATTTTGTCAGAAACCTCTGGGACGTAATTTCTACCTTCCTCTTATTGATCTTTGCTGGTTATATGAGAGATTAAGAGAGGGGTTTCACTTACTTACTTATACTTACACTGTATTACTTATTAAAATAATTTAATCAATATTTGTTGACAATCTTTAACTGAAACTTTTTTAGGAAAAATTGTGGTGTTTTTTTTTACGTTTTGAATTTCATTTGAATTTGAAGAGTCTCAATCAAAAAGTTGTGTTTGCCTGTTCTTAAGATGACTTATCTTGGAGAGGTTCAAGATGAAGTATTTTGTTTGTTTGTCACAATTAGTTTTTGTGTGTTTGGTTTATATTTTTCTATATTTTATTTGTTGTGTTGTTAATTTGTGTTATTGGGTTCTAGTTACTTCTTAAACTATGTATGGTACAATGTACAAAAAAAAACTTTTTCCCAAATATGCGTAAGGTTTGGGTTAGTCAGTGGTGTAGCGGTGAGAGCACTGGGGGCCATAGCAGCAGCTATGTCATGGGTTCAAATCCACACTCTGCCAAGAAATTTGTATCAGTACCATCTAAATAATTTAGTGACTCACTACCTTTGTCTAATATGATCCACACAGAGCAATAGCCTATTTGACTAAGCGAAGTAAGATAGAAAGAGGCTGCTAACCTCTTTTATTTAAATAAAGACAGTTTTCATAACACTAGCTAATTAGTGTAAAAACACTCATTTTAAACCTCATCATAATATAGTTTAAGTTGTTTGGGAATTCATATTATTGTAACATCCATAAGATAATAAAATCGTTTTAATTTGTATTATTTTATTTAATAGTCAAAACAAATTAAAAATTGTATTATCATGAGGAAATGGAATATATTTAAATAAATAAATATATATATATATATATATATATATATATTTAAATTTATATATATATATATATATATATATATATTTTTGTTATGGGTTTTTGTGAAGACCCGCAATTCAGTCTTAATTTAATTATCAACTCTTCAGTCCCACCGTAGGGTTCATATCCATTCCTTGAATTTATTCCTTTTTGAGGCTGGTGGGAGTATTGATGAAGGTAACTTCCAACTCATTTTCCAGTTATTATTTTCATGCCTAATGATAACACCAAACACTAAGGCTGTCCTTCTGAAAAGTCTGACATTGTGAATGGCACAAGACCAGTCACGTGTTTGTGGGTAGGAGTTGTAACATTACATTAACAAATAAAATTATGAACCTTTTTAATTCAAACTCAGTTTTATTGCTTCCTCTTGAGCAGCAGGCTGACCAACCCAAAACTTATTCTTCTTTGCTAGTTAAATCATCTTTATTGGTCATAAGCTAAAATTCAATGGCAATCCACAGTATCTAGGAGTCACTTTAAATCGTTCTCTCATCTATAAGAGCCACTTGTGTATTTTGAGGTGAGAATTAGGACAAAAATTCTCCATTAAGGTACGATTACACATAGCAGTAAAGGAAACGGAAAGGACACGGACAAAACTCTGATGGGGTGGCTACACATATCGGGATACTGACAGGATATTTCTGAGTCGGAAGGCTGCGCGCGCAGCCGTCCGACACTGCTCATCCCGCCGGCCGCCACACTCACTACACAGAGCTACCGTCAGAATTTTCTGATAGTGTCGGAAGGGGTGGCTACACATACCAGGACGGGATAAGGACAGGACAAGACAGTAGCGTATGAATGCTTGTCTGGCGATCCATCCAACACGGCGAATGTCCTGTCCGTGTCCTTTCAACCACCTTTGTGTCGATCCACCTGAAAAAGGGAGAGAATATTATAACATATCTTCTTCTTCACAGCTCCACCCGCAATAACCTTCATGGGTTACAGGCCGATTGAGGCTTAAAAAAAAAACTCCTGTAAACAGCTTCCTAGCTGAAGGAGTCAAACCTCTTCATTCATATCGACTGGACCTCCCCTTCCACTATTTTCAAAATCAGAGTAATTTTTTGGAAGCCGACCCAACAATAGTCGTTGGTGGTCTGAATCTTCATTGGAAGAACTGGACTTAACTCAATCGGTTCTGTACTTGTTTAAGAAGATAAAATTATTTTAAGTTAAAATGGGGAATGAAACTCGTCCAACCATTTACCGGTACATTTTGGGAGGAGTCTAAAACCCATGGAATGCCTACCCTGAGGGTTGAAAGTACAACGTGAAGAGGGTTAGGGATAATGGGATGCGATGGCTTAACTCCAGGATTTAGCTTTATGATGGGAGATTCGTTATTTTATCCATTATATTTACTACTTATGTTTATGTAGAAGCTTTGTGTCACAGATATTTTGATATTTAGATTGTTAGAAACTTGAGTTAGTATTTAATTTAATTAGATTTATGTTACTAATAAATTTTCTATAAACTTGAGAGACAAACCCATTTCAGACAATGTGGTATTTGTTTAGTTTAGTTTTTTGATTATACAGTGGAGTATGGAGATAGAAATAATGTGCCACGTGACTGTTTCCAGCCTTATAATCCTCTTTGGTAAAACATTTCCATTGTTGGCAACTTAAGCTTGATCCCTTCGGTTAATGCAATCGTTACCAAAGCACCCTCCGTTAATTAATGGAAATAATTCGGTATGGGCCTAGTTTAAGTGTAGTTGTCCACGAGCTACTTCTGCTTAAAGAGTGTAATACCGTCTTAAAGCAGTACGGTACTATTTAAAATCTTTTATTTACAAAACCTGTAGTTCAAAAATATCAGTATATAAAAATATATTTTCAAAAGAATGATTTTTCATTTTTTTCAGACTGCGGAGGTAACCTATGCTTGCGCCGATGGCATTTCAAAATTTTTAGTGTCCGATGGAGGGTTAAATTTGAATAATTTGTATTTTACACCTCTCAAAACAAATGTAGAAGAGTCACTTAGTACTATACTTAATTGAATTGCACCAAAACATATTTATCAATCCCTGCCTTTTATCAATTATTATTTAAGTTTTATTTACATTTTTTTGTCATTTTTTCCTCATAGCTTATTGATGTAAGGTAATCACTTATTTATGCCTTAAGCAGATCAGGGGCAACAAACATTGCAAAGATGTCAAAGATATTTCATTTATGTTTTCAATTTAAGAAATCAATTAAGTAATTTTTTATTTTAATTTCATTGATTTATTATATTTAATAATTAGAAAAAATATATATCTATATCAATTTCAGTCATATATGGTATTACTTGTGTTTAATGATTTTAATGTATACAGGGTGGAAAAAAGTCTTGAAAAGACTGTTATTACTAAATAATTTTAATATATTTAAAATAATTTAGTAATAGAACAACTACTTTACAAATTGGTCTGGGGTCTTGCAGTCTATTTTACAAAACCATTGTTTATATTAAACCTTCAAGGAGGGACGGTCCACAAGGAGTTAGAAGAAAATCTTTAATGTAAGCATAAGTCAATATGTACATACAAATTAAAGGTCTCTGTGAATGGAGAACAATGCTGCAAACCGGACTTTAAAAGGACGATCAAATAAAAAATAGATGGCAATCAAACTTTTAATTAAAATCATAATGCCGAAAACAAAAAATGTGATAGATACACTCAACTTTTTGAGGTTGGGATTGTGGCAAACCTTTAAATTATTTATTATGATGTAGGCCAATGATGGTTTTCCCAAGATTTCCTTTAGGGGATGTTCCTGGTGGGTCTTCTATGAAACTCCATTGGCCTATGTCATATGATACATAATTTTAAAGGGCTTTGCATTATGAGCAATTTGCCACAATACCAAGATCAAAATCCATGTGTATCAGGAGATACTGATTTTTTTTTTTTTTTTTTTGCAATATGATTTTAATGCAAAAGTCAAAGTTTTGATCGCCTGCCATTTTTGACTTTTTCATCCTTTAAAGGTCTTGTTTCCGGCATTGTTCTCAATTCATAGAGAAAATAATTTAATGCACATCTTAACCTATTATAGATTTTTTATGAATCCTTGTGGATCATCCCCCTTTGAAGGTTCAAGGACAATAAGAATTGTGAGGAGTAGACTTTAAGACTCAAAATACGTTTGCAAAGTTTTAGTTTTGTTAATTAAATAATTTTAAAGATATTAGTCTGTGCCGTTTCCAGACTTTTTTTGACCCTGTATTTATTTTTAGAATATTTAAACCTTTTCAATAAATTCGGGTAAATCAATAGACATTTTAAGGATTACTTAATTAGGGCTATAAAATTATCTTTTTGAGTTATCTTTTCTTAATTATTGTTTCCTTTAATTATCTTTATAATTAGCTATCTGTGTGATAGCTATGTAATGCAACAGGTTTTGGACACCCTCTGCATGTATACAGCACATATTTATCTACATAACCTTATTATCACTTGTAGTTATTGTTTGTGTTTTATCATTTCACCTTTCTGTGTTGTCTCGTAACCTGTGTCTGTGTTTGTTGGTGTTTGTTTTGGTATATCTAAAACTTGGTATGGCTTTGCATTCCCAAACATGACTACAAGAATCTATTCAACTCTTGCGTGAAAGAAGTAACATCAAGACCCCCAAAAAGCTGAGCATGAATCTGGCGTTAACTTCTTATCTGCAGTAAGCGTATCATTCTGACTAACTCTAACTCTCACAGATTTCCTCCGTAGGAGCTTCTAGTAGGTTTTAAAAAATTTTCAATAGTAGATGGCTAGAGAATTCTTCCAAAAAATATTTTTTAACAATGTATGAATATTGTTTTGCATGCCACTAAGTAGATGGAACCAAACTAAATTCTTCTAAACTATTTTGCTAATCTTTCTCATTAAAACTTTCTTATTTAATCAATGTAAATTTCTTCAAGTTCATTGTTGCAACATGTATAATACATTTAAATTTGAATGTATATAGGTTAAGATGCTTTATTATTATTAATAAAACTAACAAACTCCTTAACAATGTTCTTTACCTCCAAAGTTGCGTTGGTGATGCATTAAACATGTCACACTATTACCAAAGTCATATTTATATACCGGGTAACATATCATATATTCTCTTTAATAATAAATATCTTCTTGCAGAAATGATCCGTAAATCAAAAAATAACCTACATTTTATACCGACTTTCTTTAGATGTATAATTATGGTAATTCCTCTTATTATGCTGAGATATGGTTGAATATATTGCAAGCTGCATTAAGTAGTTTAAATTATTAACAAAAAAGTGCATTTAATGATGACTCTGGGACTCAATCTTTTTCAGGTTTTATAATAAAGGTTGTCAAACTAATCAACTAGTTTTTTCTGTTGATACACTTGAAAATATTGGGTATGGAGAACCAAAAAAAATCACTGAGTTATATGCATTATAAACATTGAATTTTACAAGCTTTCTGCATGATAAAACAAATTTAAATAACAAATTAAAAACATTTTAATATTCTCTTTATTTACTCATTAATTAAAAATAACATTAAGAAAGTTTTGACTAACCAATGAAGGCATAAAATATGTTAATTGTTTATTGCAAGTTTTTAACGCATAAAAGGGGTTTTCATATAGACTACTAAAATATTCCAAAATTTCAAGGTACAGAACTATTCAAATAATTTTTTTTTATTCTCCAAATTTTATTTGCTGAATTTTAATTACATCAAACAGAAAATGCCATCTTAATATGAGACAGCAGCATTTTGTGTGCCTTTATCCTATACTCACTTGAGTATTTTAGTAGTTTTCACTGACTTCTCTTACCTTCAGAATGACAAGAGCTTGAAAATTAAACTTTCAGAGCAATAACTGTATAAAGGCTGTCACACCAATCATTTACTTTTTTTTATGTCGACACACTTGAAAATATTGGGTACAGAGACCTAAACAATCACTGAGTATAAATAGCAATAAATATAATGACCACCCAGATGTCATATATTGTCAATATCGTTCCATCAGATCTCATTAAAAATGTATTAAATGGATGGTAAATGAAATTAAATTTGAAATCTCTTGAGACATCCGTATAGTCTACATTCATCAGAAACTTAAACCAACAACAACCATTCAAAAGGTGTTTAAAAAGTGATATTAATAAACACACAAAATTGAAATCAATTTTCAAAGAATATTTCCATTTTTGCATTGACAAGATGATGTGGTGGATTGGTTTTGATTCTCAATTCCCAATTACTTCAGTTCAGGTACTGAAAATGTGATTAAATTTTGTGTTTCTTTAGTTTTATGCGGTATTGATTCTTCTGTTAATATTTGGAAGTCAGAAATGTGCCAACATGTTTTAATCCTTTAAAAGTTTTTAAAAACAGAAACATAAGATAAAAATAATATTCACCATAAAAAACATCTTGTCACAGTCCGTACTGAATTGTGAGGTTCACATAATATAATCGTCAAATTAAGATCGAGTAATCTACAGAGTTTTCAAGCAAAATAATCATTTATGGATAAAATTCACTCGTTGCCCACGCACGTGTTTTCCGCTTTAAATACTGGCCAGGTTTTCGTTGTTTTTTCGTTTTAAATGTACCGTGTCCGTGTGTGTTGTGTTTCCTGTTAATTTTAATAAACTGACGACTTCACCATGAAGGATTAATGTGAACTTGTAACTGCAAACACTTGATAATGGGTCAAAAAGACCCGAAACCGTGGTAGTGAAAACTAACCCCTCCGGATCACTAGACAAGCAGATATCGTAAACCATTATTTTTGCTAAAATTCAATGTTGCTACGTTCCGGTTTATAGTTTTATAGTCATTCGTTACTTTATACTTATACCTTTTAGTGTTATAAAATGTTTTGCGTATTATTTTTTGTGTTTATTTGCCGGTAGCACGCTTACTAAGCAATTGTCTCGCAAGTCAATCCAGTTTCTATTAAGTTACACACTGAAGTTAAAGCATAGTTGATTTAATTCTCTTGTTCTGAAACATAGCCTAAATTTTCAGACTTAACCTAATTTCTTTGTTGAAATTGAATTGAGTTTTTTCATAGTGTATGCCGATAGAGACTTAACTATTTGACGGTTTCTTGTTTTGAAAAAAGTCTCATAAAACCCATTGTGTTTACTTTCTATTACTGTATCAATAGAATTTTATAAAAATAATATAGTTTTATTTTTATTTTTGTTAATCCTGAATTTGGAATGGAGAATAGAAACCTAATTTTAGAATAGGAATCAATGAATTTTAGAACTGGCCCTTTAATTAATTAAAATTATCAAGCGTATAGATGTTAATCATAATCATATATACCCTTGAACGTTTTTGTTTGGTCCGCATCAGTAGATGTGGCTATAGCAGATTTTTCTTGTTTGTTTATCATGTTTTTGATGATCTTTTTTCTTTCCTGGAGTGGCTGGTTTTTTAAATTCTAAACTTTATCTGCACCATCCTTAGTTTATCAGTCTGTTGGAAGAGTCTATAACATACAGGGTATCCAGCTTCAACCTTTATAAACTTTACCAGGAACTTAAGCAAGCCAAAATAAACAAAAAAAGTTTATATAAATATATATCCTAAAATGCTTTATTAAGCCACTAGCTGCCAGTTTTTTTCTTTTTTTTACATTTAATAATTTTTATTTGGGTAGTTGTATTGAGTTCATATGTGGCAGGGACCTTTATCACAACAATGTTCAATTTTAGAAAAAAATTATTTTTTCAATGAGTATTGTCAAAGTGTCAGCCATTTAAAAATTTTAAACTCAAATATATCAAAACCAGTAAAAATATTTATAAGTAACAAAAAAGTAGACAAATGGAATTTTCTAAACTGTCTAACATTGTAAGAATCTAGCTACAAATAATGGAAAAATCACAATAGCTCCGTTATTTTTGATAGATCATTACAAACTTGGTATCATTAGTTAGACATTTGAATTTTTACACTTTTTTGGTACTTGTAAAATTTTGTACTTGTAAAATTTTGTTAAAATTCGCTGGTTTTGAGATATTTGAGTTCAAAAATTTTAAATGGCCAACATTCCAAAAACACACATTGGAAAGAAAAATTTTTCCTGAAAATTAACATTGGTGTGATAAAGTTTTGTGCGAAATATAAACTTAAAACAACTATTCATTACGGAAAAAAAAATTATTAAATGGAAAATAAAAGGCAGCTAGCGGCTTAACAAAACAATTTAGGACATATGATCACATGAACTCTTTGTTTACTTTGTTGCTGAATAACCTGCGAAAGTTTGTAAAGGTTGAAGCTGGACACCCTGTATATCGTCTTTAATGTTCTAATCCAATTTTCTATTCAGCTGAAGGAAAAACAGTCCTTTTTACAGCTTATTCCTCCTTCAGGTACTATCGTCAAGCGATGACTTGTTCTCAAAAATGTTATTCCACGATAAATGATCTGGATAGGTGTGTGCTACCGCCCATACCTTGAATGTTGTGATCCTGTCGTTCTGTTATATTTTAGATCTCTTTAATTCAGTGACACTATAAATTTAATAATAAATCACAAAACTTCCATTTGAACATTGAATCATTGTAAATAATAATGGAAATGATTATAACATTTAAACATCAGCAAACTTTGTAAACTTTTATTCATCTAAGGGCCATTTGCACCAATAAATGATAAACCTGATTAAATTTAATCTAGATTAATTTAGTTAAAATCAACTGGAGGTGTAAGTTTAAACTATGCATGTGCAACTGACTTTTAGGTTAAACTTAGGTTTAAACTGAAGATCAGGTTTAAACTAAATTGGTGCAAACGGCCCTGAGTCTTTTCTTTTAACCCATTAAAAAAAAAGGAACCCATTAAAAGAAAAGGCTAGAGTTTAAAAAATATACAGTAGCTTAAAAGCACTACTAGTCAAGATGATCCAAGATCTTGATCATTACCAAAGACACTTTTGAAATAAATTTACAATGTTGTTAGTAGTTTGATACATCATGCACAATTACTCAAATTAGTTGGTATTCCTTAGCTTAACGCCAGAAACATTAAATCTACCAAAAGGAGGTATTACTACATTACATTAAATCTACCAAAACACAGGTAAATTACTTATGTTGTGAAATAAAAGCTAAGAACACTAAATTCATGTTGATATTTTTTAAATAAAACTAAGTGTTATAAATGGGAAAACAAAATATATGGGAATAAGCGATCCAAAAATAACCCTAATTCATCTAAAATGAGACACTAAAGGATTTTCCATCAGTTTTGTTGAGTTTCATACATAGTTGTATAAACTGTTCCCACATGAAAAAAATATTCAATAGTCATAGAACTCAGAATTGTATAGTGACACAAATTGTAATCACTGGAAGCTCATTGTAATCTAATACTAATAATTATGTATACGTTCACGACTAGATATTCAAAGTACTGTAACAGGGCTTTATAAATTAACATGAAAAATTACGGTATGTTTAATTCAGATTTACATATTGTTACCTAAATAACAGACTACAATCTACTGACAATTTACATTAAAAAATTCTATATTTACTTTTAATTGTTGTGTGTGTGTTTGTAATCCCCTGCTTGGGTTCTATCCTTAGATTGGAAACCAATCCTTGGAATTTAATAAACGCACAACCTTGTTTCCTAGCAAGCTGATGTTTCATACACTGTCTTGTAGATTAAGAGGTGTTGTTACATACTTTTATATGAGCTAAACTGTAAAAATTTAGAATCTCACGATTAACATAGCTATCATGTATACCTCTTTAACGTGCATTTATGAACTTTTATTAGTACTCTACAATAATATTGAACAAGCATTTTAAAAGTAAGCATGTCTTAAAATTTATTTTTGGGCACTACCCCCCATCAGTTTTATGGCCATATTTTAAAGCGATGTTTCGAGTTATTAAGCCTTTTCATATATTAGAAACACCACTAACGTACCGCTCCTAAAACCATGTCGTTTAAAGAAATTAGTATGCATTTTATCAATTTTGAATTTTTATTCTCATTTGCAAAGTGCAAATCTTAATAGTTGAAGTCTATTATTTTTGTAAATATCCATACAGTATTGGCAATACTAAAATTTAATATTATTTACCCTGTATGACTGTTATGGTTCATACTAAGTGGGGATAAAAAGACAGTGTTTTGGAAAACAATATCATCGTATATCAGAGTAACAAAACTAAAAATACCCCCTTGAGGATGATGATACAAGACAAAGGCTTTTTCGACATTCCCTTTGGGGGGATAACCACTTCTTCTTTGTGTGATTTCCACGCTTAACCCCCCCCCCCCTCACCACTCTCCCAAACTGAACTTAAATGTTTCTTTCATCCAGATAAAACTGCTATGCGCTAGATCAGATTTTGTGAGACAATGTTAAAACTATGAAATATAATAAGCATTATTCTTAAAACATTTTTATACTTTTATTCCTTAGGTTGTAGTGAAGATAATCTATTTTTACTTTTTGTAGTACCTTTAAAAAAATAACTAATAAAGGAAGTTTTAATACATTTTATTACAATATATTATAATTATAATGAGAATCATAAATATGTATCTACAATACTAAAATTCTTACTCTCAATTTCTTTAAGGCCCAATTTTATAATATTTTTTATTCTAAAATTTCACACCGACATAGCAGCATCCAAAATAAAGAAATTTCTTCTCTTTTTAAATTCCAGTCAAAAAGACATAGATTATAACTATACCATCATTATAAAGAAGCAGACATGCCAAATAACACCAGATGGGGGTTAGTCTATTAACAGGTATCTTCAGATAATTTACTATTAAACATTTGGTAGTTTAGAGTTAATAATAGCTATATAGATATTGTGAGAGATAGTTAAAGCTTTTATCCTCTCTATTTTCCTTAGAAGTAAAACAAACAATTGCTAAAGCGAAGCGCACAACAAGCATTTTGTTGTTTAATAGCAACAAAGCATAATCATTATATTTCATTTTATAACTTCTCTGTATATTATATATATATAAAGTTTTATAAATGGGCATAAATTTCTGCAAACCTTTACATAGCTGGTGTTTATTTACTGAGTAGTCATGGGTACGAGAAAAACACGGGACCAAAAAAATTAAAATTAAGTACGAGTGAAAAAACTAAATACCGATTAAAATCAGTAATTAGCATAAAAAATTATGGGTTGTATCAGCATTATTTTTATATTATTAATGTGACATTTTTATATGGGCTCAGTATTTATTTGTGATTATCTTTTACAGTAGTTTTCAACCCTACTTCGTTTTTGTCAATAAAATGCAGATTTTTCACTCAGTAGTCGCTTTTATTTTGATTGCGACGAAAGAGTTTATAAGTTACATAATTGCCTACTAAAATGTCAATTGGCCATGGCACATAAATTTAATTACATCAATTTACTGTATTATCCATTTTTATTTGAAAAGAAAGGAAATATAATAACTTCTAAAATCTATTTTGTATATTTAAAAAGTATATATATTTTCTCTCAGACTTTCATGTATGTATATTCTTAAACTTAGATCTCTTGCGGTATGTAAATCGTTATTTAGCCTATAAGTCAAACCAGTGTTATCTGAAATAAATTTTGAATTATCAAATTTATTTCCATATATTAATATCATTAAGTTCTGCTCAATCTCTCTAACATTTATCGATTAAACATAAAAACATAAATGCTTAGCCCCATTCTTGATTGTAGTTTGTATAATTAACTGCTTGCTCTGTAATTTGCGACTACATGATGGCGATCTCCGCTTTTGTTTCTCTTGTTTTCTTTCTCCCTTTGGCAACTAGCTGAGTAGGCCGGGGTTATGTTTTAGACTCGGATGATGAACAGGACGACATTTGCTCCCTGTGCCAGCGGCGCTTCGAAGAGCAAGGTAGGTAGGTGCATAGCAAAGCCATACCAATACCAATACCAATTCTGCTCTGCTCCGCTCTGCTACAGTATAGCTTTCATTGTTGATCTTTGGTGTTGCTTACTATGTTGCTTTGTCTCTGTGTTTTACTTGTTGCATCTCACTTTTATTCCTTTTCTATTACCTAATACACAAGGGGTGACTAAACCTTGTATATAGTTGCAGATTCAGGGGCTGGTTTTGGCAGGTACTCAGTTATATCTGCAATGAGGGGTATATAATACATTTATTTATAAAGTAAGATTGCAATACCTCGTATTGTAGTCTTGTTGTCGAGTTGACCAGTTCCATTGTCGAATCAAGAAGTATAACACAAAGTCTTTGCCATAATTTAAAAGAATACTAAACACACAAACGGACGATACAAACAATTTGCACTTATATGACAAAAATTACAAAAATAATTTTTTCCCATACGCGTCAAACATCAACATAACGAAGTTTATAACTAAAATCTATTTGCCATACTTTTTAACAATTTTGTGTCAAATGTAAGTTGATAAGATTAAAATTTGATTGAATACCATTTTATATCTTCGGAGGACAACTATTATTATTAATTAACCCTCAAATAGCGAGGGATTCATTTATAGGAATGATGTTTTATAGAGTTAAGTAAAATGCAATAAAAATTATAGTTACTTGTAAAATGATTATTTTTATAGTGATAATACAAGTTAAAAAAATATTTTTTTCTTATTCATGTCAGTATTTATTTTACAAATAAGCAATTGAGTAAATATTTACATTAAAATCAAAACCTGTCATAACATTTTAAATTTATCTTAATTCTAGTTTTATTTACTGTCATATTTGTCCATTTTTTAGATCCAGAGCCTTTTGAGAATGAGTACCAGGCTGGATATCAAATTTCACTGAACACTTTGAACATTTAACCTATGAATATTTTGAAATTTTAGTCTCATTAATGTTATTTGAAAAATAGGTATTCCATTATCAAACGAGGATTTCCTATTGCAATAGGTATTTCCAGCTCAAGATTTTCCACACTTTGTATATCCTTTATAAACAAATTTGTTTAATATATTATTTATGTACCAAAATAAGTAATGAAGATTAATCGTGTATACTTTATTATATTGTAGTAATGCAATGTCTTTAATAACTTTTGTTTATGTACTTTTTAGCAATCAATAGTTATAAAATTCATATTCAAATGGATAGTTATTGAGATTCAACATTCATAATAATTAACTGCAAAGTTAACTCACTGGAAGAGGGATTTCAGATAAAGGTTCATGGTCCAGTATTATAATCATGGTAAAAAATTATTATTGGTTATTTCACTTTATCCTCATGACACTTATAGGTTGTATAAAATTCAGAGGAATCATCATTATCGAGAGTTTTTTGGACCGTCTCAGATTTAATCAAACACATATAAAAATGTGACTAGACAATATGCTATTGGGATATAAACTATTTTTTTATTGTTTTACTGTAAACTAGAACATCAATTAGACATTGTTGCAGACCTCTAAGTTATACGATGCTCAGAATCAATACTTAACTAATGTTGAGTTCCAATTCCATTACTCAGATGTTGCAACTATTAAGCCAATTCTAAAAGAGTTAATACTGCACATTGTGTAAAATAACATTATTCATGTTGATTTATGTAAGAAAGAGTAAATTTGGACCGACAAATTACAAAGTGAAAGCTAACAACACCAAACCGATGTCTGATAAAAAAATATATTTATAGTAATGGAGGAAAATAGAGTAATGTTGTATTTTTATCTAGAAGGATTTTCTGACATAATATAGTCTCTTGGGCAAGAAAGAGATGGCCGGAAATATTTGTGCCTGTTACAAAGTCCCTCTGGTTCGACTTGGGCTTGTAGTGCCTGGATAGGTGGCTTGTAAGGCCATACTGTGAGCCTTCGTCTCTCGTACACTCTCCAAGAACCCTACATCCTATTGAGTCCCAAGGGACCAAAAAAGGCACTCTATTGCATCAATAGATAGACCCACGTTTCTGAACATAGAGCGGAGTGCTTTTTTTAGTTAACCCCACAAGAATCCCAGAAATATTTTTTCAAATGCTTAAAATTTGATTACGCATTAACTGCCCGAAAATAAAGCCACAATGTACAAAAAAAAAAATATAAAAGTATATTTTTCAATCATTTTCCAGATGTACAAAAAAGGCACTTTCAGCCTGTATTCACCAAATACACACAGTATGGTTTAAAATACAAGTTTATTTAAAAAATTTTGAAAAAAAAAATTATAAAATAATGTATTATTAAACACACTAAACATGAAATACTCTAAAACACAAGAAGTATAAAAGATTAAACTGGAAACAAACTTAAAATGTAGCATAAAATTTTAAACAAAAATTGAATTGTATACGGTGTAGTAAAAAGTTTGTTTAAAAAAATATTATGTGCCAAAGAGTTTCATCTTTCTTCAAATCCAAACTATGATATGATTTAAGTTATAAATTTATCAAAAATTTTTTTAGTTACCTTACATTTATAGTAGCTTTTAATCAGAGTTATTTCTTTCACTGCCTAAGCAAAAAAATAAAATAAAATACAATAAACATTGCACGTGATGCAGCAGACTATTGAATTTTTACACACTCGGAAAAGCAAACCGCTTTTGCAGGGCTTTTAAGACTTCAGGTAGACGAACACTAATCAGACACCTCAAACACATTGTATTATTCAAGTTACTATTAAAGTTACTTTAGACCTATGAAAAAAATATTTCTGAATATATTTTGGTCTGGCTAAAAAGACTTAATCTCACTACATGTCTGCTCACTTAAATGTTTGCAACAAAACCTAAAGTGTCTATAAAGCACTTTAACTTTAATTTATAATTGTCAAAATCCAGTTTAATTAAAGTGGTTAAAAACGTGTGATTTTGTCACCACTAACGATTTTGATGTCAATACTCAAAGCCGTAGCCAGAAAAAAATTTTGGGGGGGGGGTTGCATTCCACATGTAACTATCAACCATTCATTTTAACACAATTCTTATAATATAAGGTTAAATGTAAGAATTTTTACTTTTTAAATATTTCAATAGTACTTTCCGGTATATAATTACAATAATAATTATTATTAGCATCAAAATAATGCTAATAATAATTAGCATTATAAATTATAGCAATTATAAATTAAATTGCAAAATAAAATAAACACAGCCATAATCATCATAGCGTATGAACTTCTTTCTTATTTTTACTTCAAGCTTGCTAACTTAAAACACAAGATACGTTTGAACATCCTTAAATGTCACTGCTAAAAAGATAACAATAACAAACCTAAAACTCGTTAACACAATACATACCAGAGTAGCCTATTTAATCACTCGTTATCAGCATATTATTTTCACTCTTCCTAATAAGTACCTGGGGGCCGAGCATTTGCTAGGGATACTTAAACAATTCTTCATAGCAATATCAGTAACAGACAGTAGGCCTACCCTAAAATGCCAAGTGCAAAAAGGCTTGTTTCTATAAAGACGAGCTCGTTTGCTCCGCTAAATTGCCTTTCAGACTGTTTTAAAGTAGGTCTTGTATTAGGGTATAAGATAGATGGTTAATAAAAAATTAACAGAGGTATTTTTAGCGAATTTCCCTATAGGGAATACGCTATTACGGTAGTAGCCATGGTAAGACCTAAGCCCGGGACCACTTTACTTTTTCATTTTGAGGTCCCCAGAAGCCAAAAACACCATTCGTTCATTTTCATTGTATTATTGTATATATATATATATATATATATATATATATATATATATATATATATATATATATATGTGTGGGTGTGTGTGTGTGTCCGTGGTACCGATAACATTTGAAGGGAACCTCCGATTTTGATGAAATTTGGTATGAAGGTGTAAGACCAGGTCTATTTCCATGAGTTCGCGAACCAGCATTGTCGAGTTATGGGAATGGGGTTTTATGGGGTTTTAAAGGGGTCAAAAATGGGTTTTTGGCATTTTTTGACCTCTATTTTGAAAATTCTTCAATTTAAACTGAAATCGTTCAAAAGAGCTTAAAAAAACAAACAATTTAGTATTTTGAATTTTTAACTTAGCTTAAATGGTTACGGAGAAAATCCAAAAATGTGTTTTCCATGTTATTCTTATGGGAAATCAAGAAAACCCTATATCTTGCTTATTTATTGACATAACTTGATCAAATTTGGTATGTACATTATCTAGATAGGGCTTAAATTGCTTACAAAACCCATATGGCGGCAAACCTACATTCTAACCCCCATGGGGTTTATGGGGAAAATAAAACATTTGCCAGAGCTTGATACAATTTTGTGTTTACATTCACCAATTATTGATTAACTTAGATTTTCTAACAACACCCCATGGTAGCAAACCTACATATTCGATCCTATGGTGTTTTTATGGGGAAAGTAAATAATCTGAAATTCCATTGGAAATTCGCTGAGTAGGCTACGCAGGTCTGCTGCGACGGGGGTATTATTATTGTTCTGTCTCTCCTGTGACTCGTACATCGAACATCAGTGGTAAACCGCATAGACGGCTTTTACCACAAGAATATATTGACAATACTGTAATAAATAAATATTGCCTTGTCTTCATCTTGCCTAGTGAAATAAAGGTTATAGGGCGAGGGCTTGATGCAGGAGCAGGCATAATTAAAATAGATTTTGACTGTTTGTTTTTTTTTTTTTTGTTTTTTTTTTTTACCTACCTAACTGAGCAATTAGGCCTATATCGTCTATGTCAATCAAACAGACGACACAAAGCTTTATGAAGAATAACAAAGTTCACCATGAAAAACTGTAAACTGCACAGTACACACAACACGATCGGCAGGAATATGTTCTGATGGGTGAATTGACATGCTAAGTTTATGTCTAATTCCCGCTCATTCATTGTTGTTTCACTCTCCTACGATCCCTACCTTATGGCGCCGGCGCCACACATCTTACTAACTACAACTTTCGTTATGACTTAAACATTGCAATTATTTTGTATTTCCTTTGTTTTTAAGTTAATTCCTTGCCATCATTAGTTTTCAAACAATTTGTTATGAAAAAATTCTACATATGTTTTGTTGGTCTGTTTTAGCAAATTCCCTATAGGGAACACACTATTACGGAAGTAGCCATGGTAAGACCTAAGCCCGGAACCATGTTACTTTTTCATTTTGAGGTCCCCATACTGAAAACGCTTATTCGTTCATTTTCATGTATATGAATATATATATATATATATATATATATATATATATATATATATATATATACATATATATATATATATATATATATATATATATATATATATATATATATATATGTCCGTGATACTAATAACTTTTGATAGGGACCTCCGATTTTCATGAAATTTGGAATGAATGTGTAATACAAGGTTTTATGGGGTTTCAAAGGGGTTTTAATTTTTGGACCTCAATTTTATAAATTAAACAATTTTAACTCAAACCATTTAAAAGAGCTTGAATACAAACAATTTGGTATTTTGAATTTTTATTGAGAATGAAATGAATGAATGAAAGAAAGATTTATTCCACAAAAAATAAAAAGTACATTACAAAATATAAAGTACGGTACATGCATTAATAAAATTGTCCTTTATTCACAGTTTCTTCTTGGTGTGTTATTGCAACAAATAATTAATAATATGTGCTAGAAATAAGTGTGCCATATTTATATAATTTAATTACAATCTGCATGTAGGGTCTTTGGAATAAGCCGACATGGGCACACATGCCTGGCTTCGAGGAGCGTCCTTGAGAAAATTAAACCTGGTTATTGCTTGGAAAAAAATACAATGAGGTTGAACTGAGAAGAAGAACAAAATCTGAATACCGGCTAATAATTGTTATCAATTGTAATTGTCTTATCGTAACTGATTATGGAGAAAATAAAAAAAATAGGTTTCTCGTGTTAATCTTATGGGAAATCAACAAAACCCTGTATCACAATTATTTATTGGCATAACTTGATCAAATTTGGTATGTACATTCACTAGGTAGGGTTTAACTAATATATGCTTACAACACCCATATGGCGGCAAACCTACATACTCACCCCCATCAAGTCTATGGGTAAAATTAAAAAGTGCCGAATATTTCCGAGAGTACAGTTACCTTATCTCCTATATCCTGAATTAATTTCTTACAAAAACAAACATGGCTCATTTTTATCTAATTTTTACAAATTGATAGAAATATAATCATATTTGAACGATTTTTTTTTTTTTTTTAATTTGTTCATTATTTTGTTTAAATATTGAAACTTTAAAATAAAGCCTTACTGTTTTAGTACATCTTTGACATTTATTAAATATTTTACTGCTAAATGCTACTTTTTACTATATTATGTATGATTATTTGTTGTTAATTATTGCTTTTTGTTTCTTATCACCAGCATCAAGAGTTAAAAAAAATTCTTTGAATTATTCATTTTAAATTTCTTTCTTTCAATTTTGTTCTGTTAGTTTTTTTATCAGTTTAAAGCTATGGGGAAGGATGGGGGAAAAGCACACAAATACATGTAATACAGTCATAAAATAAGTATATATAGCACACATGAAAGTTGAAATTAACTTTCATTACTATTAATGCTACATGACAGGGGCGAACCCAGGATTCAATTTTTTTGGGGGGGGGGGATATTTTTTGCAGAGGGGTAACACCGGGGGGTTTTGGGGGATGGAATACCCACCCAAGAACATGGCGGGTCTGGGGAGGCCTCCCCCGGAAACTTTTGGAATTTTTGAAGCTACATGTTTTATTGATTATTGTGTAAGATATTTACCTTAAATTGAATAAGATCTTGAGTTGTTGATGTCTCTATTGTGCAGATTTCAACATAGGTGCGGCATCTTCAGGGAGATTTCACTTAAATTACATTATAATACTAAAACAATGTCCCGCACGCACCACCACCACCGCGCTCGCCTAGCCGTCACCGTTCAAATCAAATTATTTATTATCACAAAACGTTACAAATAATGTAGCTCTGCTACGGTAACAGGTGATAAATGTCATTAAAATAAATTTAACTAACTTAAATTAAAGTAGTGTAACAGTAAAACAAAATCAAAGATAAATTAAAATGGAAAAAAATACAAAACAGCAGTCTATCCTATGTCTCATTTCGTGTGGGAGGGTATAGGAGTTCATTTACGCTGTAAAATGAGTGATGTAGAAGATATTCTATAGCCATTTGTTTCGATTTATTCTCATTAGGTTCATCTTTGATCCTATTAGGGAATTTATTAAATATTTTTGAGCAAATATAAGAGGGAGAAGTTTAAAAAAAAAGTGGTTCGCACGCGCCCCGCAGTCTGCGAGTGTTGTGAACTAACTCTTAAATAAATAAGAACCCTGTAAATTTTTTATATAATGTTTTAGTATTATAATGTAATTTAAGTGAAATCCCCCTGAAGATGCCGCACCTGCGGTGAAATGTGCACAGGAGAGACATCAACAACTCAAGATCTTAGGCAATTTAAGGTAAATATCTTACACAATGTTCTTGAAACTGGACACAATTACAAATAGTTTTATTGAATTTCAGAAGTTGAAATTTAACTTTGTGCAGACCTCTACTCCGTCAGAATTTGGAGTGAAACTAGTTTGTTTTGAATATTAAATAAAGGGATCAGACTATTATTTAAACTTGAAAAAATGTATTGACTTTATAATATGATGGGAAATAAATAACATTCTGGTGAAGTACATAGTAAAAAATTATACAGTAGTCTAAAGTTTATTAAAAACACCAAAATACATTAGGCCTACTCATCAAGAGGTAAATACACGATTTATCTATAAGACGCAGAATACAGTATATCAGAGTTATTTATTATTTATGTTTGCCCAGTGACAAGAAAGTTAATTATATATTTACCTTGGTTTTAGGCTTTGTGTTCTTGTAGAGAATTGTAACCCTATGTACATTTTGCCACGTGTGTAGCATCATCAGGAGTATTACTAAAATTACATTTTACACTATATTCGTGCGATACAGTGCCATGGGAAATAACTAAAACTCAGTGTAAATATAGTGTAAAATGTAATTTTAGTGATACCCCTGATTATGCTACACATGTGGCGAAATGTACATAGGGTTACAATTCTCTACAAGAACACAAGGCCTAAAACCAAGGTATATATAGAGTTAATTATGTTATAAAGATAATATACAGTGTGTAAATTAAGTATGGAAACAAATCTGTATTTTTTAAACCAAAATAGATAGAAATATTTGGTTTGTGGCATTGACTGTTAACCAAGGTTCCGGAATTTTTTGCATCAGAAAAAATGTTTCACCCCCTCAGGGGGGGTAGGGGCAGTGGGTAACTTAATTTTTTTTAAATAGCAACCCCTATTGAGTGACCCCTCATTTTGAAGGATTTGTCAAAAGAAATACAATGCCGTAAATCCGAGGTCGGTATCTTACCCTAAACCAGAATGGCGGCCATTTTAAATTTCGAGATGGGCAAACGAAATCCAGTGTGGATATGCATTTTTACCTTTTAAATGGGTTACATTGGGTAAGCCGAACTCCAGATACCATTATTAGATTGGATGGAAAAGTGGATGTTTTTATCGTATTAAAAATTTTGCCCCAGCCCCCAAAATAGGGGATTTTGGGGGGCAGCCCCAAATTTTTAAACGCAAACCTCTATTGAGTGACCCCTCGTTTTGAAGGGTTTGTCAAGACAAAAGCAGTGGCACAAATCTTAGGTCGATATGTCATCCCTAGACGAAATGGCAGGCATTCAACATTTTTAATTGGTGAAATGGGCGCTTTTTTACCCAATAAAGGTTTTGAATGCCTGCCATTTCGTCTAGGGATGACATATCGACCTAAGATTTGTGCCACTGCTTTTGTCTTGACAAACCCTTCAAAACGAGGGGTCACTCAATAGAGGTTTGCGTTTAAAAATTTGGGGCTGCCCCCCAAAATCCCCTATTTTGGGGGCTGGGGCAAAATATTTAATACGATAAAAACATCCACTTTTCCATCCAATCTAATAATGGTATCTGGAGTTCGGCTTACCCAATGTAACCCATTTAAAAGGTAAAAATGCATATCCACACTGGATTTCGTTTGCCCATCTCGAAATTTAAAATGGCCGCCATTCTGGTTAGGGGTAAGATACCGACCTCGGGTTTATGGCATTGTATTTCTTTTGACAAACCCTTCAAAATGAGGGGTCACTCAATAGGGGTTGCTATTTAAAAAAATTAAGTTACCCACTGCCCCTGAGGGGGTGAAACATTTTTTCTGATGCAAAAAATTCCGGAACCTTGGTTAACAGTCAATGCCACAAACCAAATATTTCTATCTATTTTGGTTTAAAAAATACAGATTTGTTTCCATACTTAATTTACACACTGTATAATTAATAAGCGCAATAAATAATGTATTTCATTTCCGAACTAAAATAACCTGTTATGGATGTAATATTACTGTTTCATCTTTTTGCATTGTGCAATTAAACCCCTATTATTCTTTATATAAGTTGGCGTTTATATCTGTTAATAAAAGTCTGGGGTATGAAAATAATATTTTAACCATTGGTCATAGAATATTTGTATTTTTTTAACATATTTTTTACCCTCCAACATTTCTAGGGGGGATATATCCCTATTATCCCCCCCCTTGGTTTGCCCCTGCTACATGAAAATTTAGGTTGATAACTATTTTATGAAGTTATTGTTTGATTTTAATTTGCATATTGAAAGTGAACTATAAAAAATTAATAAAAATAATAGTAAAGAACAGAGAGTCGTTGTAGAATTAATAATTCAGAATAATAATACTTTTCAACCCTAACCATTTTTGGTCTGAGACCTTTGGGTACCGTAATGATTTTTTTCCAGACCCGACCCGCAGTGAGTTGAAAGCTGGCCTGCGGACCCCAGATCTGTTACCCTAGATCTGTTACCGTATTAAAAAAAATCATTTTAAAACAAACATTTTACTGTTTTTTTTATATTATTTTTAGTCAACTATCCTTTTGATAAATGTTTTCCCATACACACCCCAAACACTGCCCCTTCCCTGGTTGTCACACATTCTCCACGTGGCTTTACATTTACATCCTAATTCTTTTACTTGCATGTGTTGGTTAATTTAACCCCTAAATTCTCTCTACTTTTGAAATATCACATCAATGTACAAATATTTTTTCATATTACCAATTAAATTAATCCCATAAAAAAATTAATACTTTGTACCGGTCCCGAGAACTGAGAACGAATCCTTTAAAAGCACCAGTACTGGTAAATTTTGGTACCGACACACCACTAGCAGGTACATACTAAATTCATCAAATTCTGGTATTTTTCATTTTCCCCTTTTTAATTTTTTTGGTATTTTTCCGTAAAACCCCTTTTGATGATTATGTAGGTTTCAAATCATATGGGTGTTGAAGGTAAATATAATTAACTACTACCTAGTGAATGTACATACCAAATTTGATCAAGTTGTGTCAATAAATAAGCGAGATACAGGGTTTTGTTGATTTCCTATAAGAATAACATGTGAAACATAGTTTTTGAATTTTCTCCGTAACCTGTTAAGCCAAGTAAAAAAATCAAACTACAAAATTGTTTGTTTTTTCAAGCTCTTTTAAATGGTTTTAGTAAAAAATGATAAATTTTGTTTCCTTGTCAAGGACGCAAGGAAAATACCAAAAATATCCAAAAGTACCGGGACTACGCCCCATTGGAACTTAAAACTAATGGGAAGAAGACTTTTAGATTTACATGTGTGATTAAGCAGATGTTCCAGAGAATATTTTTTATTATAAACTCAGCTGGTTATTGAGCAGATATTTTTATCAATGTTCTAATTCATTGGGCAAACAAACAAAGTATACTACAATCATAGCACGAGGGACGTCAGTGACAAGTGTGGTAGGGGGAATGGGGGTACGGGAGCATGGGGAAAACAGGGGGGACAGGGGAGATATAGGGTACAGAGGGGGCACGGGGGTACGGCGAGGAACAACGAGCTAGGAGGCGCAGGGGCATGGGAGGGTACAAGGGGCACAAGAAGCTTTGATGGCACGAAAGTAGTTGGTCATGGCGGGCACTTGAGAGGCATGGGGGCACAGGAGCATGGGTAACAAAGAGGTGCGGGGGCATGGGAAGCACGCCGGGCCCCGGGGGAAACAGGGGGCATGGGGTCAGAGGGGGTACGGGGGCACTTGGAGGAATGGCTAGCATGGAGTCATGGGAGAATCGGGAGAATGGGAGTATGGGTAGGCGCAGGGGGCAGGGAGGGTACAAGGGGTTTGAGGAGCTTTGGTGGCATGGGAATAATTGGGCATGGGTGTTGTATGGGGCACGGGGAAGAACGGTGTGCATGGGGTTATGAGGGCTTGGGGCCCACAGCGGTGCGGTTGGTATGGGGGTGAGGGGGTATGGGAGGAACGCGAGACTCGGGGTGTTGTATTGAACTATTTAACTTATGTACATGTTAAAGATTAAATTTATTTCTTGCATCCCACAATATAATAGTGCAATGAATTTTTTCACAAAATAGACTACTAATAGTTAAGATTATTGGTTTGTTGTTGATTTTATACCTCCAAAAAGTTTTATTAAAATTAGGTAATATTTTATAACAAAACCCATGCGTGTAAATTCACAGTACAACTAGTGAAGACAGCGATTGTGCAAGAAGTGATGAATTGTAATTTCATTTTTTGGAATAGCATTACCATTTGGATTTTTAGGGGCCTTTGCCCCTAAAATCCCCTAGTAAGTGATAATTTACAGAATTTAGAACAGAAATCATCAAATTTCTTCATGAATTTTAACAACTTAAAATTTAAAATAACAACTCATGGCCGACTCTGCTTTATCTGGACTCCTGTTTGCTATTTTAGTCCTTAAACCGAGAGGACTGTTATATGGGCTGAGTTCTGGGGTAGTTTTCTGGTGGTATTTTTCCAGCCCTAGTAACCTTACAAGTTATTATTGCAATTACTAATTATAAAAATAAATAATACAAAGTAGAATATACTGTTTTGACTTTAAAATTTTGCGACCAGAAAACTTTTCCTATACCTGTGACGTCAAAATGACATAGTGTTTTTTTAGGGGGTACTTCTCCGGAGGTGGAATTAGCCTTGCTTTAGGACCGAAACTGACATACTTTTGTGTGTATCTTAATGAATACACTGTAAATCCTATGTTGTTAAAATATTAAGGGAAAAATAATGAGATTAATATCTTTTGAAAAATTGGTTATATTTATGTCGGAAGCGAAGTGTATGGAAAAGATTAATGTCGGTAATGGAAGAGGCGCAAGCCATCAGGTTCTGTATGCGCATAAAAAAGGATTAATTATAAGTGAATTAATTAATTAGGGTCAGATCATGATCAGTCCAAATCTACAGTAACCTCAGTTTTATTTTATACAAAGAAAAAGGATCAATTAGATAAGGAAGACTTTTAAAATGAATAAGAAGTTATCAAGTTTTATACTTTTGAAACTTTGCATAACAAATAATAAATTTTGTTGTGCTGAAAAAATTTGAATAAAATAAAGAGGTTTTTATTTTATGCAATCTAAATTCAGTATAATAATAAGTTGTTTTTTTATTGCACAGTTTGCAAAACTTTTGACAGGTACAATATCACCTTATCAGCTTGTTTGTTGCATTTTACCGCAAAGCCATTTTGAATTGAAAATTGTCCAATACTCAGAGACTTAACTTTAGAAAGTCCAGCATGACTCTTGTTGTCGCAAGAGCTCATTCCAGTCGACATGAACCCGATTCAGTTCACCACAGGATGGATTTTACCATTGTAAAAGTTTAATTAAAGAAATCATAGCAAAGCCATATTTGCCGATTTTTAATTTTTTTTTTTAGACAAGATTCCTATAGTCGCTATATTCAAGCTATAATTACTTTTATTCTTTACTTTGCTTTTCTAATTCACAAAATATCTATATTTTTTTTTATATAGTGTAATTTTCTTTCAATGATTACTCTAGTAATATATATTATTTATGACCTGCTTGTTAAATAACTGTAGCTAAGTAATTCACAAAATGTTTTGTGATAAGGTGACCAATTTTTCCAAGAAACTATATGAGATATACAAAAAAAAACTATGTCCTCTACAGATGACATGTTTATTGACTCCTCTAAAAAAATAACCTAATCTATTGTTTCAGTTTAATTTAGTCTATTTCTACATGTCAAATAATATTCTAGCCAAAACCTATCGAAATGAATCCGTAATGTTATTTAGCGCATAGCTACTTTTGTTATAAAAAATTAATTTGTGTGTCAAATAACACAAAAGTGAACTGTGCGGCCTCGCTCTTAACTGTATAGTAAATAGTAATTAAATATGTTTACAAACATGTCTAAGGAAAAGTAACAGAGTTAACTTTTTATATTCACTACAAATACAGGGTGTTTCAGAACTCCTTACCAATATTTTAGGGCATTGTTCCTGGGTTTGGAACATATCTAAATACCATATTTAAATTGTCCGGAAGTCTTTAGTTACTCACACAGCCGCCATTTTGTCTTTTTCAGATAATACATAACAGATGGTTGTATTCAGTTCATATTTGGTATGAATCTTTATCATACCAATGTACATTTTCCGGAAAAAATGAACTTTTTCCCTGTATATTTTCAAAATGGCGGCCATTTGAAATTTTCTAACTCAAATACCTCAAAATCGGTAAATTTTATAAAAATTTTACCAGGCACAAAAAATTTGCCAAATTAAATTATCTAACCAGTGGTACCAAGTGTGTAAGGATCTGACAACAAATAACGGAGTTATTGCGATTTTCCTGCATAAAAATATTAAAAATCTGTTAAAATGGCCTTAATTTGCATTAATAATAATGCAAATCAATGTTTTTATGGAGAAAAATCGCCATAACTCCGTTATTTTTGTCAGAGCCTTACAAACCTGGTTCCATTGGTTGGATAATTTTCTTTGGCAACTTTTTTGTGCCTTGAAAAGTTGTATTAAATTTACAAATTTTGAGATATTTGAGTTTGTAAATTTAAAATGGCCCCCATTTTGAAAATATACAGTGGAAAAAATTTTCCTGAAAATTTACATTGGTATGATAAAGATTCATACCAAATATGAACTGAATAAAAACATCTGTTACGGAAATAAAAATTATTATGTGAAATAAACTAAATGGCGGCTGTGTGAGTAACTTAAGACTTCCGGACAATTTAAATATGATATTTAGATATGTTTCGAACCCAGAAACAATGCCCTAAAATATTGGTAGAGAGTTCTGAAACACCCTGTACTGTATAAGACAATAATAAACATTTATGGTTTATAGTTTAATGTTAAGCATATATATTATAAATGAGATGCTTCAAAAATGGGTCTTTGAATGAGGAGTTTCTTTAGAGAAAAGTAGGTGTTTCAATAAAGAGAGGTGCATGAATGCATGTAAAACTGCTTCATCCGCTGTAGTCGCTTATAATCTTTGAAAAATCATAGCACTAGAAAGTTAAGTATTAAAGTAAACCATTGCCTACTTTATTGTAGAATAAAACAAATAGTTTTTATTGTAATGGTCTTGAATGAACTATAGATGTCTTTGTGGTTATGTCAGACCTGTAGTCCAATTGTATCACATTTTTATTATTTTTATATATATAATTTGAAGTTAAACTAAGGTATTATATAAGTAAAATCCCTAATTTATAATTTGCAGTGTAGTAGTTATCATGAGTGGGTATATCTCTTGGATAAATATCTGGTAAGTCTTTAATATGTACTATCTGTTCGAAGATTTAATAATTTAAATTTTATACATCATGTATCCTTATTATTACTACAGTGTTTTTTCAATGATTTAGGATTTAAACTACAAAAAAATAGTCTTGACTGATGTTAAAATTAAACACAGAGATGTAAAATACAAAATTAAAAATCATTATATTTGGCACAGTTTTTATTACTTGGCTTGCGATCCTCCATAAACAAATACATTAACCCCTTAAAGACGTTATCATCTAGCGCCAATATCAAAGTATTATTGAACAACATTAATAAGCCATCCAATTGTGGAATTATAACCATTGTATTCTAACCGAAAATACCTATTTGTATCTAAAATATTGTAACAGCTGACCTGTACCTACATAACATCTGTTTTTTGGCTCAATGTGATGACCTCACCACTTAAAATAATTATGTCCTTCTTTTCTATGGAAACAATTATTGCACATTAAATATTTTCATACTAGGCATGTTTTGTTCATGAGGGTATTCTGCTTCTCTAACATTTTATTGGTTTTATGAGTTTAAGTAGCTTTGTGTTGAGTTAAAGCTGAAAGTTACAACTGAAATTAAAGAACTATCTTATTTAAATGCCCTTGAGAGTACAGTTTGACACTTTTCTCAAGTTTTTTCTCAAGGCATATCATTCAAGTTTTAAAATCTTACTCTGTGAATAAACTTAACATTTCAACTCTTAACATAAAATAAATTAAGTAACTTGATATTTATTTCATAGTTTTTTGTCCTATATGTGATCAAATTAATTTTTTTAAGGTTGAGATTGGAACAAAATTCCTTTTGTAACCGATTCTATATTTCATATATCATCTATTATTTTTACATAATGTAAATTTTAAAATGTAATCCAAAGCAGAGACAAAATATGTGGTGTTATAAAGGTGTATATTCTTTTGTCAAGTAAAATTTGTTTTCACTATTAAAATATGAAGAAAGTTAGTGATTAAATGTTCAAGTGTATTTAAAAATGGCATTATATAACATATCACAATTTGTTAAATTGCATTATTAAAATTCAGATTAATGTAATGATTTTCTAGTAAAAGTTAGGGTCTAATCATTAATTCTCTTTTGGTGTTAAATTTGCTGCATTGGCTTATAAGATTGGCGATTCCAACAGAAAACTAAATTAATTTTTCAATCAAACTGATTTTGAAAAAAACAACCAAATCTTTTTTAATTATTTATCTTAATTTTGTTTCAAGCATATTTGTTTCTAAGCGGATAATAAATGTTACTTTTCAAACTGTTATACAACAGCAACGTTGAAGCAGTTAATTACTGTTGCATTTGTAATAATAAAACTGTTAAGGTTGTCTGGGACAACAAATACTCAGACATGGTTTTACTTCTTGTTCAAGAAACATTGCTATGAGCCATACTGTAACAATAAAACAGCATAACATTAGATAATAAATGTGTAGGATATTTTCAACTTAGTTACAAAACATGATGAACATTTTTTGATAAAGTTTAAATGTGACTTAAAGAGTCGTAATCTAGGAAATTTACATTCAGTTATCAATGCTATTTCATTATTGTTATGTCATGATATTGATAAGCTTGTATTTTTTCTTATATTGAGTGAAATGAAGAAGTGAAATTAAATCTTTTCAATTAGATAAAATATTCACAAAATGTGATAAAACTGTAAATTCAAGCAAATTCAAATTGGGATTTTTACATTTTCCCCAAAATTTTTTCAATTTCTCTATAAAATTTTAACATTCTCAGTATATACTGAAGATTATTATGTTGAGAATATAACAAAAATTTTGTATTTTCCATAAAATGTCCAATAAAATTTACAAATTAAATATGTTTATATCAGTTAATCATTTGAAATGGTTGTTCAAAGTAAACAAAATGGATTTTTATAAAATTCTTAATTTTTTTTACATTTTATACACTGTACCCATTTTAACAGAGAAGATGTCAAATGTTGTTAAAAGGGTTTGTATTTTATAGGGTTAAAATGATATACCTTACATTGAGGTTTTGTCATAATGTTGTTGAAATAATCAAAGTTAAACTAATAAAAACGGGCTTTATCCAACTTTTCAGTAATTCGCTACTTTTATTGGCAAAACATTATTTAATCAAAAGTGAATTTTCTTTTTCTTTATAGAAGGAGGTTTTCAGTCCTCTTTTTGCCTTAATTTTCCACTTCCACGTAGACTGTTTATCTCTTTGCATGGATTGTATTAGACAAAGTAAGGGTGTGAGCCACAACAGTACAGAGGTGGGTGGTAAAAGTCACTGGGCAGAACACAGATTCAATCCCACGACATCGCTGCCATGGTCCCAGAATCCGGCGCCCTAACCAATACGCAATCGGCTCACCCAACTGTTTAGTTTTCATATTGTATATACATTTTCATACTCTACATTATTTAAATAAGTTATTTAAGTTTTATTTAAGTTTTATTTAAACAAATGAAATAATCGAAAACGCAAGACAACAATGTAAAGAGCGGAATTCCCAAAATTGGACACCCCTTGACACATTTTTGGGCTTTTATTATATCAATATTTTGAGGTTTAAGGCTTGTAAAATTCCAATAAATGCCCATGTCATAAAACTAAAGTCTTTATAACTTTTGGATTACAAATACTAAGGTTTCTTACATTATCCTAGTGTGTCATTGACTAAGATATTACAATAAATATTTAAAATTTTCTCAAGTTATCACCAAGTAGTCACTTCATAAAATTCACATTTCCTATTGACTTCAACTAATTAACAAAAAAGTGGTAAGATGCACGAAAATAGTCCGATAGAAATTTTAACAGCGCGTCCCCCTTCCCCCCCCCCCCTCTCACCATGCAATTTTATCATTTGTGGTTATGTTTACCATCTGTAATACAGTGTAAAATTTATTTCAGATTAAATTTGGCAACAATGTATCTATTCTCATCGGACTATTTTCGTGAATTCCACTATAGAACGCCCATAAATGGTTCAATATGTTGGTTTTCATAAAAATAATTTTATAAATACTAATACTATGATATTTTATTCATAGAGTATTCATTGCACTCTCTTAGGCCATTAATCTTCAAAATATTTATATAATAAACAGCCCATTACATGGATTAAGGTTTTCTGATTTTGTTAATTCTCGTCCTTTCATCGTTTTGCTCTCTTCTGAACTTGATCATCATTTATAGAAAATTTATATACTGTAGAATATAATAATGTAAATTAAAACTAAATATTTTCCTTTGATTAAATCATGGTTTATCAATATAAGTGAAAAGTTACTCAAAAGTTTTACTAAGCCTGATTTATTCTTTAAATTTATGATCATAACTCAATGTGTAGTACATCATTTTAAAGCCTATAAAAACAAAGTCTTTAAAAACATTGACACCTTCTCTGATAAAATGTGTACTGTTTAATGAATGTTTTTAAAATTTAAGATTTTTATAAAAATTCATTTTGGTATCTTTGAACAGTCATTTCAAATGATTTACTGATTTAAACTTATAGACAAGTCAAATTTTTTCAGTCAGAAAGTAATTTATTAACTAATTTATTTTGAGCGGTCTTTATATCAAATAACCTGATTTGAATGATATTGAAAAGTCTACCACTCTCTGAAGGCCGATTTTTCCAAATGGCGGCTGTAGTTTTATAAGTTTTTTTAGATATCGTTTCATCCATTTATAATCTTAACTTTGTTAATTATAAAAACTATGCACATTATATACTCTACACATCAAAAATACTGACAACTATCTTACCAAGTAATAAAAAGTGGTAGGGCAATAACGGAGTTATTGCGATTTTCCTGCATAAAAATATTAAAAATCTATTGAAATGGCCTTAATTTATAATGTGACTTCAATTAAAAAAATTATTGAATACATTAATTAATTAAAATTAATGTATCACTTTGTTTTCTCAGAATACAGGACCTTGTATTGAAAATATACTTACATTTAAGATTCGTGCATTAAATTAATGTGATACATTAATTAATTTTAAATTAATTAATGTATTTTATATTTGAATGTATATGTACGCAATAGTGGTAGCTTGTAACAGGGGTGACATAGCTATTTATAACTATTTTGAATGGGGAATTTTTAGCTTATTTCTTCTATTAGGAAAAATTCATTACGGTTGTAGTGAAGCTTAGACCTAAGCCTTCAACCTTCTTAACTTTTTACTAAGGTGTCCTCAGATGTCAGAAACACGATTCATTAACATTTTTGTATCTAGGTATATTCATACCTATATAGGTACATTTAACCCTCTGTGGGGCCCATTGATTTTAAAACACGGAAGGGCGCTGAGTTTTAAAAACCTCACGGAAGTTTACCTCCAGGTGTACAAAAATAGCCAGTAAGTGAGTAAAATTCATTACAATGTTGATAACACTAGGCTATACAAAAGGTAATATATATAAATTATCATTGTTATTTCTTAAATTATTAATTATATTTAATATGTTTCTGATTTTTATATGTATTATTTAAAAACTACAAGTTATCATTAATAATTGTCAAAAACTATTATTATTCTGATAAAGATGAATTAATCACTATTTAATGATAAATATTAGTTTATTGCTAATTGTGTGGTACTTTTATTTATTGATTTTGGTAGTTTATTACATATTATATAAACTGTATATTAATTAAATAGCCTTGAAACACTATTAACGTTAATAAAATAAAACAAAAATGCTATGAAATATTTGTATTTTATTATACCGGTATTTAAATTACAAAGATATTTTATTATAATTTTAAATTATATTCAGATATTTTAATATTAATTTTCCCTTTTTAACTTTTTTATTAATTTCTTAATGTTTCCTCCATCATTTATTCCAGAATTCTCCTCAGTATTGTCATAAATAAGTTACCTAAATTCACGTAATTAACCCTTTACATTTATTGTTGTCCACTTTCATCCCTTTCGAAATTTGCCACTAACGACGCAGTTATTTCTAATTTTTACAATCTTGAAAAATTCAGCATAACAGAAGGGCCTTTACAAGGTAAACTCCATGTTTTCAGTTACACAAAGGGGCACACACATAGGTTACCTCCAGTGGATTGGATTAGCTCCCCAACGCGTCTGGCGAAAGACAAAGGGTTTGAAATACATTGTAGAACCTCTATCATCCGACCTCCCGATAACCGACTCCTCCCTATATCCGACCGTCTATCTGCGATTCCCACGCTCCCATGCTTGCTAAGCCTGTCGAAACATGAAAGACTCATTCTACACACTACAATTTGTTTTACACGTTTGTATATTGTTGTATTTCAGTAATTATACTTATTTTGATGTTTCAATTAATGGGTTATAGGTACGGTACAATTAAGTTGTATTACAATACTGTATAACTATTATTCTATCTAAGAAATGCATTTTATTTTTAATACCTGATATCCGACTTTTTGGCCAATCAGGTCATGGTCAGATATGGGAGGTGTATGGAGAATCTTAAATGTAAGTATATTTTGAATACAAGGTCCTGTATTCTGAGAAAATAAAGATTTTATAAGCAAAGTACCAAATTTTGAAAGGAAGAAGAAAAATACCTCTGTTGGCCACAAAGTTTCAAATTTTTAAATACACAGTTTGTTTACATTTTATGTCTTTTATGGTCCTTAAATTTAACACGGTCTTCATTCCACCCTTTATTTAATACCACGGATTCAATTATTTTTTATACAGTAACTAATTTAACATTTGTAAACACATGTATGGAAACATTTTTATTTTTTCCAATTTTGTTTCAACACTTACAAATATTCAATTTTCCATGAGGAAATGGCATTCTTATGATGTAATTGTACCCTATAAGAGGTCGTAGAGAATGGTTTTCCAAATCTCTTTAATATTGTTAACACAATTAGGAGGCACTGGTCTTGTACTTATGGATGAAATTGTGTTCTGAAAAATAAAATATTCAATTGAAATTTATTAGTTAAAGTATGTTTTAGAGCGACTCTAAATATATTTTTATTTTTAACAAACACCATCAAAACTACATATCAAAACAAAGCACGCTTTAAATTTGATTTAATTTTGATCGTGTGCCTACTTGATATATTGTTCCTTTATTTCGACTAAACTACAGGTGAACGTAAATCAAATAAATGATATGCAATGCTCAAAAATGGGCTAGCCTATTAACTCAAGTAACATTCCATAAAAATCAAAGCTTCCATTAAAGGCAAAAATTGCTTTTGCTAATGAAAAAAATTTCACTAAAAATCATTACTAGTCATTCATATTTCATTTCATACTGTCGAATGTTACTGGAGTTAAAGAAATGTTTTATTACTAACCAAATAACCCTTTTAATATATGACGTATAAGAAATAGAACATTTCACAGCTTTTGTGATTAATACATAAAGAATTATTTTATTGAAGGTAGGTTGTGTTGTGTTTGTTGGGATTTTTTATCTTATGGCAAAACATACTGATAGATTCTTATAAATTATCATAGTGACCAAGAAAAGGTTACCTAGGCTGTGTTGGTTTGAGTGACAATATAAATGAAAATGTGATATAAAAATAATTTTTTAATTTGTATTGTTTAGCTTAGTTTAAAACTAATACCATAATATACTTACGATAAAAAAAAGAAACCCCATTCTACTGTATTAATTATTCAAAGAACCTTCAGGTGTAATTGTAGTGTCAATTAGCAGTGAACCATTCCAAGTTTTGACACAGAATTTTAGTCAGAATGAGAACATTTAGTGCCATTCTTCTGTTACCAGAGACAGGCAAAGTCAATTCTATAAACTATAATGTCGCTACCAATAATAAATATAAATTCACGTAAATGAATAAAAATAAATATGAAACTTTGTCCTGTAGTGACAAAGCACACCAATATGAGGGCTAGCAATGGTGTATATAGGAAATATTTTTGGAAGGGAGGGACGAGAACCGAGGGGGGGTCTGGGGATATTTCATACCAACCCGGCAGTGAGGTACTCCCCTTTAAAAAACTTAAAATCACGGTTAAAACTATTCTAGCATTGAAAATCTAACAAAATAATTATTCATTTCTCCTAGTAAAAGCATATTAAATAGAATTGTGCATTCTGCAAACAATTAAAAAAGATGCAAAAAAAATATGATTATACAATTTTTTTTACTAACATTTAAAAAATGAATAATATTTTGAATAAGTGTTCTGTGAAAAAGTTAAATTACAAGAGCTTTAGATTTAACCGACAAAAATTATCAATATTTTGACTTTAAGTGTCAAGAAAAAAACTTAAGGTAACAATCTTTGTTTTATAGAGAATTAAAAATTAAATGTATTCTGCACAAAAGCAAAACATATAAACAAAACAACACTGTCTCACTCGCACCAGTCATTCACGCAGTTGCTGCCAAATAACCGGCAGTACTGCCAACCCCACCACGAGCCGCTACTGCTAGTAGAAGCTGTCTCAAGCTCATGCGTTGCTCTCACAGCATGTGACTGTGACTCAGTTTTGCCAGGCTGTGGCGCACGACAGGCTGAAACTAGGCTGTAGCTTTGGCTTGAAACAATGTAAAATTGCCTTCATATTAGGCTCCGCTTACATACTGCCGGAGTATTACTTTAAATTATTATTATTAATCTAATTATTCCAGATTAATAAAATATTTTCCTCACTTATATAAGGGCTCCCCTTATATAAGTCCCTGAGAGCTAGTATCAGTTGCAATATAAATGAGTGTTTTCACTATACCCGAGAGTGCTGGTGGTGTGCTTTAGTTTGAATAATCAAAGTTCAATAAAATTATTGACATTCATAAAATACATAGTTACTGGGATGATCTTTATTGTACTTCATAAAGAAGTCCCACTGAAATGAGTCGTCACCGATTTTGATTTCCATACCAGATAATACATCTTATAGTGTGTCTTTTGCACAATTACAATCAAGATGAAGTATAACATTTTCTTTGCCCTTAAATTTATTCTTCATTTCAATGTGGCATTTATGCACCTTTAGTCAAAAACTTTTTGTTTTAATTTTTGTATTTGGCTCTGGAACAAGTAACAACAATAAACACCTTATTATGAGGAAAATAAAGTTCTAAACATTGAATTAATAATACTTTATCCCTGCTAAACGAAAAACCTATTCATAGGTATATAGTTATATAGTAGTCCTATATAGTATATAAAGATAATATACTCGTATAAAGGATATATACACTATAAACACCCTATATATAGTACCTATATACTACATACCTCTATAGTATATAGGTACATAGTTTTTTTAATTGTTTAACTGGCCATCTCTTGTGCAAGAGTGTGACTGAAAGATGCCCTCTAAAACAAATAGAATTCTCACAGAAATCATTAAATTACAAAATACAGTAATTATTATATAATTTTAAAAGATAAACACAAGTAATTTGCTTGCCATAGGACTATACACTTTCAAATATTTTCAAATTACTTTCAAATAGTGTTTCAAGTCAATCATTGAATCCAGACAATGCAAGAAACAGATTATTTAATTAGAGATAAACTATAGGTATCTGTATATATATATATATATCAAAATTCAAAAGGACACTTTGAAATAGCTTATTAAAATGTTTTTACATGATAAAATTTGTTTAGGATATCAAATCTTCATATTGGACTGCTGTTCTTTTTATGAAGTTTAGCTATAAAAAATTACATGTACCATAACTGTTTTTTACCAAGCTGTCTAACATGTTTGAAGTATTAAATTTTAAATAATTGTCAATCAAAACAATGTTTCAAACCAAAACCTCTTGAATACAAAATTTCAAATGGAAAACCAGGAATCTAACTCAATCATTTTAATTCCATAATTGCACTAAATTACTTTTGTTAACTGTTGAAGCCGTTTTGATAAACTATGTATAATCGTTGCTCACCTCTCCTTCATATACCTCTATTCTTAGATGAGGGGGTGCATGCACCTCTGTCTATTGCTCTATCTCATTAACAGCCTGTCCTATGTAAATATCAACCAATGTTTTATGTTCCTCAGGTAACTACAGCTGTCTCAAGGTGGATCTGATCTTCACTAGAGACAGAGCGTTCTACTTCACCACAGTCTTTATCCCAGGGATAATCCTGGTTACCTCTTCATTCATCACTTTCTGGCTGGAATGGAATGCCGTTCCCGCAAGGGTTATGATAGGTAAGTAACTTCTTGATTAGCATTATACGTGCTGGTACTGATATTCAGGTTGAAATAATAAAACGTCTTCCAACACTACTCGATATATTTACACTTATACTGTAATTGTTTACAAGACGGTAAATATAAGATCTTTTATATATATTTACCGTCTTGTAAACAATTACAGTATAAGTGTAAATATATCGAGTAGTGTTGGAAGACGTTTTATTATTTCAACCTGGATAGGTAAGTGTCAACATACAGGGCTATTCACAAGGATTTATTTATTTATTTATTTAAGTCATGTACAATAATATGAATATTGCGTTGACTATAGGCCTATTTTGTCTTAAACAGACAGAGCCACCAGTTTCAATTTATCCCACTGTTGCAAAGTGCTGGTTTATCATAAGTAATAAATAAAATTTTACTTGTGTGCATGGTTATGATTTATAAATTCTTCAACACTATAAAAAGCATTATTTATTAAATAATTTCTTAGTTGTTTCCTAAACAATTTAGTATCATTAATCTGTCTAATGTTATCAGGTAGATGGTTAAAAAGTTTAGCCCCTGCATGACATGGTAATTTATGATAAATTTTTAGTCGGTGGAAATCAACTCAAAATAAGTTTTTATTTTTCGTGTCATAGTCATGTAAATTTGTACCTTGTTTTGAACTGCATTTTGTCAGAAAAAAATTAATCGTTTGATGAATGTATAGACCAGCTAGTGTTAAAATTTCCATATCGCGAAAAGCTGGTCGGCATGATTCTCTTCTACCTATCTTTGCTAAGATTCGCACACATTTCTTTTGAAGTATGAATACTCTAGAAAACTTCCATTCAGCACAAGCTCCCCATAGAGGTAACCCATATGATATATGTGACTGAATGAGACTGTAATAAGCAGTTTTTAAAATTTTTGGTGTACAAAATGTGGTTAGTCTGCGGAGAAGAAATATTCCTGAGGAAATCTTTTTACATACATAGTCAATGTGATGTTCCCACGTTAAATTTTGCTCCAGATTTAATCCCAGGAATTTTACAGAATTAACTTGTTCTAAAATATGTTCATTAATCATTATTACTGGATTCTTACTTTCATCTACGATATTAGTTAAATTAAAATTTATGTAGGTTAAAAAACTGAACACAACAATTAGCCTGTGTATACAAAACCCTCTCAATATTTTCAGCTGTATCTGCTGTAAAACTGAGAGTTGTATCTTCTGCATATTGAGTGATTTGTTCAATATTAATTATTTCTTTTAAATTGTTTACATAAAGTAAGAATAATACTGGTCCAAGGATTGAGCCTTGGGGTACACCATGAGCTATATTTTCTATATTAGATAATTTATTTTCTATCAATACTCGTTGGGTTCTTCCTTCAAGGTATGATTTAAACCACTTTAAAGGAGTTCCCCGAATACCATATTGATCAAGTTTTTTTAATAGTAAAGCATGATCAACGTAATCAAATGCTTTGCTAAGATCCAAAAATATACTCGTTGCCTTATGGTGTTTTTCAAGGCCAGTTACAACGAATTCAACTAATTTATTTATAGCATCTAGTGTACTAAAACCTTCTCTGAATCCAAACTGAGCTTTTGAAAGAACTTTGTTATCATCTAAAAAAGAGGTTAGTCTAGTCAAAAAAAGTTTTTCTATGATTTTACCAAAGATAGGTAGAAGAGCGATAGGACGGTAATTATTCATATCTGATGGATCCCCCTTCTTAAATACTGGTATTACTTTTGCTAATTTAAAGTTATCAGGGAATATTCCCTCTTTAAAAGAGATATTGATAATATCCGTTATCACTTTACTTACACTTGAAAATATCTGTTTGAATAACCACATGGACAATCCTGTGATGTCTGTTGAAGTTTTTGCAGCAAAATGATTAATTACATATATAACTTCCTCCTCTGTTACAGGAGACAAAAACATTGAATTTGTAACAGTTCTTTTACATTGTATGACGGTAGGTTTTGTTTCATAATTAATGGCTACTTTACTAAAGAAATTTTTGAAATGTTGGGCTATACAAAAGGGATCAGAGATTTGTTTTCCGTCAACTTGAAGCTTAATGGGGGTTTTATTGTTTTGTTTATGCCCATTAATTACTTCCCATGCAGTTTTAGAGATATTATTTGATAGTTCGATCCTTTTGTTAATATCATAGGCTTTCGCTGCTCTAATGACTTTTCTATAAATTGATTTGTACCGTTTGTAAAACACTTTAAAATGTTCGTCTTGAGAGCTATAGAATACTTTTGAATACATTTTAAATTTTTTTCTTGATACCAAAATGCCTTTTGTTATCCATTTTGATGATTTAAATTTTTCTTTCTCATTGTACGTTTTTAACGGGCATGCAATGTCTATATGATGAGAAAATGTTGAAACAAATAGGGAAAATTTATCCTCAATCGAATCGGCATTATTTACCAATTGCCATGATTCATTTTTTAAAGATTCTTTGAGTTGTGCAACATTTTTTGGAAAGGTTTCACGTTTTAATGTTTTTGTTGGCTGTGCCAATTCTGGATAACAATGGTTCAATGCAACCATCTGCCCAAAATGGTCTGACACAGCTGTATTTAGAATTTCAATATTCACTTGACCGGTTAAATTTGTAATAACATTGTCAATCGCAGTTTTAGAATTACCTTTTATCCGTGTTGGAGAATTTATAGGATGTGCAGAAACTTCAGGAGCTGATTCTACTCATTAAAATAAGCAAAACAAAACATGTAAACCTAAAATGCTTCATTTAGACTCTAGCCGCCACTTTGTTTTTACACTTAATAATTTTTATTTTCGTAATGGATTGATGTATTTACTACATAATTATTTTTTCAAATGTGTATTTTAAAAATGGCAGTCATTAACCCTTTTACTGCCGACAAGCGCAAATGCGCACGTCGGGGTTTGTGCTAAAATTGCCGACGTGCGCAATAACGCTCGTCGGCTATCTAGCGAAACCTGCCGACGTGCGTTATAAAGCACGTCAATATATATATATATATATATATATATATATATATATATATATATATATATATATATATATATATATATATATATATATATATATATATATATATATATATATATATATATATATATATATATTATAAATATATATATAAATATTTATAATATATATTTATATATAAATAAATATCTATTTTTTTATATATTTCACCCGATTTATTTATTTATTTATTTAATATTTATTTATATGTATAGGTCACCCGAGCGATGACGTCATCGAGGTCAATGACGCCACCGATAACGTCATCAATGACGTCATCGCCACGTCATTTCTGCAACGTCATGGGTGTGACGTCACAGGATGACGAAATTGGCGATGACGTCATCGATCGCGTCATCGATGACGTCATTGATGACGTCATCGATGACGTCATCTGTGGGTTCATTGACCTCGATGACGTCATCGCTCAGGTGACCTTGAACTGGCCCAGCAACCCTACTTTGCCACTATTTATATATATATATAATACATATATAATATAATATATACATATTATATATATATTATATTTATATATAATATATATAAATATTATATATATATATTTACATATATATATATATTATATAATTTATATATATAATATTTTGTTATATATAATACATAATTTATATAATAATATATAATCTAATATATAACTTTTCTGTTGGTTTTTTGGTTGGTTTTTAATGGCTGTTCACAAACTCTTAGTGTGAAGTGTTTCTACCTCGATTTTACAAAATTTCAAAAACTGATCACAACTTTTTCAATTTCCAACGTAAGGGCATGAAAGTTTGTTTATGTAATAACATATGCATGCTCTACAAACTAAAATAGTTAGATTTTTGCACGTATTTGTTTTAGGTATAGTTTTTATAGGCCAAACCTGAAAAAAATAAATATTTTTTGTTACTATATATATTTATGAAAAAAAATTATATATATATCTATATAATAACAACCACTTTATGTTTTTATCAAGACAGGCAGTTTATTAGGAACAAAACAAGACCTTATTTATGAAATTATGATGAAAAATAAAAAACATACTCCCTTTTTTGTGAAATACTGAATTTTCCTCAAATCAGGCCTGGCAGTCTTCGCACTATAGTCTTACCACGGACCCGGCATTTTTCGCGACGTGCGCGCTTGCGCTCGTCGGCAGTAAAAGGGTTAACCTAAATTATGGTTCTTTATGGTTATTTTAACCCAAATTTCTCCAAAAAGGCAAATTTTATCAAAACTTTACAAAAGACACAAAAGTTGACAAATTAAATTATCTAAACAATGATACCAAGTTTGTAAAGATTTGACATCTAATAACGGAGTTATTGAAACTTTTCTGCAGAAAAAAACGTACATTTTGCATTATAATTAATGCAAATTTAGTGAACTTTCATATCAAAATTGCTAAAACTTTGTTGTTCGTCGTCAAATCCTTACAAATTTGGCATCATTAGTTGGATAAGTTAATTTGTCAACTTATTTTGTCTCTTGTAAATTTTTCATGAAATTTGCTGTGTTTGAGTTGAGTTTAAAAATTTTAAATGGCTGCCATCTTGAAAATACACATCAGGAAAAAAATTTGTTTGAAAATTAACATTGTTATGATAAAGATTCATGCCAAATATTAAGTAAATACATCAATCCGTTATGGAAAAAAAATACTAAGCGTATACCAAACAAAATGACGGCTAGCAGCAAAACAAATCATTTTACAACTTATGTTTATGTTTATTTTTTTTTTCCAAGTGTAGAATCAGCTATTGCAGTTTCTGCAAATCCTTATGAATCACAATGTATAAATAACAATAACAAATAACAATTTATAAAGCAGGTTGTAAAATATTCTGGAAAAATTTCAGCTCCCTAACATTTGTAGAAAGAAAATGGTGATATATTCAAAACTGCATGGAACAAAAGTGGATCGTAGTTTGAAATCATTTAAACACGCTTGTGGGACACCAACATTGCCCAAACATTGCAGTCACAATAGCTATTTGTGTATTAAGAGCGCAAATAACGTCATTGCCGCTTGAGAATGTAGATGGCCGCACGAAGCGTCAGCTGAGTGCGGCCAAACATTTCGAGAGCGGCAATGACTATTTGTGCTCGTAATACACACAATATTTTTCCTACCACCATAATTACAACCGATTAAATGTTTTATTGTATATAAAATGCATTTCGGTTGTGTTTGATATTTCTGTTGTGATGAATGTAAACATAACCTAGATCGTCAATATTTGACAGGGAAACTATAGGTGTGTAACCGGAAGTTAGTGTTATCGAAATACTGACCGTGAAATCAGCTGATTCAGAGCAAAGCAACTACAATTAATTTGTAATAATTATGGTGATTGTCATGTGATTCTTGACCAATAGAAACTAGTCTGTGTTGTGACGTCACCTTCTTTACCGTTCTAACCTATTGTATATTTAAAATAACCTTGATTTAGCGTGCGCCAATGTTCCATTACCGCTCTAGAGCGGAAAAGGACCGGAAAACGGAAATGAACTGTTTTGCGTAGGATTACAGCTGTGGCAATGTGATAGTTTCTATGCAGTGGTAGGAAAAAAATATTTTATGGTCATAACTGGAGTAATTGCTACTTGGGTCACCATGGGACTTCACTAGAGTAACAGTTCGCCACATGGGAACTATGTAACATCCTCGGCTGAAGTACACACTGAGGGTGCACACTAGAGTTTTGTTCTACGTCTACAAACTCTTACTTTATTCTGTTACCCACTTTAATTCTCAGAAAATTTAGAATATGTCATTGACCACAGAAGCTTAATCCACATCAGCTTTAATGACCCCTTAGTTAATCATCTTGCTCTTAGCAATTTGAGGTCCCACTGATAACCTGGTTGAATAAAACGTGATTTATCCATGTTGCCTATATAACAGTCCAATGTGAAAAACAAAACTTTTTATTTTTAAAGATGTTTATATTGCCTTTATGACATTGACCTTGCTTTCAGTGACTATCAACTTTGCTATACCGTAAAGACTCTTGTTTTTCTGAGTTTTTTTTTGTGAACTTTTTAAAATCCAGTACGGCTATTCCCTCCCAAAAAAAAAAAAAAAAAAAAAATAATAATAATAATAATAAAAATAAATTAAAAAAAAATTCCGGTTTGAGTGCATGGTGTTAAAAGACAATGAAATTAGATTTTTGAACTATATTTTCTATTTTATTTGGTTTCAAATATGATTTCTCAATATAATCTTAAAATAGAGCTAAACATTAAATAGGACTTACAAAACTGTTCATGTGGTATCCTCTACATTTTTATAGTATGCAATGTGATTTCAATAAAATAACATTGTATTCATATACCTAACAGATGTAAAAACAGATAATCAATCTTCAAACAATTCGTTGAACTTCGATTTTGCATGCTATTTATACTCAATATTTTATTTCGATTGCCTTTCAAGTCCTATAAAATGAAGCACCACTTAAAAGAGGATTAAACATAAAAATTTGTAGCATCCAAATTTAAAAACCCTCCCTTTTGCTATTTATAAACATTGAAAAATAGTAATATCAAAAACATGTTACCCACTGTTGTTGCAGTCCATTTGTGGTTTTCTGAAATAACTCATTAAAACTACATAGCTCCATTTCAATTTCCCCTGTATGGTTTTTGACCTTTTTCAGCAGCTACGGTAGAACTAGAGTGATGCGATTGATGTTGATCGGTGTTCCAGGTGTAACTACAATGCTTGTGTTCTAAGTATAACTATAATGCTCGTGTTCCAGGTGTAACTACAATGCTCGTGTTCCAGGTGTAACTACAATGCTCGTGTTCCAGGTGTAACTACAATGCTCGTGTTCCAGGTGTAACTACAATGCTCGTGTTCCAGGTGTAACTACAATGCTCGTGTTCCAGGTGTAACTACAATGCTCGTGTTCCAGGTGTAACTACAATGCTCGTGTTCCAGGTGTAACTACAATGCTCGTGTTCCAGGTGTAACTACAATGCTCGTGTTCCAGGTGTAACTACAATGCTCGTGTTCCAGGTGTAACTACAATGCTCGTGTTCCAGGTGTAACTACAATGCTCGTGTTCCAGGTGTAACTACAATGCTCGTGTTCCAGGTGTAACTACAATGCTCGTGTTCCAGGTGTAACTACAATGCTCGTGTTCCAGGTGTAACTACAATGCTCGTGTTCCAGGTGTAACTACAATGCTCGTGTTCCAGGTGTAACTACAATGCTCGTGTTCCAGGTGTAACTACAATGCTCGTGTTCCAGGTGTAACTACAATGCTCGTGTTCCAGGTGTAACTACAATGCTCGTGTTCCAGGTGTAACTACAATGCTCGTGTTCCAGGTGTAACTACAATGCTCGTGTTCCAGGTGTAACTACAATGCTCGTGTTCCAGGTGTAACTACAATGCTCGTGTTCCAGGTGTAACTACAATGCTTGTGTTCCAGGTGTAACTACAATGCTCAACTTTTTCACTACCTCGAATGGTTTCCGGTCTACTCTGCCAGTCGTCTCCAACCTAACCGCCATGAACGTCTGGGACGGTGTGTGTATGTGCTTCATCTACGCAAGTTTGCTCGAGTTTGTCTGTGTTAACTACGTTGGCCGGAAGCGACCCCTCCACAACGTCGTGTACAGACCCGGTGAAAACCCTGTCACTCAGGTACGTCATCCCCATCTATAGATAGATTTGTCAGTTTCATGTCTTATGAGATTCTGTAGTGTTTTGTAGAAATTAATTTATTTAGCTGATTTTATTTTTTTGTATTTGTACTTTTATTTATTTTTTTATTCTTTGAGGGATCACTGAAATGTATTTTTCACATTCAAAAATTCTTTATTGACTAAAGATTCATAATTTTTTACATATTATCGGATATCGCTTTTATATTTTCATAGTAGATTCCATGGAGCATTGTTCTTACACTATTACTAAGGCATTCAAACCAAATAGTAAAATTAAATTTATTGTATGTTTTTGCATTGTTTGGTATTCATTTTGTTCTTAGTTTTGACAATGTTATAGAGTAGAATATTTATTTCATTTAGGATACAATCTTATTTGCAATTTAAATTTATTGCTAAATAAATCTTTGTATGTTTATTCTATAAAAACTACAATTTGCTCAGAGTAATATAATGTAAATAAAATGAAAACACAGTACTGGCATTCAATTCATGTATGTCACAGGAATATCCATATTTAAATCATACAAGTGATTGTAAACTTAACCTATCAACACACATGACAAAATTTTTTTACCAAAACCACCTAAAATTCATAGAGTATCTGCCACCTTTGACAAAAGATGCACTCATTTTGCTGTCTTCTATCTTTAGATATTGCAATAGTCTTCATAGTGCTAGTTAGCTTTCAAACTTGCTAAGATAAAAACACATTTACATTTTATTCCTTACACAAACTAAAAGCAAATATCGCTATTATGAAATTCATTTTTTCAAAAGTGTCAGAGATAGTTAAACAAAAGTATGATTGGTTCACCTTGTTGCGTGACGTTTTCACATTTGTTGATTGGTTTGGTTTTGTATTGTCCGTTATCTTCTGCCGTCTCCTTCTAGTTCTTTTGCCCAAAGTGTTTATCATTATTCTTTTGTCAACTGCTTAATGCTGACTCCTTTTTAGCTTAGTTTTAGTTTTGGAAGAGTTATTTCAAGTGTCTATTTAGTCTGCCCTCTATATTATAATTACTCTTGTATAAGTTACATTAGCTATTTGATACTTAATTCAATACTCCCTAATTGATTTAGTTGTTATTACCTTGTAATACATTTGCACAACGCTCAGATACTCGTGAAACATGTGAGGTTGTTCCTTATTTAAAATTATTTGACCAATTGTCTCGTGAATTGTTCAATGGTTCAACCAATAGTTTGAGCAATAAATCAATCAATAGTTCAATCAACGGCTTGATGGCTTGATAAAAAAAAATATTATACACTTTACTTATCACGAATTTTGTAGAATTATTTGTTTGTATTAGTAATGTATTATGTAATTTTTCACTTTTTCCATTGCTATATCAACTAATGGCTTCACACAATATGAAACCAACTTAGTATTTTTAATTGTAAAAATCATTGGTTTTAATGTAGTGTTTTGAAAACATCTTTTTAAATGGGTTTTTTTATTTTTTTTTTTTAATTAGTGATTAAGGAGACAAAATTTTCTGTAATATTTTAGATAGTAGAATGTTTTCATTTAAACTTAAACATTAAAGTGCGTTTCTGAAGGTGTACAAATGGTACTACCGGTACTCTTCATCCTTAAAATCCTTGATTATATATTTAAATCCTAAACTTAACCTGATTGTTCAAAAGATAAAGTTGCATTATCTTTAAATTTTGTTTGCTATGGCTGTATTCACAAGATACGACTTTTGGCTGTGTGCCTTAGACTGCACGGTGCTGTGCATTCTTCAGCCTCAGCCGTGAACATCACGGCTCACGCGGTATAGACTATACAGCGGCACCGTGTTGGCCGCATCATTAATTGTTAACATAAACAATTGTAAGTCTAACCTCTTATCGTAGTAAAAGCAGTAAACGGCTTTGATTACAATCCTAGAAATTAATAAAGACTTTGTTTATTGTAATACCTAAATGACAGTAAAAAAAATCAAAACAAATTTGTTCAGGATTTGGTACAAAATACGTTACAATTATCAGTGTTTCAATGTTACAATTTATGCTATGTTACAACACGTACGGGCTTGTTATTTTCCATTTATCATATCAAATTAACCTAACAAATGAGTGGCGATGCTTTAAGGGGAGAGTTTACTAATGAATCAATTGTTACAGTATAATTTATTTTGTTTGAATTATTTGAGGTGATTACCTCTATTTTGTAAGTATGCTTTTTAAGAGAGGGTGATAGGGCTCCTCTCAGAACGTCATGCAGTCTTTCACCTGCTCCCATTTTATGTCTTTAGAGTTCAATAAAAGTGAGATGGAATTTAAATGAAAGACTTGTTTGGGCTACTTGATTCGCTTTTAGATTTGTTTATATTTTGAATCCATACTACGCTGTAATGTTTTAAAGTTGAATACACTTAGACCATTGCAGTTTAATATGGATTCCAAATATTAAAAAATCCAAAAGCAAATGAAATAGCCCAAGTCTTATCTTTTATTTAAAAACTCTCGCACTTTTATCAGACTTAATTAAAGGCTCAAAATGGGAGCAGGTGAAGCACTGCATAACGTTATAAGGAGGGTCCTTTACCCCCCCCCCCTTTAAATTAAAAAAAAATAATCATCCCGAAGTTCATTACAAAAGTATCATCAAAAGTTCACTTTTCTATAAGATATTTATGTTGATATTATGCGAGCTGGTTGAAAAATTATACCAGATTAACATCTGACTGAATGGAAATGGTAGAGAATGTGTCGTCAAAGCGTCGTGGTCTTGATTTCAGCGCCGTCAACGGCCACTGTAGCGACCGTCGTGGACGGCACGGCGCCGTGCTCGACGCGCGTCATCAACGTTTGACACATCCTTTTACTTGAATGTAATTCATCCTACGCGGAGCCGTGCCGTGCTGTCCAGAGTGCACAGCGAAAAGTCGTATCATGTGAATGCAGCCTAAGGCCCCCCATACACGTAACGATCGGTCTGACAGATCCGTCTGAACAGACCTTGTCTTCCGACCTATCGTTATGTGTAAGGGTTCATTTTCGATCGGTTGACAACGAAATTGGACTGACGACGACTGATGAGAATCCCATCAGTCGTCGTCCGACCAGCCTCTGTCGTCAGACTGATCGTTGCGTGTATGGGTACGCTTCCGATTGGTCGACGGCGGAAGGCCGAGTGAAGCCCTCGTTTTTAGCTCATTGTGAGTTTATTTGCTGTTATTATGGTTCCGTTTTTCAGTTGGTTACACAAATCTGTATACTGATAAACAGCACTATCAGATACACGTTCATTGATACCTTAATTATAAATTCGTAATTGGCTTTTGATACAGCACGAAATAAAACCTGACTATAGTATCTCTCTATCTACTATATAAATCAACTTTTAAAATCTTTAGGCAGACAAATCTAGCTGGACCGATTTTATTAATTAATGGGTCATTGGAAAGCTGTGTATATGTGCGAATAATTGTGAAAACTTGATTTGTTTAAGATTTATGGTGCAAAAGTAAAAATACTTGGTTTATATAAGAAATAGATTAAAACGGCTTTATTTCAGAAGTTTATTTGATTTTTAGGCAAGTTTTGGCTGTCTTTTATCAGTATTTTATAAAAAATGTACCAATAGCAATTTGTTCAAAATGTACATTTTTACTTAAAGACATCGCAAATAAAATTATCCCTAGTTAAAAATAAAATAAGGACATCACTTTATAACATTGATTGCAAAACACCGACTGCGAGTGAGTGGGGACCGCGCAGTGGCGTCTCCAGAGCCGATTTTCGGGGGGGGCCATTGCCTCCGGTGAGGGGGGGGGGGTGGCCGTGGGTATCGTGAAGGGTGGTGGGTAGGAAATCGTGACGGGGGGGGGGGGGTGTAGTATAAATTGCTGATCACTGGTGGTATTATTATTTTCTATTATAAATAAGCCTAGTATTATTTTCCCAGATGAAAGGGATATAGGGATGATAGCCTACTTTGAAACTATTTGATAAATCTAACTATATTATTTTAGCTATCTCATTGAAACCTAACTTCAGTAAAAGAAGACACAAATTGACAGGAATACTCGTAATCTCTCTCAATTTCTCAAATCACTGTTTTTTATAAAGATTTACTAAAATCCAGTCTAACAATTGTTAATTTTAAGGTTTGAGTGATTATGTATCTTCATAAATACATAACTAGTTTTCAAGGGATTTTTTTTTAATGTAAATCAAATGGGGTATTTTCATTCCTGTTTCTGTATTTGGACAATCTGGTGGGTTGCAGCAGAAACCAAGTAGGCCTACACATCACGCAAATAACTTCAGTCAGTTGGAGTTGTAATGTATCGAGACTCATGATTTTACATGCTTTTCTTAAGCAGTAGAACTAAACAGACTGATATAAAATAAAGTAAATGGTTAAATTATTATAGTCATTTTGTGTTTTATAATTTGTGTTTCAATAAATCAGATAGGTGTTAATTTGTTAAATGCTCTTAGCGGTAAAAAAACCAAACCCTTGGGCCAATGTCGTCATGATTTTCGAAATTAACTCTGACTTTGAGCTCTCCCCTATCAGGTATTATTTTCATAAAAACGAGATTTGAAATTTATTTTTCCCCTCTAACACGGCTTTAGTCCCTTATGGTTTCCAAGTGCTCATATAAATCCGACATAAGTAGCTTCACGATCTACCCCATAGTAAAACAAAAGTAGGCCTACGCCTACGGTTGGCCTATTCCATCAATTCTAAATGATCACAGCTCAAACTTTATTCTCAGCACTTAATACAAAATTAAAACTGTTTGAAATACCGTACTGTTATTTAAACAATCTTTGGAAAATACTGTTCCAAAAAGAAGGCTATGGCTATGACTCTATTCAACAATCTCGACCAGACGATGACCTACCTTCACAATAATCAATAATACCACTAATAAAATACTGTCCTTCTCGTCGCTTTGCCCGTGTCGTCTGCTGCGCGCAAATCTTATTACGAGGAGTGTCTATATGGCGATGTATTTTCCACAACCTTGAAATAAAGCGGGTAGATTTTGTTTGAACTTTGAGTGTGATAGTGTTTCGGACCAAAAATAAGTTAATAAATAGCCTCATCCCCAGCAAAAATCAAATGTTGTCTAAAATTAAGTTTAAAAATGGGTTGCCATTTTTGTAACGGAATAACAATGAAAGGTAAACAAAAATAAAACAATACTACTTTTATGCATTCTTATTGAATCTGTTAACTGTAAAGAGATAGCCTATAGTTGATTGTTGTAATATTAATAGCCTGATTTGGATGACTTATAACAAAAGTAAATTAAAACCAACGAGCAGGGTTTTGACACTGAATTTAACTTTTTATTTTTAAACTCCCAATAAATTTACTAGCAAAAATTTCTTGAGGGGAAAGAGGCCATGGCTCGATCGCCCCCCCCCCCCCCCCCATGAAGCCACTGTCAACAGTCCCGATCAGCTGATGGCATTCACGTCACAGTCTTCTCGTCCCTCATCCCGTTGTCCGAGTCGTCTGCCGCGGGCGCACGCAATTTAAGTACCTCCAAAACTTCCTCAAAATGTAATAATGTTGTTATTAATCTCAATTAATACAAATTAAAGATAAATATAAATAAACAATGTCAAAATTTCATTAAAAATAGATAGTTTTTGTGACTAAAATATAACGTATTATTTTTTAAGCCCCCCAAAAATTACTGGCCGAAAATTCTCGGGGGGGGGGGGGGGGGCCATGGCCCCCATGGCCCCCCCCCTGAAGCCGCCACTGGGACCGCGCTTCACACACTAGTTTCAATTGGCCGTGGGTCGCCCGCCGTCGACTGATCGTTACATGTATGGGGAACCACGGTTCACAGACCAAATTTTCCGATTGGTCGTGGTTCACCCACTGTCAACCGATCTTTACGTGTGTGGAGGGCCTAACACAAATTAAATATTACAATTTCAAGAAATACTTGAGTCAACCAACCTTCACGTAACAATAAGTTCCATAGCCTCACCTTGTATAACTATAGGTTTGGTAAGAAAGCTCAAATAACAGTTTCCACAGGAACCTTCATTATTTTCCATTACGGTTAGAAACTGGACTTTACAAAATAATGTTCCGAAATATCTGGTCTTTGCCCTAGCAAATCTTGCCTATTACTTAAATTGTTTAGCTGATTTGTCAAATTAATTTTAATCTATGTAGTTGTAATTAATCTTTACCAGGTACTTATAATTTTATCACTTTATTATATAAGCCATTTTTAATTGTCTATTGTAACTTTTAGGCTTTAAATTCATCACAATTTTTAACCTGTATTCTTTAGTTTGATTCATTTTGTACGATCAAATTGAATTAAACAGATTAATTACAAGTTTAATTAATATTATTTCTTGTTTTGTTAAAACCAGTTTGATATTAAAAGAAGTAGATGGTTCAAAATGTTATCACTACCCATACCTTTAAAAAGCTATTAAGTAGGTATACTGTTGGCTTTTAAAAAGTAGATCAGTGTAATGTTCAAATTCCCTGATAGTTTTATACAAAACGTACTTCTAAGATACATTTTTAATACTTAGAAACTTCTTAGTTCTGTGAATTTGTGCGTTTCTTATGCTTTTAAATATCATAGAACTACTTCAGATGATTATTTTACTGCTCAAATATTAGTAATGTTAAGACAACTTTGAATGTTTTTTTATTGTTTTGTTTAATTCACTAAGCATGCATCTTGAGATTACAGAATGTGCATCTCAATCATTGATATAAAATTTTAAAATTGTGCATTTATTTGTCTGGGTGTTAGTAAAATTCAAAATATTCTTCCACAAAGTCTATTAAATCTATGAAAATCATAAGTCGATAGCTTTTACGACCACACTTGATTTAATTAGTTATTTACCATAATCAGTGCTTAATTTCTTTTATTCTTCGGTTATTTGGTTAACTTATGATTGAAAGTGAACATTTAGCATATCCTCTCTGCAGTTAGATAACATGCATACTAACTTCAATTGGATTATTAAAAAAAGATAATTGTAATGTTTAAACAAATTCAAAACTATTATATATGGTGATTGAGAAAAGACACTCACGATTTTATTTTTGTTATTGTATGGGCAATCGTTTGTGGGAAACCAGGGTCGTTTGATTGATGATATGTGCAATTGATCCATGGGTCATTGTTCCAATATGGGTAACACCATGCTCTCCACTGTCATTCAAACTGCAAAGCTGATTTTCAAACATCGTATACAGTGCAGTTTTCCCCTATAAACTGTGAATTACTAGAACTGTGCCACCGCAAATTACTATATTTTACATCAATTACATATAATTGATCTCCTAACCCTTGTTGTTGTCTGATGTTTTAAAAAAACCTAACCATTAAAATTAAGTATTAAAATGGTATCGCAAACCATAGGACCCTGCGGACTAATAACAGGCGGAAAACAGAGGTTTTGCCTGCAGTATAATGAAATATTATTTTTTAAATCACAGACTGCCAGAAAACAAAGCCAAATATAGGACTATATGTTATAGCATGAATTTAATTTATTACAACCTATATACACACTACAGTGTGAAAATTGGTAGACAGATGGTTTGATATTTTTTAACAGGTTGTAAATGTAATCTATTTTTGATCAGGGTTTTTTGACATGATACTCCCTACATGATGAAACCTTAGGAGTCATATTTACGCATAATTTCATTCCTATATCAAATTGAAGGTCACCATTTGTAGAGAAAAATGTTGCAAATCTCATCATTAAGAAATGGAGTTGAAAATGGTTAATTTTGAATCCTTACAGTGCAATCACATTTTTACAACATTTTAAATGTTGATTAAAATCCTACATAGTCTAATTATTACTTGAAGTTCAGGGTTGAGGAAAATTTCCATAAGAGAATGAATAATTTTAAAATCCCATACTTTGTGCTTTATTAATCAAAATTTACAATGTTTTAAAAAATTCAATAAGTGCACATCCTTTCAAAACATTTAAAAAATTGCTTTACAGCTGGCTACTGGAAAACCCTTTCTATAGCTTGGACGATTTCCTTAATTTAAAAGATGTAATATTTTAGAAAAGTGAGGTAATAATTCATTGCAATCATATTTTGATTGTATAATTGTACAATTTTGTATATTTATGTGTATATTAGTTTTTAGATTATTAACAAAAGCTTGTGACTTGGTTTTCTACTGTAAATCTGACATTGTCAATGATACTGTAATTGTGTCCAAATGACAAATAAAGAGATTATTATTATTATTATTATAAGGCATACAGTTCAAATTTTTTATTTGTAAAATTTCTCAATAAAGAACCTCAGTAACATACTTAATTTCAGTACTTACCCTTTTGTGTTCTGGTCAATTTGCTACACTCGAGCATAAAAGGTTCCATAATTGTCAAATTATAAAATTTTTAACAAAGTAATAAATGTAACTGTACAACAATCTGAACTGAGGGAGGTTTACTGTATTGAAAAATAATTCCTCCAGGAAATAATCATTGTCACCATTTTATTTTAAAATTTTAGAAAGTTGAGTGAAAATAGGTCTAGTTAGTACGGTAACTTTTTTAATGTCACTCTAAATATTTAAATTATCTTAAAATAAGTACGGTAGTACTTCAAAAGAAGTACAATAGAGTATTCCATATAGTTAAGGGAAAACTCGCAAAACGCCAACTTGTGCGTTGTTGCAAGAGGGGGGGGGACATTTTTTGGGGGGATTTGCTCTATGGCCTTTGGGGGATGAGCACCCCTGGGACATAAAAGACATAAAGTACTTTACTAACCATTAATACCATGTTTTTGATTCACAGTTCAGGTTTGAAATGGAGTCGAGAAGCCATATTGATGTACTAAAAAATTTATAGATAAATCAAAGAAACGTATCTTTTTTTAATTAAGCATCATAAAGTCCATTATTTTGAAGATTCTTAATATTTTATTTGAGCTTTATACTCTTGTCAATACAAACAAAGCTGTTAAAAAAGTTTTTAGCCAACTTTTAAGAAATTAAGCACTGTATAAATTTGATGTTTAAAATTTTAAAATGTATTGAACATGGTGCTTTGGAGTTACTTTGGCACCCTTTACAGGGTTATTAATTTTCTTTACTCAGTAGGAATATCTAAGCAACATTACTCTTCCATCTTCTATCTTTTTTATCTTTACACTTCATAACACAGCACTGTTATGAAATGTATTCATTCGATGCTGGGATTTAAACACTTATTGGTTGTACCTCATTGTTCATATGTTATGTGTGGGGTAAGTGAGCATGGTTTTGCGTACTTCAGTATGTACCATACTTTTGTGGCAGTTAGTATGCTTGCATGTGTGAGTGTATCTTGTTTATACAGTTTAATTGCTAGGTTAATTTAAATAGATGACTAATTCTTCCTAAATTGTTTACTGTTGAAGTAGGCATTCTTTGATTAATCTATGTAAAATCTACAGTAAAATATCGAATACCTATCACACCTAAAACGAAAGCTATCGTCAAACAAAACAGGACAGATGTTGAAAATCGTAAGTGACCTAACTTAATGATGAAAATACTTTTAAACACATAAAATGTTCATCTAATGGTTTAACATATAAGAATCTTACTATATAATAGATACCCCTCCCCTAACATATGTAATTAATAGTGACTACGAAATTTCATTACTTATTTTGATATAGCGAACAGAGGATCAACCCAACCGCAGCTATCACACATTAAGGTTTCTGTTCTACTTTGGTTTTAAGTTAACTAATTATCAATAATTTTTGTTTTTGTTACATAGATATAGGATAGGTTATAGTTATATTATGTACCATGTGTTTTTTTACTTTGTTAAAACCGATCGGATAATGTATTATTGAGTTATTATGCACAACATTATTCAGTTGTATTGACATTTTGATACGAAAAGTATTAAAACTCTTAGATATTAACTTTATAATCCCATAATCGGTTTCCCGATCTAAACAACATACTGATCCCTGTAGATCATGTATTTGTTTCGTTTTTAGAACATTTTTCAAATATTTTTCATTTCCATAATGACATTATACTGAGTGCTTAATGTGACTTCAGTTTTATGTGATCGACTCCTGGGTAGAGGAAGCTCTTAACCCTCTATCGGATGCTAGAAAACGCCATCGGGCGTAAGGGGAATTAGAAAAATTATAAAATCATTCTTTCAAAAAATATTTTTTTATACAAATATTTTTTTATCAAACAAGATTACTTTTCATTTATAAAACATTATACACATATAAAAATATTTGGGTTGCTATCATATTTTATAGGTGTTATTATTGTACAATACAGTATTAATATGCAAAAGTGTTCAAGGAATTAAACTTCTGCTGAGTAAGACTAATTAAAAATATGTTAGTTATAAATTAAATACTTCATGGTTATCATTGTAAAACTGTAAATTCTGTTAATTATAATGATTTGTAACTTTAAATAATTTTGTGCATCATTAAATCTAACTTTGTACTATTTTTATAAAGCACAAATGCTTAAAGTATAGCCTTATTGTTTATTTTTTTAATTTTACATAACATATAATTCTTTATATAATCAATACAATTTTTTTCAACTACCCTTTATTCCTCATAATACACCATAAAATAAAAAATTTACACCAGTTCGTTGATAAAAAACACTATACGTTTCAAAGACATAAAAGGTATTCTGTGATATCAATTAATTATGAAATAAAAATCCATCTTATTTCATCTAATGTGGTTTAAAATCTAGTAAGAAACAATAAACAAACTAAATAAACAATAAAAATTAGGACTGAAATAATTATTTTTGGCAGCACAACTGGGTGCAAGCAAAAGAAAACTTTGTACTGAGAGTCCCCCGATTGGGCACAACGCAGAAGCAACCTCCGCATACTCGAAAAAATCTACCCCCAGATCAATACCATAACTGTAACCAGGCAAAGCGAGGCATTACACAGTTCCTCTAAAGCGATATTAAAGGGAACTTGAAAGCCAGTCTGCAAAACAGAAGCTTTCTACATTTTTTACTTAGTTTTTGCAAGTGCAGAGGAAGCCTCCGCGAAACGCCTGATGGAGGGTTAACCACTCTTGCTTTGACCAACTCCCTGAAGTTTATATGATGTCACCTCTAATCATTTCTGACATTTTACTTGAAAAATCATATCTCGTACAGATATGAGGTAAAAAGGATGTTAGGTAAAAATTCCTCCATTTTACATCAGATATTTCAAATCTCATTCTGCTACTAATATAAATATCCTCTCCTGTAGCATTACTGTCCGTTTTAACTGCCCTTTAGGTATCCAACCTAAGTCTCAGTACCGTAGAGAGTAGATAAATGAGCTTTTACTCAATTTGGAAACCAATCATTGAATATCATCTAAATCTGAGAGTAAAAGTAAAGATTATGATATTGTACAACCTCAGAATTTGTACATTTTAGTTCCAGTGCAAATATAATGTCAGTTTTTGTATGCAATTGAAATGTAATTGAATTAAATAACTATGATGGATCCCACTTACTTGTGCTTTAAGACAATTGTACCGTGTATTATTTTATTTACTAGTTAATTTTCATTAGAGGCCTATAACTCTCCTGTTGTTAGTAGGTATATCTTTAAAATTTGCTGTTATTTTGCTACAGAAATATTTCATACAGTGAACTCTTGTAAATATGGATCAGTCTAACGATTTTGATTTATGTTTAAATTAAAGCTGAACATTATAATATCGTTCATTTTTCACAACCAGCCTTAACAGAACGTTGATGGAATGTCAGTTTCCTCGTGATATGTTTTAAAATAGGACTTAATTGATAATTTACAATTCAGTGGCACTGACATCTTAATTGTAATTAATCTTTCTTCTATTTTCTCTGCACCCATTTTATGGTGTATATGTCAGTTAGTTTGGTTTGTGTTTTTCCTATCTTTCTGTACTTGTTTATCCTGTTATAGTAAATCAAGGGGCCTGATTTTCAAATATTTTCAAACCCACCCCTTCGTTTTGCTGCAGCAGCCTTTTTTGTAGTGTCCATAACCATTTACTTAGCTCAATTTTGTATAAGTTTTAAATTCATGTGCATAGTATAATGTCAAAACAAATATCTTTTTAAAGTTGGTAAACTTACATATTTTGTGCTGTAGGGTTCTAATGTACCATGAAAATTGGATATAACTTATAGTTATAACTTTCCTATTGTTCAGATTTAATCTTTTTGTAAAAAGTGTTCAAGAGCATGGGAGATTAGAGTTCTTTTATCCTAATGGGATTCAGAAACAATAATTAAACTTTTTGTTTAAATTTTTCACAGATCAAAGAACTTAGTTTTACAATTATTTCTAAAATTCACTTTAAAGGGTTTACCACCCAAAAAAACTCTAATTGTATTATATTTTCCCTATGAACCATCCTAATGTTTTACATAATTAACAACCTTACTTTTTTAACATTTTTATAACATTTATAATTTTTTGAGCAGCTTTGCAATACTAATCCAGAGCGATTTTCAAACTACTGATGTTATTTTATTAATTCATCATATTAATTAAAACTATGCTATCATATAATGAAGGTACACCAGACATATCATTATGTTGTAACAAACAAATTAACTCGTTATTACATCTTCCAGTACAACAATTCTAAAAATTCTAAAAATATTTTGTAAATCTTAAAAAAATCTGTAAAAAGTATTGAATGTTGATCAGTTTTAGTGATTGTCGAAGTGCAGTAGTTATTGTGGTTCTCGGTGATACTGATTACTGTTATCAACAGATCCAGGACAGTCACATCCCCATGCATTTATCCACTATTAGACCACTTGCACTCTTCACTTTACTCTATGTATGTATTTTTCCGCATGCCACTTTTATTCCACTTACATGGTGAATAGATTTTAACAATAATGAAATCTTAGCAAACATGCAGATACTTTACATTTGTTTAGTTAGGTCTTCTCAAAATGCTCATTTCTATCCCGAATGTTTAACATGCTAATATTGTCACTGCTTCTGCTTCTGGTATTAATTTACCGGGGGTCCCAAAAGTCGCTGAAAAATTTGTTGTTAATGTTTTAGGCGTAAAAATTATTTTTTTAAGGTAACATTGGTCTTTTTACACTTCTCAGGGACGCTAGGAAAGTCTTGAAAATCTTGAACATAAGTATCTGTTGATATGTACATATATCGATTTAAAGGTCGTTATTAGTGAACAATGCCGTACCAAAGACTCCCTCTAAATGGCCACCTTTTAACCAGTCTTCGCTTTAACTGGCCTAACCGGGCACAAAAACATCTTTTTAACCGGCCATGTTTCGCCGGAAACTTTGTTTTCTTATCTACTGTTTCATTCAATTGAACGTAATATTATTCTGTATTGACCTTATTAAAACAATTAAAATGTACTGTCCTTGACGAAAGTGAATACCTACGGCTCGATGGGAACTCCGCCCCCATATCCCTTTACGTGTTGCCCAGAACTCATTAGGTCTCAAGCACTAAACAAAGAACAGATAAATGTTTAAAATTAGTCTTGGTGTTTTGTAAGTTTCAAAATACATTTCCTTAAAGACACAGTATCTTTCATATTAAAAACCGTTTGGAAGTTAAAAATCACAGTAGGAAAACAATAACAAAAAATAATTAAATAATTGAAACACAAAACCAATTAAAATACCACTTAAAACAAAAATCAAACTTTATAATGGGGAAGGTGCCCCCCTCCCCCCCCCCAATACGTTGAGCAAATAAATTAGAATATAATACAGGAAAAACATATATTGATCTATCAGTATATTTACCATGTTAAAGTAAATCACAAACACTAAACAAGAAAAAATTGTTAATGATTTCGTGTTTTTACAAGTTTTTTTTGGACTAAACTTGGATTTAAATTAACCAATGGGTGCTACTTCTAATATAGTAAGACCTATTTGAGGTCATAATAAGAACTAAATTTCAGACATCTATGGGTCATAACAGTAAATAAAAAATATTAAAATAGCGCAATTTTGTGAAACAAATTTAAAAGTAGGCCTACGTCCCATTTTAAGGGTAAAGGAGGTGTCTTGTAAAATGTCCTAGGACCTAACTTGTAGAGCGTTTAATTCCTAACTAACAATTTTCTCTCAGATTTGAGGTAGGACCTCTCGTTCAAAAGTTACAGCGATAATAGAAAACCCTTACATATTCAGGTTACCGATGATATCCCTCTTTTTTTTGAGAGGGTTAAAGTTTTTATTTTCTATTTTGGGGATTATTGTTTTAGTTTTATGATACAAGTAGTTTGTATGTCAAATTTCAAGTTTATAGCTCATCTTGAAGTCCAAAATACTTTGTATAGATGATAAGTTAGTGAGTCAGTCAGTTTCATATCGCAGCATATAGTTATAAAGATGTTCTTCGTACAAAGTTGTAAAATAATTCTATTCAAATTTTTTGTTTATATCATTTGAAGTATACAAACAATTTGCATTGTTATGATTTTTCAAAATACGTTGTGGATTTCCCCTTAAGAAACCCCTTTAAAAGTTTCTGTTTTTGTTTCTTATGATTTTTCCTGAGATCGGTTAACAGTTATGTATTATAAAAACCTAAAACTTTTAATTGGTGTTTATATTTAAGATATTAGTATCTTTTCAAGCTAATGTCATTAAATTTTTTGGAATTCTTAAAATTTTTCCCAGTAATCTTTGTTTTATTTGTCTTGAAGGCTGTCTCAAGCCAGTAGTTGAAAGCTGTTGCCAGATGACTATGAGAGATATAAACATTTCAATAGATTATATCTCATTTCATAAAAGTGGATGTATGTCTATGAAGCAGGTCATATTCAGGATTAATGCGTCTTCAAATTTTGATTACGTTCCCAACCTTAAAGAATGATTCGTTCAATTGTCAATCCATGTCAGAAAAGTTTGCATTGCTTCACGTGAAAGGAGTTTGGATTACAAAATAATTAATTGTAATCAAAGTATTAAATTTGTGATCATCAAGGGCTTTGTAAAACATTGAGTGGTTGATAATAAAACATGAATGGTTTTTGTTTTCTTGAAAGTGATTTGAGCAGAATGTAACAAATTACAACAGTTATTCTTTTAATATTTTTTTCTTTACTTAATTTACAATGGCAAATAAAATTCACAAAGTTTTATTTTCAAACTTTTCATTAGTGTTTTTCAGTTAAAGTTATAGATTTTTATATTGACACATGAGAAATGAATAAGATTTCTATTTCTTTTTTCAATTTACTGCCTTAGTAAAAATTTATCACCCTAAAATATATTTGTTATTATTATGTTTGTAAAATTTCTCTACAACCACTAAATTAAATTATCAAAAGAAAAATCTTTATTGTCTTATTCCTCATGCAAGCATTGATTGAGTGAGTTATAAAAGAACCAGATTGAATGACATAAACATTTAAAAAAATAAATACTTGGTATTTGGGATTATTACTGTCAAAGGTAAATTTGTAATTTTTCACAAATGAAACTCTCCTAACCTATTTGCAATTGCAAGGATTTTAAAAAGAAGAGCTCAATATACCATTCGGCTGTATAAAAATTACCAAAGGCAGAATGCGCATGTCTGGTTTTGCCTTAGTGTAGGACACTTTGTCGCCAAGATGGCTGCACTAGCACCGACCACTGCCACGTCAGGCCAAATCGTCTTACTCGCCCTAGAGGATGTCTGTTAATAAGTAAAACACTTGTGACAACACAATAGTAGAAAGAACATTGCTACCAGGCATTACAACGGCGAGATTCTTCTTTTGACTTTTGACAAGTATAATTAAGCTCTTCAGTTCGAATTATCTGGCATTATCTAATTGGATTATCTAATGATTTGAGGGATTTGAATTATTGATATTCTACTCTATACTTATTGTAGTAAAACTAAACCAAATTCTGGCTGGAAAACAGAAATTTTTTTTAACTGCTAGGTTTTGCCGAAATGTGTTTTACGTCATTCTCTGACCTCTCTCAGAAACTTTTCCTGAAACCCCCAGAGGGGAGCGGATAGCCCTCAGGAGTCATAAATAAATCTTACAGGGGCTAACTGATTACATGTATATCAAAATAAAGATCTTAACTAGTAAAGTTCAATATTGCAAACCCCATCTTAAAAGATTGCCTGAGTCAAAAATGGAAACCTGTCAAACTTTGAATTAAAATCTATTTTTAGAATAAACGCTTTAAAATTCAATAATATCTAAACAGTCGACCTTTTAAGGCCTGAATTGCGGCAAACGTTTTATTTTACATTTGCCCTTAAAGTTTCAGATGGCTTGGCATATACTTAACACCTTAAACCACCCTCTACATAGACATCCAAAAGAGGAAGTCTTGAAATTATTTCTCAGTCCAATTTAAATTTGGTGAACTTGATTTCAAATCTTATTATAACTCCTTCTGGGCTCCCCATTCTTCAGGGATAATCCCCATTGTGGGTTTGAGGTGACTTCGGAGGAAGGGCAAAAGATGCCATGGAATCCATTTCAAAATAAATTGACTGTCCACAAATTATTTTACTTTCCCGGCTAATTTTGCTGCACTATCTCCCCTCATTGTGGTATTTGATTTTATCATAATGTGTGTTAAATTGTTTTGTAACAGCTTTATAAGTTTTTAACTAATTTAGTTTAAGTAATAAAGTTTGGATACTTATATAATCCATTAAAATCTACTTTTTCTGGCATACAGGATTTTTACCTCCCCAGAGGACGGTTGTAGGGAGTATTAAGAAACTCGAAAATGTAAGCATAGATTAGACGCGCTGGACGACCTTATGTTCCTCAGGATGAAAGGAATGTGCAAGTAGTCTGAACATAGTGAAATGTGAAGTAGTGAAGGTGAATTTTTAACAGTCTGAAAAAAATTTGACAAATTTAACTAACTATCTAACCAATGATGATTCCAAGTGGAGTTTTTTTTTTCGATATTGCCATTTTGCTTCTAAATACTGTTGATATCAGATGAGTGATTTTGAAGCTGTCCTCCATTTGTATATATTAATATTATTAACATTTTTGGGAAATTTTAATAATAATATAAATTAAATTAAAGGTCTTTTTAGATAGAGATAGAACAGAGCCGCAAACCCGACCTTAAAAGGATTACCGAATCAAAAATGGCAGAAGATCAAACTTGCATTCAATTCATATTGCCGAAAACAATAAATGCAATAACTCCCGATACACTTGACTTTTTGTTGTCGGGTTTGTGGCAAATTGCTCAGAATACAAATCCCTTTAAAATTATATATCATATGCCGTGTCCAGTAACGTTTCAAAATTAGATGCTTAACTTTTAGGGGTGGTCAAACGCAATACATATAACATATGCCGGTGAAGTTTTTCTCAAAACTTTCTATATTGAAGTCGTCGCATGCGGTGATATGATTCATAATTTTAAAGGGCTTTGCATTCTGATTCTGAGCAATTTGCCACAAACCAGACCTCAAAAAGTAAAGTGTATCGGGAGTTGTTGTGTTGCATTTTGTTTCGGCAATATTAAAATTTTAATGAAAAATTTAATCGCCTGCCATTTTTGACTTGGTTGTCCTTTTAAGGTCGGGTTTGAGGCACTGTTCTCTATTTAAAGAGACTTATAATTTAATGTTCATTTTGTTCTGTGCTTAGATTTAAGGTTTTCTTCATACTCCCTATGGAGTATTTAAAAAGTTATTGTATCATAACTGGACAATAGCAGCAACAAATATATCGATCTATTCTTTATTGTTTGAATATATTAAACTGGAAGTTATTATATTATACGCTCTGGAGAGGTAAAAATCCTATATGCTTGAAAAAGTCGAATTTAACATGTACAATCCATTACTTAACTAAACTTGTTAATCCATTACAGGACTTTTTAAACACTTATTTAACATTTATCATCGTGGTATACAGCTTTGTTTTACACTGTTTTATGTAAAGCTAACTAAAATTTCAAACCTATTTGTACAAAAGCAAATACCGTACAATTTTATTTGAAAAGAAAGTATTATTAGAAATGAACCAACAACATCCTCAAATCAACTAAATATTAACATTACAATTTATGTTAAAGCATTTACATGGGTTTACGTGCATTCTAAGAGAGTTGCTTTTGTTAGTACAGTAGAACCTCGATAGTTCAACACTTTGTGGACTTAGAGAGTGTCTAAGTATCAAAATGCCAAACTATAGGGAGTATATGGGAAATTTTAAAATAAGGAATATAAAAATTATCAGTTTAATTTAGGAAACACTTAATAATAAAATAACTTGATTGAACTTTAACACAACCAACATTCAAATCACTCACCACTTAGTTTTGAGCCTCGAACTTTCAAAGTTCTACTGTATAACATTTTATTTTTATTGTCTGTTCTATTTTTTGGATGAAAAATGTTACATGTAAAAATTCCCTCTCCTTAGTTAGAAGAAATTATTCTTTTTTCTTAGATCACTTACAACTATTTTTTTTTTTTTTTTTTTTTTTTTTATTTATATAATTGAGACTTAACGGTAAAAACAAATGTAAATTTTTAAAGCCCATTTTCTGTTTAAAAACATTATGAATTCAGTGTTTGTAGATTTGGTGATCCTAGTGATTTGTTAAGCAAAACATAACAGCAACAAATATATTTAGCCTATTTATTATTTATTGTTAGAATATATTAAACTGTTCTTTGTAATTTCATTCATGCAAAAATTAAACGTATATGACCAACCCTACATATCCATTTTCTCTCATGTTATTATATTGTGTAACTAAATAAAATCTTGAATAAAGTAATACAGAACCAACTATTATCACCTCGGGTATGATTCATTCAAAATTAAAATCATGATTGATCCTTAATTTAATCTCTAACTGTTATTGATAAATAATAATAGTTAATTTGTTATTAATCATTAATCATTTTCTAAAATGGGTGCTCTACTTAAATAGTTCATAAGTTTTTTTTTTTTTTACTGCCTATTTGTTACTAAACACTGTTGGTATCAGATGAGTGATTTTGAAGCTGCCCTCCATTTGTTTATTTCTCATTCTTTTAAACTCTCTTTCTAGCTGGTACTTTTATAAAATATATATTTAGAAACACAACAAAAATCATTACTTTAAGTTCAAGTTCGACTACTTTGGTTGCTAGTACAGTTTTTGGGTGTCTGCAATATTTTAAGGCAATAACAAAAAAATACCCCCGTCGCAGCAGACCTGCGTACTCAGCGAATTTCCAATGGAATTTAAGATTATTTACTTTCCCCATAAAAACACCATAGGATCGAGTATGTAGGTTTGCTGCCATTGGGTGTTGTTAGAAAATCTAAGGTAATCAATAATTGGTGAATGTAAACACAAAATTGTATCAAACTCTGGCAGTTTTTTATTTTCCCCATAAACCCCATGGGGGTGAGTATGTAGGTTTGCCGCCATATGGGTTTTGTAAGCAAGTATAAGTTAAACCTTATATAGATAATGTACATACCAAATTTGATTAGGTTATGTTAATAAATAAGCAAGATATAGGGTTTTCTTGATTTCCCATAAGAATAACATGGAAAACACATTTTTTGATTTGCCCCGTAACCAGTTATGCTATGATAAAAATTCAAAATACCAAATTGTTTGTTTTTTTAAGCTCTTTTAAATGGTTTCAGTTAAAATTAATGAATTTTAAAAATTAAGGTCCAAAAATGCCAAAAACCCATTTTTGACCCCTTTGAAACCCCATAAACCCCCGTTCCCATAACCCGAGAATGCTGGTTCGCGAACTCATGAAAATAGATCTGGTCTTACACCTCCATACCAAATTTCATCAAAATCGGAGGTCACCTTCAAAAGTTATCAGTACCACGGACACATAGATAGATAGATAGATAGATATATAGATATATATATATATACATATATATGAAAATGAACGAATGGTGTTTTTAGCTTCTGGGGACCTCAAAATGAAAAAGTAAAGTGGTCCCGGGCTTAGGTCTTACCATGGCTACTACCGTAATAGCGTATTCCCTATAGGGAAATTCGCTAAAAGGTTCTACCTTTAAAATAATGAAGAGTTTTGTAACATGAACAAGTCACATGGAATGGAAACGTTATACATTCTGTATGATGTATAAATACAGTTGTTGGTACACCAATTGAGTTTTTATGCTGAAGGGTGTTTTTTATTACATAAAATAAAAAGAAACAGCTTGAATAATTTACTTTATAAATTTACTCAATAATTTTTTAACACTTTCTACAACAACATTTGCCTATGAAAAGTTAGGGAGGGCTTAATTTTTAGAAAGTTCATAAAAAATATTGTAGATTAAAAATAAAATTAAAGTAATTTATTGTTATTCATTCATTATTAGGCAGTAAGCTCTGTTTGAACTATTTAAATAGTCCATGAGAGTCATTAAATTATCAAATCTAATTACTTTTGGAATACGAAGTACAAAGCAAAATTAATACCAATGTTTATTCTACATTACGATGTTCATGATTGTGATTTAAATTTTTTTTGGAACAATCATCATGTATCTCGAAAAATGTTTGCTTTTTAGTTATGAGGAACTGATGGAGACATATTTTCTGGCCATGGCTTTGTGATTAAAAATACAGAACAATAGAACATATACAGTAAAAAGAACATATCACATTAGTAAGTAAAAAATCAAAGTATTATTAATAGAAGTTTTTCATCACTATGACGGAAAGTGGCTTTTTTTCACGGAAAGTGCACCATCTTGTTTTATAGGTGATTCGAATCTGAACTTTAAAAGAGTAGTTAAGCACAGAAAAAACCCTTTCCACCCAAATGATGAACAATGTTTTTCATCATACTGCAAAAATATTGAAAAATAACTAATTAAAAAATTAATTAACTTTATTTGCATTATTTGTTTATGTTAAATATTTGAACTCCATATCTATTTAAATAATGTTAAAACTCCGTCTGGTGATTCCTAGGATCAAAATAAACAAAAATGTGAATTTGAACATATGTAATGACATGCTTCATTAAACCACTAGCTGCCTTTTTTTTTACACTCAATAATTTTTAATTTCGTAACTTATAGTTGTAGCCTATTAAGTGTAAATTTGGCTCTAGCCTTAATCAAACCAATGTTTATTTAAAGAAAAAATTATTTTTTCCAATGAGTATTTTCAAACGGCGGTCATTTTAAATTTGTAACTCAAAAAGCTCAAAAACGGTAAAATTATCAAAATTTTAGAAGTAAAACTTAAATAAATTTAAGAGTTGACAAATTTAATTGTCTAACCAGTGATACCAAGTTTGCAAGGATCTGACAAGTAATGGAGGTATTTTCATTTTTCTACAGAAGAACATTGATTTTGCATTTTAATTCATGCAGTATTTTTGTATATAAATCGCATAGATCCTCACAAACTTGGTATTATTAGTCAGATTATTAAATTTTTCAACTTTTCCGTTGTGAAATTTTTTTAAATTTAAAACTTTTGAGATATTTGAGTTAAACATTAAAAATGGCCGCCATTTTGAAATTACACATAGGAAATAATATATTTTCCTGAAAATGAAAATTGGTGTGATAAAGGTTTATGCCAAATATAAACTTAATACAACCATCCGTTGCGATATTAAAAATTATAAAAAGCAAAATGGCATCTACAATGCATTTTGAACATATGTTCATTTAACTTTTTTGTTTATTTTGATCCAAGGAATTACCACATGGAGTTTTGGAAGTGAGTTAAAAACATCTGTACATGTCAAATACGTAAAATGTCTAAATTTTTATATTTAAAATGTAGTCATGGATTTTTTTGTTTGTTTATATTGTCCTTATTTGTTATGGATTAGTACTAATTTTGGTTCAAGTCAAACACAACTTAAGATGATAGTGCACTAAAAAATAAACAGATGTCTTTACGATGCACTTTTTTCAGGCGACGGCAAAGACCGATTTTGTGGACTAACAACAGGATGGAAAACCGCTGTTTGGCGAGCAGTATGATGAAAACTACTGTTTCTTTAATTTAATGATTTTTTTGATAATAATTTAATGAATTGCTCAAATTAAAATAAAATGCTGATTTTTGAAATGAACAGACGCACCTTAGTTTTTGTCAGTCTCAAGTTTTTCATGGCTTTGTTCCGTCGCGGTGGCCAGGAGTCAGCATAAGCAGTAGACAGGGATGGACAGTGGTTGTGTCTTGCGTGATATGGTGTGTAGCATGGTGTGCAGGTTTGTATGTGTGTTCCAGCGGTTACCTGCGGTCCTGTCCAGGATAGGCCTAATATTGGCCACTCCACTGGTAAGACCAAAAAACTCTCGCTTCACCTTTGACTTTGCCTCTTATTTCTCTTTTTGTTCCGAATCGCTTTCTTGGCTGTCTTGCATTTTGGTTGTCTCTGAAAGCTTTCTTTGTTGCCTGCAGGTTTGATATGCCCGATAGAGACTGTCTCGAGGCTTTGGTAGTATCAACAATTCTTACTGAGTAATTGTCAACAATAGCTTTAAAAAGGGATCGTGCAAATTGACATTCGTTCTGTCAGGAGTTTATCATTTAGTCATTCATTATATTAAAATAAATTTATATTTGATATTGTATAGTATACCACATTATTATGAACTAAAACAGAATAAATATTTTTGTTTACATAATATCAACGCTCGTGTGTAATAATATTAGTCTCATAAAGGAGACAGATATGTAATGAAAATTGTAAATAAGTAAATTTTAACCCAATACCTACTCACATTTCATCCATTGTAGGAATCCTCGGTTATTATTCATTTGGTGTGACATAACAACTGCAGTATCATGTATCACATCATTGTTGATTTTTTAAAGGTAAAATAATCATCTGTTTTTTTTACTTTTAGTGTTGGTTTTAAAGTACTCTTTGTAACATGGAATTTTTGAGGTAATAGGTGGTGCACAATCCAGGCTATTTAGATTTTAAAAGGCAAAACTCAAATATTGCTTATGTCGAGTCACAGCAATGGCTACGAGCAAATTTGTTAACATTCAAACACATTCTTGGTGGAGCAAAACTTATATGCTGTGTCAATGATGTCTTTGCAAAAGTATGTTTAGACAAATTACAATAATCTGGAATTGTGTATCAATCAATGGGGTTGTATAAATTAGACTTGAAATTTTACTTATAACAAGTTTTTTATGTGATGTAATATTTATAAATTAATTTTCATTGAGGTGCATTTTTCAAAATTTTACCAAACGCAATGGCAATCACACGACTCTGAAGAAATCAATGGTTATTGTTTGTAACTACAGTAATATAATGTGGTGACTGGCATTCAGGCGTGACCAGGAATTTCTAATACAATGTGGAATGAAGCCTTAGTATTAAAGTTTTAAAGGTATAAAAGAGGCACAAAATGTTAGAAAAGTGTGTACTGTATTTAAAAATTGTGGCCAGCAGAGGTATTTTTAATATTTTTCTGAACTCAGTTCTTTTGTCGTAAAAATCTTAGTTTTCCCAGCATATTACATTGAAAAAACACTAATTACAGTTTTGGATTCTCTATTTCATTTTCAAAATAAAAATAACACAACCTAACATAATTGTAACTCAGTTCATTATTTTAAATGACTGTTCAAAGCTAACAACGAATGTTAATTAATTATTAAATTATTAACATCACTTTCATTAAGTAATTATTAACTTTAGTTCATTATTAACAGAGGAGGTGTCAAATATCGTTAAACAATTTGTTACTTTATAGGGTTTTTAATGATATACCGGTACCAAACTTAGGTTTTCATCATAATGTTGTTGAATTAATTTCACTTAAACTAATAAAAACAGGCTGGAAAGTCTGCTATATCCACCACCTTGAATTTTTACTCCCATAAGATAATTGCGTTTGCTAAGTTGGTAAAAAAATTTCTTTGGCTAGAAAAAGGTGCTGCTGCCGATTGGGGTCTCTTAAACTAATTTAAATGTGTTGTAAACGCAGAACTAAAACAGCTGTCTGAGTCATGTTGGTCAGGAAATCTTTTTCATTATTTCGTGTATTTAATTTTTTTTCTTTCACTGTCTCTCATATGATATGGATGATACATTAAGCTATTTTATTGAAAATGTTATGGAGGATCCAAAAATGTTATTATTCCCAAACAAGGTCCTGTATTTAGAAAAAGTAACATTTTACCATAAAAGTACCGAATTTTGAAAAATATTACAAATACCTGTGTTAACCACAACTATTCAAATATAAAATTTTCAGATGCTCAGTTTTACCACATTTTTTATCTATTTCATACTCTTAAAAGATTTAACACTAACTTCATTCTGCGCTGTATAAGTACTATAAGAGTTTATAGTAAACTCAACGCTATATAACGCTGATATTTAATTTGTAGACCTGAGTAGGTCTACAACACCAGTCCTCTAGTGACAAAAGGGACAAAGGGGAAATAAAATTGTCCTCAAGAACTAAATGATGTTGTAGACTTAGTTTTTACAACTTATAATTATTATCATTTCGAGCGACTTAACACAGTATTTCTGAGGTGGTGTGTTTTTAAATCTGATAGGGGACTACATGAAATGCGGTTGGAGCCAACCATGAGGCATTCTGGGTGGTTACGAGTTGGTCTGAGACCGGAGAAGAGGCTTTAGACGATTGTGCACCAATAGACCAATTGACTTAAACTCAATATTTGTTTTATGGTCATACTCATCTGTATTTTCCATCATATTTATCCATATTGTGCCTCCTATATCAAAGTAGGTTTATTGTATTATCGTTTAGTTTCCAATACTCATATCAATAACGATCAAGCTGTGGTATCAATTTTACTATCAATAGGAGCAATAAAATGAAAAATAAAAACACTCCTATTCTATACTCACCACTAAATCATCTTTGCTTTAAATACATATTGATAAAGTAGGAATCTGAAATAGTGATAAAGTTAAAATCAAATCTTAAATATATTGCAGTTTTAATGCAATCTACTAAAAAGTTTTGAATATCATTTGAACAATCTCATTATAGTAAAACTTTTATAGTAAAATGAAAGGGTTTTATAAAAACTACATATTTGATCATTTTTCATTAATTTCAAATTTTATTGTTTTAGTTAAATGAAAACAGTTATAGAAAAGTTTACAAGATAAGTATTTTTGGAAAGTTATAATCAATATTGGCCTAACTAAACTGGTTTTAAAAGCCATGAAAAATTTGAAAATTATGACGTAACGTGTAGTCTGACACATCGGGATTATTAAAAAAAATTTCTGGCTGTTAGGCCTGGTTGTTGTCTTCTTTATTAGGCCGGATGCTTGAAGGTCTTATAAATAAGTATGAGTCAACATGTAAAAAAAATAAAAAACTCTAGAAGGTTATGTTAAGTTAAGCTATCAGGAGAAATTTTATTGAGATCATTAGTTTATAACTACAAATATACTTAGTTTTTTTATGTTTTATTGACCAACAATGAGTGTAATTTCAACTTGATAGCAGGAAAATTTAAACAATTAAATGTTGTGAATTTACTGTAAACTCAAGTTGAAGAATAAAACAATAGGTGAATCCTGTAAACTCACATTTTGCACTAACAACCTATTTTTAGGTGGGCAGAAATAATTGAGAGTGGGTATTTTTATATTACTCTTATACAAATTAAATTATGTCAATTTATAAAAAATATGATTTTGGATTCATTATCATGTATTTCATTCATTAAAGGGATGGATGAAAAAAGTGGCCAATTCACACACTTTGTATTAATGGATTCAAGAATTTTACTCAAGTACAGTGAAGTCAAAATATCTTTATTTGTAAAGTACATGTAATGTACATTATATAGCGTCACTTGTACAACAGTACAACTAAACTTTAACGTAAACCTAAGAAAGAGAAAGTCTTATATTTTACATATATATATCAACATGTGGAACAAAGAGAAAAGAAAACATAAATGAAAAATTATAATTTTTTAGTCTATTCTCTTAGTATATTGGTGGGTGGAAAATAATTCCACCAGGGAATAGAAAACTTTTTCTTCAAGATATTTTTTTTTTTGTTTCTTTTTAAATTAAGGTATTTTTTCTTAATTTTTAATGTCATTAGGTAAACTAGTGCATGTGTTGCTCGACATCGAGCAATTTATTTTGATACAATACAAAAGTAACATTTAGTTCAAAAGCAATGAAATTTGACTAATCCAATATTGTGAATATCAGTGATCACCAAAAACTACAGCTGTACGTTGACAGATGTTTAAAATGCTCAAAACAATCCCAATGTTATTCTAATGGGAAATTTTCAAATTCAATTTGTAAATAGCATCCTTATTTTAAGTCAGATTCTAATCAATTTTTGGCAGAAACAACTACAGACCAAGATCCAACGACACCAAAAACTTGAAAATCGGTTGAGAATTGTTGGAGGAGTGCTCAACACAAAAAAAACCCTTAGCGTATTAAATTCGTATAGATGTTTAAAAACATTTAGTCCTATGTAAGTCAATTTTTTTATAAAATGTTAATTTATGATGTGTTGAAATGATAAATTGTTTATTTCTGGCATTGTATGTGTGGCTTTTAAAGTCAGGGAATTCTAAATAATTTTTTTGCAATGATGGATGTGTCTAAAATATACTGTCCATAATCCCAAATTCTTTAAATTTGTCTTTTGCTGTTTCATAATATCTTTGTTTCATTACGATTCTTAGGGCCTTTTTTAGTAATTTTAGTTTGCCATTCATATTTGATTTTGTGGTTGAACCATAAAGGCATAAGCCACAAGCTAAATGAGAATATATATTTGCAAAATATGTATTTTTCATTTATTCTTTATTACACAAGAATGCCATTCTAGAAAGTGAATAAATTCCTGAAATTAATTTTGATAATAATTTATCGACATGTGCATTCCAGCCTAAGTTATGGTCTATGATTAGGCCTAGAAACTGTGCACCATTTTTATTTTCAATTTGTTGTTCATTGTGTATTATAATTGGATCAAATTTATAGACTGTATCAAATAAAAAATGGATATATCAGTATTAAAATTTAAGATATAGTAACAACCCTACATCACATTTTCAGTTGACTAATAGATGACTAATAAAAAATATATAACCATTATTATATCTTAATACATTAGTATTAGTTCCATCATTTTTTATTTGCAATTATCAAAAACAATATTTTTTTTAATTGATAAATAACTCCACCTTGATCCAAGCATTTTATAGTAATCAACATATACAACAACTGTGATATTAACAAATTTACCACTGATAGTTATAAGTACACTTAAATATACTGAACTTTTTTTGAACCTTCATTTTTCTGAACAAATGTTCAACATTATGTTCTCCAACATGTCCCATCATTTACATTTTTTAACTCTCTTATACACATATTAATTTTCATTTTTTTATATTGTACATATAGAAAAATTAAAATTTTATTTATGTAATGTAGTTATTTTTAAGAAATTAGAAAACAATTATGATCTCCACTTAGCAGAACATAAAAATAAATCAATAAATAAATTGGTTTTGTGATAAAAATAAATCACCCAAATGATATATATTCAAACCATTTGTAATATGGGACTCAAAGACCAACCTAGTTATCTTAGTCCATACATTTTCTCAAAATCAAAAGTACTTGTGAAATATGAAGGTTATTAAGTTTTTTAAGTAATTAAAATTATCAGGTGATTTGTGTGCTAAAATATTTTTCTTGTACATGATGTAAGGTAATTCATCTACTACATTTTAAAAGGCATTTTCTTATAAACTGTATAAATAATTTTCTTGAACTAGTGCTTGGACTATTAATACTGCTAATATTCATCAAAATCATTTCATCAAGATTAGAAAAGTCATAAAATACTACTCCTCATAAAACCTGCTAATAATATTTCACATTACCATCCTACAGTGTTTTGTAAAAGGGTAGCATGTCAATACATGAATTAGTTATATAAAACTCTGCAATCAAATTTATGGTGTTTTAAGTCTTAAACTTATTATGTGTAATCATCACACCTCTTTACGCTGATTTTGTACAGTGTTGTGATATTAAAAACTATGGTAATAACTGCATATCATTGTACAATTTTCAGTCTAATAGTCGTAAATTAACTATACAGTATTGCTATAATAAATAGAAAACAATTAATTAAATTTATGCTTAGATTAATTTTATAGTAACAGTGTATGGAAATGCCATGTTATAACTTCAATGCTGTGGATGTGTACATAATTGTCTATTATACTCATGTCTAGTTTACAAAAAAAGGAAACAAATGTACTTTTAGGCATTCGTATTCAACTTAACTCTTTTTCCAACTTAACACTCTTTCCCACAAGTGTAAAGAGATATTGCAAAAAAGATTCTGGAGGTGTAAGATACGAGGTCGTCAACAAAATTTTACACCCCTTCATTACCGAATACAAATTTCCAAATCAAGTCCATGGTTGTTACTGTGGCTCACAAAGTGTGTGACCACTCAGGCCTCTTTTCATCCATCTTGTTGGCATATTTCAGGTGTGATTTCTATCAGGTAGATAGAAATTCCCTAAAGGAAAGTTCCACCTGCTTCAGGACGAGGATTGTCTAGAAAGTGATTGATGTTTGGCCATAACAGACAAAAGCTCATACAGTAGAAGCCCTCAGATCTGGCCACCTTGGGACACGACCACCAGGACCACGGGCCGGATTTCAAAATGGCCGGATTATCCAGCGGTTTATTAAACAGGTTAAACAGAGACCTGTATTATATGTTAATCCAACAATGAACTATTAGGATCTATTTAACAATGAAGGGTATCATACTTGCCAAATCAATGCTATGTATCAACTTTTTAACCATCATGATTTGCTCCCTCTCAGATATTGTAGCCCTGAAATAACGATCAGGAACAGACAAGCAGCCGCTGGCGATGAAATGCGTTTAACAAACAGTAAAGAACAATAGAACACTAACACAAAGTTTTAGAATATATCCGAAACCGAATCGTCCGGAAATCGTCAATTGAACTGATATATTTAGTGATATAATATGGGACAAATTGTCTATTTTTTATGTAGGAAACGCCTGGGGCTAAACATTTCATTTCCGGAATACCGTGGCCGGACTAGAGGGCTTCTACTGTAAGCTATAATCATGGTCTCTGAGTCTGTGGGTCAGGGGACTAGACAGCCATGGGAGCGTTGAGTCTGAGATGATTATGATTATTAAATATGAGCATTTAACACCTCAAAACCCAGACGTCTTTGATTATCGGTTATATTTATTTTGTGAACAAACTGTGAAAGATAATCAAAGATTAGCCAACGATACGAGTGATGTGATTGCGTTCACACACTGTATAATGAAATGACAGCTTAGATATCAAAATTCAGACAAGACTCTTAGATTATTGTCACCGATATATCAACACAACTCTTAACGATTGTTGGTTAACCTCGGCTGGCTTAGATTTCTTGAAGTCAAGTGTATAAGCCACTTTAACAACTGACCGTATTTTAAGGCGTGGACTCTACCTCAGCTTGAAAATCTCAACATAACATTGCATTCCTATGGCTTGACATGGGCGCACACCGTGAAGAACGCTTGCAGAGTTTTTGCGGGAACAAACTACTACAGTACTACTTCAAGTTAATTTTAAAGGCGTGAATATTTATGGATTGTTAAACTACAAAGCTATGGTCCAATGAAATCACTTTTTTGAATATTGATTTTTCAAATACCATGGAGTTTAATTTTCTTTAAAATAGCTGTTTAATTAGTGCTGTTTTGTTGTTTTTTACCAAGCTATAATTTAAAAACAAATTTTTTATGTACTTCCAATATAACGAACATAATTTTATTGTATTTCAATGAGACCTTACTTTGCATCATGTGGTTTAAGTGCTACTTGAACCCGTGTAAATCTTTATTTTCTCATTTGTCTTCAGGTAAAGCGCCATGTTAAGATTCAGCCTGAAATTTTATAGCCACATTTTTCTCACAGCTACTATGTTCATGTGACGCTCACTGTCCCACAGACTCAAAGAGAATAAAGGTAGAATTCTGTTTTTTTGGTTTTTTTTATGTTAAAATTTTAAGTTCTTTGAAACCTTCTCTTATTCTTCAGGCTACTCAATTCCTCGTTCAACTGTATTCAACTAAATGAATTTAATTAAAATTATCTTCCTGTGTGTTGTTGAGTTGTGGTTTTTTTTTTTTTTTTTTTTTTTTTTTTTTTTTTTTTTTTTAAGAAAGGTGTTGAATTATTCTATTTAATTCTTGGATTGACTTATTTCATGTTAGTTGAAATTTCCCTAAAGATGTTTCTTGTGTATTTATATAAATGAATTTTCATGGACTTTTTTCTCTGATAATTTACTGCAGTGATAATTAATTCTTGTTTGGTGTTTTTCCTTCCTTTTTTAAAATAAATGTTTCGTTTATACTGTTTTAATTCATTATTTTTCACATTATTTGTCAAGTTAATATGTTAAAGCATATACGCCTTATTTACTGGATTGTCAATTTTTAATATAAATGTTCTTCTTGTCTTGCACAGTTGTTATTCAGGGTTCATTTCTTTACCCAGGGTTTCATATAAATGTGGGGTTTCCGTGTTCAATTCAACAATCAGTCAGCTGGAAATCCCAATTTATTTTTGTGTCTTCTATAATATAGTATATTGTTATCTTCTATTATGTAGTACATTAATGTTTTAAAAACGAAACTTAAATGTGAAACAAACTGAGTCAAGGAATAAAACTTAAGGTTTTGATTATTTACTTTATTTTAAAGCTTTGTATTGTACTATTAAAAATAAATTTTTGTACTTACATTTTTGTTAACTTAATCACATATTCGTTAAATTGATATACATATTATCTTATTCACATAATACCACAAACTGTTGTGAACTTGAATGATTGATTACATTATAAAAATACAATACAAACTACACCTAATATGATACTAAAACAAACACTTTACTAGACCATGTAATGTACTTTCTGTACCATAACATATTTAACAACATCCCATGACAGCAAACTTACATACTCATTCCAATGGTATTTATGGAGAAAGTGCTAAATATCAAATTCCTTTGAAAATTCGCTGAGTACGCAGGTCTGCAGTGACGGGAGTGTTTTAATATCTAAACAAACATTATCATCAACACAAAGTATGATTTAAAACTGGTGAATGAATCTTTTTGTAGTATGACTTAGTAACTGACTTCATATGCAAGCCACGCATCGATACTATAGCATATGGTTCATATTTGACGTATATCAGCAATTATAGTAATTTTCAGTAGTTTATTTGTTTTGCTATTTAACTGAATACCACATATTAAAAAAATGATTAAATAAAAGTTCATCATTTTAAATAAATCTGAATCTTATTTATTCAGAGGACTATATGAGTTTTAATTTAGCTTGTGTGGGTGTATTTTAACTTTAACTTTACATATCTAAAAGTGTCTATTAGGTACGTTAAAGGTGTTAATGTTATGTTTACATATATAGTAACCATTTCAACCTAGCCTAGTAAAAACCCCTCACTGGGGAAAATAGTCAATGCTCCATAAAATAAAACCGGTTTGACCGAGCCTTGCTTATTGGTTTTGATTTACTTTTGTTATGGTAATCAGGCTATTAAGTTTACACCTACAACCAACTCTACCTCTTCACATTTAACAGTTATTTAAAAAAATAATGATAAAAAAATAGTGTTCTTTTATTTTTGTTTACCTTTTGTTGTTATTTCGTGACCAAAATGGCATCCCATAGGACCAAGGTTAAAAATTAATTACAATTTTTAAACTGAATTTTAGACTAAAATTGATTTTACTATAAAGGGTTGAGGCTATTTCTAAACTTACTTTTTTACCAAAACACTCTTAAATGCAAAGTTTAAGCAAAATGTACCCGCTAGATTGGAGATCGTGGGTAATACATCGCTACAGACACTCCTCGTATTATGGTTTAGAATTAATTTTTTTTTTATTTATCTAATGTTACATTGAATGATTCCATAAATTAACTGTGTAAATTTTTGAAAATAAAAATGTTTGAAGGACGTGTTAATTTTTGACAATGTAAAATTCAATATGTAATATAACATTTTTTTTAAATTTAAAAATGTAATACACAATATACGTGGATAGTTTGGCAAAGCTCATAAATCTTTTGTACATATTAGTATTGAATCACAGTTCTTCGTTTAGCCATCGCTTAACTTTTAGTCTTAACGTCCTCTTTAAGAAATTTTTTGAGTTGGGTGAATATATTGGGTTGAGTGAGTTTCATCGGTTCACAGCAAGATTGAATTTATCTTCTTTAGAGTAAACCAACGGAGCCAAAGGCTACCCATTCTTCCAAGTAAAAAATAAATAAATATCTTTGTTGCTGTACAAATATACAATTGTTACATTGTGTGGCAAGCATCATGTTATGAAGAACAATAGAAGTTTAAGCAATTTCACCGCTTGAAGAAAAATACAATTCATGGTATGAATAAAAATATACAAACTATAAAAGTCCAATATTAGTTCACCACTAGGATATTGATTCCTCATTGAACCATGATTTAACTGGACATAGTTTCAGAGATTTATATCGTTCATATTTAGTCTATTTAATTACGCCATTTAATTGAACTTAATAATGTTGCACACAGGGTAACTTAAAGGATCGTTAAATTTATACAGGGTGCCCCTGAACTCTTTACCGACCTCTTAAGTATATTCCTAAACCTAAAGACAATTCAGAACATCATATTAGAAGTTTCCAAAACTCCATAATTAACCAAACAGCCGCCATTTTGCATTTTTAAAAGAATAATTTTTAATTTAAGAATAGCTAATTATAATAAGTTGAAACTTGTTATATAGCTTTTTGACATAAAGAACTAATCAAAGAAATATAATGATTTTTTAATGATTATTTATATTTTTAAAATGGCATCTTTTTAAAATCTTTTAAATTGCATGAAAACTACATGAGGAAGCAAAATTTGTGTTCTTTTTCACAGAAAACAGATTTCTAAATATGTTTTTTAGAAATATAAATTCAAATCTAACGATGTAAAAATTATTGTAGCCGGTTCATAAATGACTGGCTGCTATCGAATACCCACACAGTTTTGGGCATCCTCGAGCCGATCGAATACCCACGAGCATTAGTGAGGATTATAAGGGTCGACTCCAGGAGGGAGGAACACTAGGATACTCACACGGCCACGGCCAGGTAGAGACTACCAAACCTCCCAGGGGCGGGGAAAATGGGAATCTTATTTCCCTGCCCCATTTAACGCACCTTGGCCATTGGCGTATATAAGAACCCTAAAGAAGATTCTGCGGAAGAGCAAAGGAAATCCAAATTCCTTGAGGAAATTTTTTGCCTTCCTTTCCTGAGCCCAGAGGATGTCGGGACCTCCTTCATCGAAGACATCATCTTGGACATTCCTGAGAGAGCCAAATTTATAGATTTTACAGATTACCTGGTTGATAATTATATTAAGAGAATGCCATGTTCTCCCAAAAAATATGGGCTTGATTTGAACGGCCTCATGTCACCGACCATCCATGTGAGGCTTTTCACTAGCATTTTTAGAAAACTTTCTACCGCTTTCCCCCCCTTCCCCCCTCGGACTTAAACTCATTTTTCTGAATTCTTGTTGTCATTCCGACCTTTGTATATGTCAAAAAATATTCTTTAAATGCAGTTATTTTTCAATTGTACATATATAATCTTGTATACAATGTACATTTCATTCAATTTAATCAAATAAATTAAGAAAGTAATGAATTTCAATCCTTTAGGAAAGGACATTTTTATTTAACGATTTTGCATAGTCATTAATTTTTTACCTCACCAGGCATAAAAAACTTGTCTATGAGGTCCATTTTTAACTGTTATCTTTTAGTCTTTTACTAACTTTAATTATTTATGTGCATGAATAAAAAAAAATAATAAAATGGTCTGTTACTCTAGTCCACGCCAACAGCAAAGGTGCATTGAACGGGTCAGGGAATTCTTTACCTGGCTGCGGCCGTGTAGGTATCCCCTCCTGGAGTCGACCCTTATAATCCTCACTATTGCTCGAGGGTATTCGATCAGTTTGAGGATGCCCAAAACCGCGTGGATATTCAACAGTTCCCGAATAACTGAGATAGAGTTTGAGTATGCAGCTAATTGTTGAGCTGGCACCGCAATCGCATTTTTCCCAAGTCAATGCTCTCAGCTAAAACAAATAGTTTGTATTAAAATAGTTCTATCTCGCTTTTTTATGAACTGATTTCTATAATTTTTATATACATGGGTTTTTATTAAAATTATAAAATCTTCATAACATAAATTTTGTTACCTTATAGGTTTTATGCAATTTAATGTTCAAGATTTCAAACAGCCGCCATTTTGTTTTTAAAATATGAATTGTAAAAAATTCATTATTTTTCTTCAATTAAACCTTTAATGTACCTCAAAACTTTGTATATCAAGTTTCAACTTATAACAACAATAAGCGTAGGTACTTAAATTAAAACCTATTTTCAAAAAAAATACAAAATTGGGGCTGTGTGGTTGGCTAAGGAGTTTTGGAAATTTTAAATATGATATTTTGGCTTGTCTTTAGGTCAGGGACAGTACCTGAAAAGGTCGATAGAGAGCTCAGGGATAATATAAAGTAGATCATCAGAGTTTTTATCAACTAAACAACAAATTCACCATTTTTATAGCTGCAGTAAACTAATAACACTTAATTCAATACACTTCTGATGTCACAAATTTCATCGATAATATTTGCCAGTTGAATGAGCTGCTCTGGCTCGTACATGTAAGAGACAAGCTTAATTAATACATTACTGTGTCAATATGCTTGCTCTAATGATTACAGCTTCATCAAACACAACTCTTGTCAATGTCAAACTAATAACACGTATGAAATAAATTTCTAATGCCACACACTTTATACTTTAGACTTACCAGTTGCATTAGTTGCTCTGGCTCATGTACACTGTAACAAGCTATTAAGCTTGTGTTAGTAGGCTTGCTTTAGTGATAACAGCTTCTCAACACAACTATTATCATTTAGGATGGTTTACGCCCCACACTTGCTCTCACTCTCAACAGCCTACCACTCACCAATGCACTAGTTATATCATCAACTTAGTAAATATAAAATGCTATGTTTTTACAGTGTTTGCTTTATTGCCAATAATCCCTTGTATAAAACTTAAAACAAATTTGAATGTCTTGCATACACAACACATGAAAATATAACAGCATAATTAACTTTTCTCAGGTTGAAATAATAAAGCGTCTTCCAACACGATATATTTATTGTGAATTTTGTTTACTAACCAGTGATGGAAAATGTCTGCAACAATTTACTAAATAATAACAATATATTTACTTACACTGTAATTGTATACAAGACGGTAAAATATATATAAAAGATAAACTTGTAAACCACGCCCCCCCCCCCCTCTCATCTCTTTAGTCCTCCAGCGAATGGAGATCAATTTCTTCCAGTCACACCAGTCATTATCGGGCCCAATCCGAGGCTCAGGACTCAAGTCTCGAATTGGGCCTGATGATGACTGATTTTACTGGTCAAAATCGATCGCCATTATAAGACCGTTTATATATATTTACTGTCTTGTATACAGTGTAAGTGTAAATATATCGAGAAATGTTGGAAGGCTTTTATGATTTCAACCTGAGTAACAGTACAAACACGAATAATGCTAATTCAGAAGTTATATTAAAATAAAATACACTACATAAAAAACAAAAACACTTCTTTAAATGAAATCCTTATTATTAAAATATAGCGAATTTTCATTTTTATTTCTGATTGAACAACTTAATGTAAAGTATTTTTATGTTTAAAAATCCTATACAGTAGTTTTCCTTGAAGAAATATACTATCAATTATGTATATTTGTTATACACTCAGTTATAAATCGGTCATTAGTCTCAGATTTTACACTTAAAAAGTAATATGAAAATCACTTTAGAAACACGGTTATTATGTTCATTAAGCGACAATTTCTTTACTCAAAGCATATTGAATTTTTTCAGTAAAAAAATATATGTTTAAGAGCAAGATTCGTGATCCTTATTAAATTAACCTAATCACTTACCTAATTACCTGATAACCTTATTTCCTAATAATCCAAATCCAAATTATAATTGAAAATGGTATTCACTTTAGTTTTCAGTGAAATATATCATTTAATGTATACAAATTAAAACTGATCAGTAGGTGTACAGTAACCTACTATGTTTGTTAGGTATTCAACAAATCTTACTTTTTGAGCATTCGTAAGTTTTTCATATTATTATCTAAATGTTCCCCACAAAGAGAGACGAGGTTAACGTTAGCCCACATCCATATAATAGTATTTATACACAATACCAACCAGTCGTCTGTCTTGTTACCTAAAGTCTAAAGTAAGTTTTATGTATTGAACATATATGCACTCATAGGTGTCAGATAAACCTACGGTAGGCCTACCCTTGAAAAAATCATAATTACAGTATTCAAAATACAAAATTAAATACTCGTACTCAACAAAAAACAGATGTTATTTCTGTGAAATACTATTGATCAGATTTTAGTGTAAAGATATATTAAAATGGAAAGTTGTTGTACCCCTAATGATGCTGGCTTACCTTTTTATTACAATAGCTGTTGACAAATCACCATGTGGTCTAAACTAGTGTTTAATGAATACAAATAGTCCTGTTAAACAGTATTCCATAATGTACATTCTTAAGTTAGTTTGTAGCGCTTATTTATTTATTTATTTATTTTTATACGGAAATATTATTTAACAGCAAATATAAACAAGTTATGATTCAAGACTATGCTTACAAATTTAAGCTGTGGAATAGTACATTAAAGATAAAAAGCAAATTCTACAATAGGCAATTACAAAATTATTGCCAAATTAATTGAATGAATAAATGCAACATTCAATACACATTGTTGAGCGTTAAATGCTGCAACCAATAGCGTAATTTGTAAAATGTTTTTGAAATCCTCAGTCTTGTATTTAAAAAAATTATATCCTTAAAACTTGATTCTGGAAATTAACGGGAGTATTGGTGAATCTTCAAAATGTTTTTATGCCTAATTCGTCAGACTGTACAATATACATCATCTTCAAGATTTTGTCTCATTTAGAAACTTGCGACTATACCAATTATTTGACGATTGATTTCCAATGTGATTTTATTGAGAGTTTCTTTTTCAATTTTGTATTGATTGGATATCAGGAGATATTTATATTACTATATTTTCATGGCCGCTACTAGTGCTTACTTTTTCACAGTTCAAATCCAGGCAAAAACTGATATCAAACTAGCCAAAGACACACATTCTATGTCTACTGAAATGTTATCTCTTTTTATTTCTAATGTACATTTCAAACTATCAATCCACCACAGGCTTTTGTAGTGTGTCATAAATTACACTTTGGACTTGAAAACATGTTCAAAAGTTCCATCTTCCATTGTACATGACTTAATTTAAAATTATTATTTTACAGTAGATTGCTTGAAGTGGATGTGAATTTTGTTATGTAATGGTTGTTTTGTTACCCCATAGAATTAACTCATTTCAAAGTAGAAAATATATTGGCATAACGATTTTGTCTTAGCTTTTGCATTGGTAATACTGTACAAACAGTCTGGTAAACATTTGTAAATGGAGTTTGCTTTTGGAATGAAAAATTATTTAGATTGCATGTTGGTTATGATTTTCAATCATGGTTGAATCTTTTCCAAATTCCATTTAGCCTAGAGTAGTAAAGTTATTTTCTTGCATTAAATCATTTAAGGTAAAAAATTATACCTTTCCCCCATAAAAAAATTTTGGAAAGCAAAAGTTCCTGAGTTTCATTATATGTAGGAAAAATAATGAATTTTACTTAAAATTTCTTAGAATTAATTTTTTAACACATTTATTAATGTAAAATAGTTAAATATAGTGAACCTCCATATTGTGTATTACCAAAAACAAAATTTGCATTAATTAAAAAATTAATTAATGGAAACCAACTTATTCAAATTTATTTGAATTTTGGCTGAGAAATTAGCTCAAAATATAGCTCACCAATGTCATTCCGAACATACTAACGTTATGATGACACACATACATAAACCAACTTCTGTGGTTATGGTTATGTTATTATGTTTTATTTAGCTGTGCTATGATGGGTTAGAGACCTCAGTAACTTAACTTAAAATTTTTTGTTCGTCCATTTATTCATTTCCCTGAGGTCCCTTTATTTTTATGGAGCTATATATATAAATTACTCTGTTTTCGGAATCATGAATTGTTAATTCAATAATAATAACAAACTTTTTACAGTAAAAATATGACTCAGACTCTTAGGGTACGGTATGTAAATAAATGTATGTAACTGTTTGATGTTAAAATGCACATACCAAAGAGTCTTTAATAATAAAGAAATGTGTTTTCAATAAAAGGGCAAGTATTACGGTACGGTACTTAGTTCATAACACCCATCTAGGCTATTATGATGAAAATGCATTTTATGTAAGGGAATGACTGGGGTGACTTTTATTGGGCATTACTTGGGACTTTTAATATTCTTTATTCCATTTGACATATGAAAAAAAAACCTGAGCTACTAAAGTTATGAGCTAGTTTTGAAAATTGCGTAGAGAAAACAGGTTAGCATAAACATTAATGTTAGAATAATTTTTATATAAATTCATCATAATTTATCATACATCAAAAGCACACCTAAATTGTTTCCTGTGTTTATGAACCCCTTTTGTGCCAAACATGTCCATATTTTGTGTATGAAACGCCCACATTTTCAGTGACGTCAACACTCAACAATTTTAAAGACATAACACTCAAAACCAGCTGATAGTGCTGTCCAAAATGAGGTAAATTAATCATAATTCATTCATTTAGAGACCTTAAAGTGAAACTTTTTGGTAGGAGCTCAATTACTGGCTTGACAGCTGAGTGGTTATAGTGCTCGCCTTTGAATCTAAAAGGTTGCTGGCTCAATCCTGAGAGAAATTAGTAGCTTTTGAAAGGTTCGATTCCGGACTCAATTGCCTTTTGTCATTGGGCTATTAATTAATGATGCTTTCTAACAACTGTTCGATGTTTGATAGTAACAAGACTGGGGTTTGGAACTTTCTCCGTTGAAACATTAAAAAAAATGCCAATGGCGTAAATACACCCAAAATTCAAAAAATTCAAAATTCAAAACGCAAAGCAAGAAATATTAGCGAGGATCCGAAAGCCTTAATTTGGGCCTAGATGAAATTAAATAGATACTGACCTAATTATCCTTCATTCATTTAAGTTTGTATGACTCTGTTCTAAAAGAATTTCTTCGTCAAACTTAACTTCTAAAAAATTTAAAAAGACATAAATATTCCAGTCTTAATTAAAGTAACTAATTAAATTGGAATAGTTATGGAATATATTTTGTTGTCATAGTGCTAAAAATATGAATTAATTCACATAACTACACTTAAATAACTTATTTATTTTAAAACATATGTTTCCACAATATTTTTTATCTTGTCTTTGCTACAGAGGCGGATTTAGAAATTTGCCGCCCCTGGGCTAATCAAAAAGTGCCGCCCCCCTCCCCCCACGCAATGTCCTAATTTATATCCACTCTTATTGTCCCAATTTCCATGCTATTTCGACGACTCGGGACACAAAAAGCCAAACTAGTGATCTGAGCCCGACGACGGACGGACGTTACCGTCCGACATTCGCCTCGCGGCCGTAGCGCAAGGCGAGTTTGATGACTGCAGAGGTTTACGGGAATCTTGTTTTAAAATTAACTAATTATGATAGAGATTGACTCTTAACTTTTTCTAAAAGTAGAAAGACGGATCTCGTCTTCTCTGATTTTAGAGTTTCTAAATAAAATTTTTAATTTCGGTTATAACTGTCTAAAATAATCTGTGTTTTTTTTCTTTTCTAGTGGCAAGTTTTATAGATGCAGAGGTTTACGGAAATCGTGTTTTAAAACTAACCAATTAAGATAGAGATTGGCTCTTAACTTTTTCTAAAAGTAAAAAAACGGATCTCGTCGGCTATGTTTTTAGAATTTTTAAATAAAATTTCTAATTTCAGCTATAACAACTGTCTAAAATCATCTGTTTTTCTTGATTTTTAACTGAAGTTTTCTAGAAACTACCAAAGCGAGATTGCCAAAGTGTAACAAAGGAAATTTAGCACCGTTATTCCTCTTTAATATGACACGTTAGTTATAGCTCTATGCTGTATTTAGCTGAAGATAACAGGATTCTAAAACAAAACCTTGCATTTGCATTGAGAAAAACAAACTATTTTGGACAGTTTTAGCTGAAATTACAAATCTTATTTTAAAATTCTAAACCCAGAGCCGATGAGATCCTTTTTTTTACTTTTAGAAAAAGTTAAAAGCCAATCTCTATCTTAATTGGGTAGTTTTAAACCACGATTCCCGTAAACTTCTGCATCTATAAAGCTAGCCAGTAGAGAAAAACAGATGATTAATTCTAAAACCAAAGAAGACGAGATCCTTCTTTCTACTTTTAGAAAAAGTTTAGAGTCAATCTGTATCATAATGAGTTAATTTTAAAACACGATTCCCGTAAACCTCTGTATCCATAAAAATCGCCTAGCGCTACGCGCGACCGCGGCCGCGAGGCGGCATGGTTCCTTTGTGCCGACGGACGCACGGGTCGCTACCGTGACAAATCAACGTAGTGCTGAGTGCTCCCAGCTCTCCAATATAACTCTTGAATGACGCCTTGCTCTAAGGTATTACGACATCGCTTAGAAAATAGTCACTTTCGGTTCTAAAATTTTCTGTAGGCTATAATTCTTCCAAAAATGTCCTGCCTCCAAAAATTTTGGTTTTTTAATTTGAGGCCTAAAAATTGCCATTTTTTAAAATTTGCCGCCCCCCCGAATTCTGCCGCCCTGGGCTATAGCCCATTTAGCCCATATGTAAATACTCCCCTGCTTTGCTATTTTGAACTGACTGTTGTTCCAGACGTATTTATCCTATTACCATATGGCTTTTGTTTGTGTTATATTTTTGACTATTAGAATAGGCATAGCAATTGCAGTATTAAAAATTAGAATTCAAATAATGATACATCAATGCATTTTAGCAACCGATTGTTTACTATAATTCAGATTTTTACAAGCAAGTTATCAAATGATCTGCTGACAATCTTCGACACGAGTTTTGTAACAAACGCGACCGAGCTGATTTTTTTATACCACCACAATGCAGGTATTGAACAGCTGTTTTTGGAGCGGTATGACAAAGCATATTGATTCACCCGAATCCACACAGTGTAAATATATATTTTCAAAGTGTCATACATTCAGTTGCCATAAAAATGAATCAATTTACATCCGTTAAACCATGTGTTTGTACCAGAAATCTGTAACTCTAGGTTTGATGATACTGGGAAGGTCTGATGAAACTTGGTATCGATGCTAAAAGATTTAGTAGGCATCATATATTTTAATTCATTCTTAACATGGCATCACATGAAACAAAACAAAAAATGTATTTAAAGTTTAAATTTTAAAATATAGTGTGGTAGATAATTATATCTCGTATTATCTACACATTTTATACTTATTTTGTTCATTAATGTATTGTCTCTGGAATAAAATTTACACTATGGAGTAAGAAAAAAATATCACTTAGCTAGCTAAGACTATGAGAGTTACTCTCTGAAGGAAAATATTGCATCTAAAACACTCCACTATATATTTTTCTTGCTGGAATCATTATGGTTTTTTTTAATATTTAGACACTTATAATGATTAAAATATAGGTCCAATCAAAAAATGATTTATAGGTTTTTTAACTCTTTTTGCCTTAATATTTAAGTACACTATTTAAGGTGATTATTTAATTTATGGTAAGCGTGCCTCAAACTTTTTAACGTTTTGCTTAATCCTTCATATAGATATTATAAAGTGAACAGTTTTAAACCACAGAAAACCCTATATTTGTCAACAGATAACCATCTGTCCTAAAATTAATGTAATCTAATCAAATTTGGGAAAAATTAAAGTCTTGGTACTTTGTATGTTATTAGTAAAATTAAAATTATGTAGCCTATTTCCATGATGGCAGTAACTAAATTCATTACATATTACATTGTATGATGGGTAAGCCTGGTGTTTAAATTAACGACATAAATAGCGTGATACATGTTGTCATATAAACCCAACTGGTATTATGAAGATAAAATTTCACACACTAATAAATAATAAGTAGGAATAACACTAGGGGTGTGCGAGTAGTGATTTTTGAGGTCGAGTCAAGTTTTTGAAAATACTCGTGAGTTCCGAGCTTTTTCGAGTTGAGTTTTTCTTCAAATTGTTGGTTTGCCAAAAGAATTGCTTAATGAATAAAACCAAGATCATAGTATCTAATAAATTGACTGTCCCTAATAAATGATAACGAAAATATTTTGTATTTATAAGTGTTTTATTGTGCCCTACATTTTTATGACAAGTTTTTAAAATATAATAGACTAAATTAATAAAACTCATTTAACTTGGCCTCTTATCACTTCCCATTTATTACTTGAGTGTCACTTTTTCACTTGTTACTTTAATCAACACAGAGGTACAAAACTAATCAATACAATGGCCATACTGATCATGAGTGCAGAGTTCATACTCAATGGCAAAATAGTTATATAAATGATAATCATCAAACTCCTGCACCACAATACATTTTGAATGTCAATATGCCTGTAAAACTTATCTCGATTCCAATTAATATTTTTTACAAATAAAATAATAAAAACATTAATTTTATAGTACCGAATTTCACCAACATACATCTTTCAATGGAAGGTGGCAGTATTGACCATGTGCCCAGCATTTTGTTTCTACCACGCCATCTAGTTATCTTCTATCTCGCTCGGATCAAATAGATAGCCAATGTACACAATGAAACATAACCTCTTCCAATTTTACAACGTACATTTAAGTTGAGTAGAGTAAAAAATCAAAGGTTTTCTTTAACAAATGGGGTAGAAAATAATTTCAATCTGGACTTAGGTTACAATCATTCGTTATGTACAAATCTCCTTATAATTTTTATTTCATAAGTCAGCTAGAGAACTCGACTCGAACTAATGAGTTTTTTCCCTACTCGAGTATCCCTCAAAAAAAAAAATAAATAAATAAACACTTTAAAAGAAATGAAATCATCATTCAGAATCATTTAGATAATGTTGTTGCCTTTCCATTTACTCAAATTTATAAGATATTAATTTCTGAAGAATAACCTTTCATTACATTACAGAATAATACATGTAAAACAAACAGTATTATCATCAGTAAGATGTAGCATATTACCTTTGATCTGTTACAAAACTTTTGATTGGATATGAAAGTTATAGATGTAAAATAAAACAGCAAAAGTATTGTGCAAAGTTGGCAGAAAATAAAAATAACATATTTTTTACTTTAAGAAAACTATATAAGGTCAAATCTATCTTTAGTGGTGGTAAATACCTTGGACACATTGAGTGTGGTTAAGTAGTTCCCTCTATAACTTATGGCACATAAATTTTATATCTGCTAAAAATAGATTACTGAAATATCTCAAATGGGATATTGTGTTAAGTTACATTTTGTGAGTAAAATTAAATGCCGTAAATGCTGATTTCATCACAAAAAAGGCTGAAGTTGTGACGTCATTAAGATTTGCCTTGAAGTGCAATCAGTTAATATACCCCCATGGAATCTGTCTTTTTTCCCTTAGATTTTCTGGCCTACAGATAGTGTAACGGTTTTATAATATCAAGCAAGGTAATACCCTAAAAGTGCTATGGAATGAGGAAAATCTTAAGAAATATATGTTTTTATTTGAGTTCTAACTATGCTAAACATTTGCCTAACATATAAAAAGATGAATTATGTTGGACAAAAGATATTTAAAAGTGCTTTTAATATTATGTAACAATTTAAACTTGGTTTCACTTCACTATATACTGGAGAAAGAGTAGTAAAATGGTTAAATGAAAACTTGAGAATAGTAAAACAAATAAATGGTTTAAATATCTCTGTCACAGTTCCTTGTACAGGTCTATTGCCACCTACTATCTTTCGATGCTTATTAATGCATCATCATCAGGCGATGAAAATTGTGTGGCCCTTCTATCCATTGGATGTTAAGAAGTTAAATGCATCACAGTCACTATAAAATCAAACATAAATTTATACCAACAGGAAACCCATGACAGACAAGAGGAACAATTACGAAACCTCGGGGTTTTACATCAATTGATGCTACATACAGGTTAAAAATACTCATCAACCGTAGTGAATGACATCTATCCAGTTCACAACTTGTTATTTCCGGGGGTCGGGGGGAACTGCTAACCCTTTGTCCTCTTCGTTGTGTACCTGTTCCACAGTGTCACCTGCATCTCGATGATTTTATTAACGATTATAATAGAATATAATGTTTCTATACTTTATGTTTGTAAAAAGGGTTTTTATTAGACACTCTCAAAGAGTACCATTTGTAAGGCTCCCAAAGAAGATGCAAAAAATTTACTCAACCACAAAATTTCCAAAGCTCAAATATGATCTTTAATAAATCTTTGAATCTTTGCGATGCAAGTGATGCATTTCATACATCGTAGATAAGGTACCAAACCAAGAGGACAAAGGACAAGCTGTTCCCTCCTGCCCCTCTGAAATAATAAGTTGTGAGCTGGATGAACATCATTCACCCCGGTCGATGAGTATTTTTAACCTGTGTGTAGCCTCAATTGTGGTTTCATATTTGTCATGCCCTTCATGTCTTTTATATTCATATAAATTTATGTTATGTTATATTATATTGTGACTGTGATACATTTAACTTCTTGATGACGTTCAATGGATAGAAGAACAACGTTTGTTTCACCGCCTGGTGATGATGCAATAATAAGCTTCAAAACCTTAGTCTCATTATACCTCTTAAAGGCACTGTGACTGATGTATTAAAGCCATTCACTTCTCAATTTCAGTCCCTGGGCAATTATAACATCTTTATGATGTTTAAACTGTAAAATAAATGACAGTTGTATTTTAAAACTCATAAAAGACATGATAGAGTAGAAGAATTAATTAACTTGATGATTTGAAGATACATTAATACAATAAAATCAAGATAATGAAAAAAAAGTGGACAAGACTGGAAATTGAGAACAACAAACATAGAATAGGAAGAATGATTTCAGATGAATAAATAAAGTTGTAATCCAAACAAGTTAAGAAATTTGGGCTGAAAGAAAATAAGAAATAAATAGCATGAAATAAATAGCGTTACTGAAGTAGTGCTATGAAGTAGTCTTCATAGCACTACTTCAGTAATGCTATTTATTTAATGCTATTTATTTAATGCTATTTATTTCTTCTTTTCTTTCAGCCCAAATTTCTTAACTTGTTTGGAACACATACAGTGTAGAACCTCCCTTACCCGACCTCCTGATTTCCAACTCCTCCCGATATTCAACCTGGTGTCTGACAGTCTATATCTGTGATTCCTACGTTCCCATCATTGCTGATCCTGTCAAAACGTGAAATACTTATTCTATGTACTACGATTATTTTTGTTTCTTTGTTTAGTGAATTGTTGCGGACATTTTCCATCACTTATTAGTAAACAAATTCACGAAATTTCGGGATCTGGAATCTGATCCTGTCTTCAGGTGGAAGAAATACCTAGAACATAACAAAGTTAGTAAAAACACAACAGGTGAACCTGGAGAAGTCCCTAGCCAAACCTAAAAACAGAAAAGGCAGTCACAAAAAATATTTAACACTAATAAATGCACAAAGCTTAAACAAAAACTGTTAAAGCAGTCAAACAAAGCATAAACAATTAAATTGAAAAAATATACAGCACCAATCAGGAGACAGCACAGGGTAGCCAACCACACACTTCCAATGTCGGGTATGGTGTCACCGTCGCCTCCAAAAGCAAGATGGCGTTACATCCAAGAACCGGAAACCCAGATTCCAAATCCCAAAACGTCTTGAATTTTGTTTACTAATCAATGATAGAAAATGCCTGCAAACAATATTATTTTTGTTTCTTTGTCATTTTTCTGTTATTATACATATTTTGATTTTTCAATTTATGTTTTATAGGTACAATAAAGTTGTATTACAATACTGTATAGCGAGCTGTTTTTGTGCCTAGGAAATGCGTTGTATTTGCTCCTCCCGGTTTCCAAAATTTTACTGTTCCCGTCATGGTCGGATATGGTAGATTCTACTGTAGAATAATAATAACAACAACAATTTAAAATTTGCAATTTTCAACTTGTAGGTGGCAGTTTAAAGTAATTTTGTGGCATTAAGTTATAGTCTCTGAGAATTTGATAATTGGGTTTATGCCCCCGGTTTAGGTCTCTTGTTCAACGACATACATGACAATAAGAACCAACAAAGAACACAGTATTTAATATAGTACAGCCGTAAAATATTCTTGTTTAATTTCAAAATATTTGTTTTTGAAATTTTATTTTTGATTCGTATGTTAAAAAATGTATCATAGAAATTTCTTTTATGTTAGAGTTAGAAAAAACAACAAGCATATTCTCCATATCTAGGCAAAGCTGTTGTTTTACCCAGTCAGAACTGATTGCCAATTGAAAATTGTGACATAATAATTGAATTGAACAATTACAATTTGTGGATTAAACTTTGTTTTATTGCAGATTTGAGTTAACAACCATATTAATGGCTGTGAAGATTCTTTTTACCAATAGTAGTTCCTGGGTACCATTTTTTATTTAATTTCCTTGATACTATGCCCCTCTTTGGAGTATTGTCAAAATGTTATCTTTTGTAATCCACTACAGTCTTTGAAAAATAAGTGTACACATAATGTAGATGACTGAATTTCACGGGACTGACCATCAAGTGTGATATTATTACCATTTTTTGTTGACGTAGAAGTTCATTTTTGTCATGTTTCATCTTCAATTTCCTCCAGGCATCTCTTGATGCAGTTTTAGAGACAGTTTAACCCACCATGAAAAAACTTGTTAGTACTAACATTTTTCAGTAGACCAAGTAACTTCAAGTTCAAAAAAATTTAACCCCTCTTTAATGTAGTGTATAATATTTTTTTTGTTTTTATTATTTATTAGTTAGTCACCTATAAATATGGACATTTTGAAAACTCCCTACGTACGTATCGCATTGACAAATCGGATTCTACCATGCTAAAAGTTCTCCCTAAAGTAACTGAGATCATATTGGAGGATGAGTTGATTCTTAGGGTAGCACACGTGATCGGTGATACAACATTTATATTGAAGAGCATTGCTGCCTAAAAAATAGTCATAGTTTGGTTAGGTACATGAATGAGACAGAAATGTGATGAGTGATAAAATTGACAAATATTAATAACAAAGTGATGAGAATCGTGTTCAGTTTTCTGAGCTGGCGCAAATGGAACGTGACTGCAAAATAATAACTGTAGTAATTGTACTACAAAAGTGTCAGCTATCCACTTTTTAATGAAGTGAACAATAAATTATGGAATTTTAGATAAAAGTCTCTTATATCATACGATAATATTCAACAATCCATTGACTATGGACCTCTGTAGATATGTATATTTCTCAAGTCATCTGCAATTTTTATTTTGTGATGCATTAACTCAATTTTTAGCTCGGTGAAATCACTGCTACATGGAATGACAGTTGACCCCTGCAACTGGTTGCCCTGTAATGTGTCGTATTGTTGTTTTCAGGGAGACAAGAAGGGAGAAGGCGGTGGAGCCAACGAGATCGTGTCTTGTGCCAACTGCGGGCCCAACCCTTGCACCCACACCACCAACAACGGCTGTGCTACCGAGGTCAGGACCAATGTCTGTATCCCCAATTCTTTCTCTTTCTCTCATAATCATACTTATCACTTCCACCTTCCCTTAATTTTCTGTATGTTTTCTTTTTTCCCTTGTATTTTCTTGTTTCACGAATGGTTTTTGTAGTGGAAACATTAACATATACAAAAACCTTACAACAAACTTTTTTAGCTATAGTGATTTTACCCTTTTTTAACCCTTTTTAGTATTCATGTCTTCTTTGGGATTTTCTAAATCTAACATTTATTTGAACAATCAACAATTAACTAACATAGTTAGTTAACACTATTTCCTACCTGCAGTTCTTTACGCTCCTGCTTTACTGTTGAATCAGGAATTCTGATTTACTGACTAATTTTACATTAGTTTTTTATCGGTCTCTGTATCATTCTTACACAACAAAAAAATTAAAATGATTAAACATCTTCAGTCCTTTAGAGCCCCCTATTTTTTTTTTTTTTTTACGGTGAGCTTTTGTACAATTTCAAACATCATTTGACAACATCTTTAAATCTACCTACTTTAAATCTACGTTATATGCATGTTAAGTTAAACACGTTTATCCTTAGAAGTGTGTAATAAATTATTTAACCATCATCGCCCTTGAAATTTAATTTGGGAAATAATCTTAAAAAATAACTTATAGTGTAAAACGTGTTCAAATTGTATTGTATTTAAATTATCTACATAAGCCAAACACATTTGTATTTCTAAAACTAACTGGTAATATGGAAGAGTAATAAGATCTTATAGTGCAACAACCCGCTTACTACTGGCTTACGTAGAGGGCATGAGGGCAAGATTGGAATTACCTTCTTAAACTTCTAGAGCAGTGTTTCTCAACCGGTGGTACGCGTACCACTGGTGGTACGCGAGAGCATTTCAGGTGGTACGCTAGAGACAGAGGAAGAAAAAAAATACACGACAATTTAAAAAAAAGCGTTTTTGAACAACGTGATGACGACAGCTGTTTTGGTCAGCTCAGTCAATGTATACCAGCGAGCACATGTGCTCGCTGATGTATACAGAACCGAATATTGTGTTCTGTATATTGGCTCAGTGCTGTGTTACAATGCTTTACCGGGGGGCTACCACCACATAATTTGAGAAACTCAAATAGGCAGCAGCACATTTTCCTTGCTAAAGTAATATCATACCAACTTAACAAATTAAATTTTTTTAAAGTTAAGACTCCCCTTTTTCGAGCACATTTATATTAACGAATAATGATTCAATGATTTCGTGTCCATAGTAATCGACTGAACTTGAATTATTTTAAGTTCAAGTTTAAGTACTTGGTAACACTGGAACACATGCTGTGGATTCGTTCGGTAAAGCCCAGTGCCGTCAAAATTGTTTGTTACGTGACAGTTATTTGATTATGTGTAGAATTAGTCCTGATTATTAATTAGTCCCCTAACATTTATACTTTCATGAGCAAGAAACAACAGCAAGTTTCCCATTAAAAACCTCTATTGCTGTTAATATTTTTGATTATGTTTTTATTTTTTATTTGTATTCTTTCAGTTACTTTTGTAGAAATGCAAAATAACTTTTTTACGTTAAGAGTGTAGTTGGAACAATTCGTTTCAATTTGATTGTATTCAAATCTCTTTATAAATCCTGCTTGATTGTGTATGAAAGCTAGCAGATTTTAGCTTCAAACTGTAAAACTTAGACTTATATTATTACAGTACGTTAATTTATAATCACATTATTATTTGTATAGCTTCATACTAAAATGTCCATAGCAGTTTTTGTTTAGGTACTCAATTAAATTAGAGCTTTTTGAATTTTTGTAACTTTATGTTTTTTCTCACGCCACTAATTAGGGGCTTATAGTGAAATATGTTATAAATAATAATAAAAATAATATTCTAGGCTCTCTCCGGCTGTATTTGTAAGGGTAGAGTCAATGAAGTGGGGGGTGGTATGTATGAGTTTGGGTGGTACGCCAAAATATTTAAAAGCCTCAGGTGGTACGCTGGCACAAAAAGGTTGGGAAACACTGTTCTAGAGGACTTATCAAAGACTATTTACCTTATACTTAGGCCTACAAACATTTTATGTTTTATCTCCAATTTCTATATAACGTTTAGGAATATTAAATCTTCGGATTACAAAAGTAGAAAAAATGTCATTATGCATTATTTATGTTACAAAAAAGATAAATACCATAGTTCATCTGCAAAAAAAATCCACATAACACTCAATCTGAACTTAAATTCTTGAAAAATTCAGACACACCAGCCAGGAAACATAATCTGAGAAAGTTGGCTTATCATAGTTCTCTCTAATGACCTTGAGATGATCTCATCTTTAACAGGATATCTTATCTAAATCAAACGTATTTATATCATACAATAAACAGGGAGTACAAAAAGTCATGCATGGACTTAATAGTTAGTTTATGAACCTTCATAGATAAAACAATATACCCCCGTCGCAGCAGACCTGCGTACTCAGCGAATTTCGAATGGAATTTTGGTATATTTTCTATTCCCCTTAAAATCAATGGAGATGAGAGTATGTCGGTTTGCTGCCATATGGGTTTTGTTGGAAAATATAAGTTAAACCCTACCTAGTGATTGTACATACCAAATTTTATAAGGCTATGGTGTTCTTTTTATTTTCCCCATAAACCCTATAGGGGTGAGTACGTAGGTTTGCCGCCATATGGGTTTTCTAAGCAAATATAAGTTAAACGCTTCCTAATGAATTTACATACCAAATTTTATCAAGATATGTTAATAAATAAGCAAGATAGACGGTTTTGTTAATTTCCCATGAGAATAACATGAAAAACATACTTTTTGGATTTTCTCCATAACCATTTAAGCTAGGTAAAAAATTCAAAATACTAGATTGTTTATTTTTTTAAGCTCTTTTAAATGGTTTAAGTTACAATTGTTGAATTTTCTAAATAAAAGTAAAAAAAACCAAAAACCCATTTTTAACCCTTTTGAAACCCCATAAAACCCCGTTCCCATGGTCCGATCATTCTGGTTCGCGAACTCAACCTAGTAGACGCTAGCTTACACCCCTGCACCAAATTTCATCAAAATCGGAGGTTCCGTTCAAAAGTTATCGTGTTCACGGACACATAGATATATATATATAAGTCCCAGGACAACTTTAAAACTGGTTTATACTAGTTGTGAAGTTGACATTGGGTACAGCAAACGAAGTTGTCATAACACTGTGGTAAGTCTTTTGGCTGTCCACTATGACAATTTCCCTTCCTTCATAATCCATTCATGTTCAAGATAGTGGGGGGTTAATGCGAACTGCATGTAAACCCCTAGCTGGAACTTATGTAGACAGCAGGGGGTGAGGAGAAATGCTATGGGCATGGAAACCTCTAGCTGGAACATATGTTCAAGGCAGCAGGGGGTGAGGAATGTGACGGGCATAGAAACCCCTAACTGGAACATGAGTGGACAGTCCCTTGTCTCACCCTTTCTCTTCCTTCAATATCCCATCCTTCCGGGGGCTTGCGCAAAATGCCCATTTTGAGGCAGACGTGCTCAACGGTTCGGCCGGGGTCTCCTTATCCACGAATAACAACATATATAAATAAATAAATATATATATATATATATATATATATGTATCTATGTGTCCGTGAACACGATAACTTTTGAACGGAACCTCCGATTTTGATGAAATTTGGTACAGGGGTGTAAGCTAGCGTCTACTAGGTTGAGTTCACGAACCAGAATGATATGTATATGTATATATATATATATATATATATACATATATATCAATTTGAAAGAACGGTGTTTTTGGCTTCTAGGGACCTCAAAACAAAAAAGTATCATGGTCCCGGGCTTAGGTCTTACTGTGACTATTACCGTAATAGCGTATTCCCTATAGGGAAATACGCTAAAAATGTGGTACACCATTTTTACACTTAAAAATATACTTTTTAAGGTACTTTTGGGTGAGTCGGTGGCGTAGTGGTTAGCGCGCCGGACTTCGGGACCATGGCAGCGATGTCGTGGGTTCGAATCCGCGTTCTGCCAGTGAACTTTTATCAGTACCTTTCACCTTGTACTGTAGCGGCTCACCCCCTTACTTTGTCTAATACGATCCACGCACAGATTAATAGTCTATGTGGACGGGGCAAAGTAAGGCAAAAAGAGGTCCGCCAACCTCTTTTTTTAAAAAAAAAAAAAAAAGAAACCTTCAGTTTTATGTCATTTTAGGGGGACTGTCCATTATTAGATAGAGGAAAATCTGAAATGTAAGCATGGGTTTATATTTCCTCCGAGGGTAATCCCTTAATTAGGTCTTGGAGAAAATTCATTGGCCTTTGTAACAGCTTACATAATTTTTAATGGCTTAGTACACATCATTTTGCCACAAAACTGATCTCAAAAGGTTTAGTATCTCTGAAGTTATTCATTTTTAAGTTGTCTCATTTATGAAATGTTTGATTTCCTGCCACTGTCACCTTGCAAGTCTATTTGAGTTCAGGTTTGCAACATTTTACTCTGCTAAGTTTTTAGTTCAACATACACATCATCATATGCTTATATTTAACGTTTTTATCTGACTCCAGGTGGGTTTTCCCCTTGGCATGACAGGAAATGGTACCTTCAAAAAGTATATTTTTCAGTTTTAGTGTAAGTGGTATACTGTATCAAATTTATTGCTTTATCCGTAATGGTTCAGAAACTTCAGGCAATGGAACTTCACTATTTTGAAACATCACCAATAAGGTATTTTCAAAAAGAGGATCGTTGTTTTAACCTTAACTTTAAGTACATGAATGGAAATTTATTTTTATCATAAAAACAATATTTTTTTGTACGGCGTCATTAAGGCAGCAAATGGAGATATCCCTCCGCAGGGCGCACACCAGATTTTAAACTTCCTGATTTTTTGGCGGCTGTATCAAATGCAGAGTCTTACAGGATGAAACTCTAGGAACCAAAGAAGATCAGAAGAAGTGAATTGAATAAGATTAGAAAGAGCGAACACCTAAAATTATCAGTATGGTTGCTTCATTGGTTTTGCATACCTTCAGACTGTAAGCAATGACATTCAGGACCAACAAAAAGATTTTTTATTTCCAACCTTTTTTTGTTTCTTTAGACCTTCTTTGGCTCTGAGTCACATTTTCCTAGAAACTTAACCCTAAATAGAAAGTCAGGAGGTGTCAGATCTAGTGCATGGGCCCCCATGTATCTCCTTTTACTGTTAACACAAACACCAAAACTCTACTTTAACAAGAGTATATAAAAAAAAATGGCACTTTTCATGGCAAAACATTAATTTTTATCCATTACCTTAACCCATTACGACCTAGCTGTTACCATTTGGTAACACATATATGATACAATATTTAAAACCAGTTTTGGCATGATATGTCATAGGTTTATTGGCAATTTGGAGTAAAAATTTGGTTATTTTGCATATTTTAAGGCCGTAGTGGCACACACAGTAGACACAAGTAAAAAGTAGCAAAATCAGTGTTGACCAAGGTGCCAAGGTGCAATTCTCAAAGAATCAACCAATCCCGTCAACTGCAACGCAAGCCTGCCACCGTTTATTTAACGTAGGCCCTCCCACCATCGTTGCCACAGATCGGCTAACCCTTTTAAGATTTGCACCACCAGGTCAGGTTTGAACGTGAGCGGGAATTGAACCAGCGTTGTCGTAGACATCCTGGCCAAGCAGCCCACGACTTATTCATCACATCCGGCAGCCTGGACATGTGTATTAAGGTTTTGAACGGTGTGCGCTCCTAGCAGGGAAAACTGTAGGCCGTTAGTGAGTGAGTTTGCTACAAGAGCGCAGCACTAAACCGCATTTATAAAGGAACCTGCATTTGATTTAAAGGAAATAACTTGGGATAGTATGGATTAAGATTAATATCAAAATATCAAAACTACATTATTTTTTTGTAAATCCATTATTTGTGATTTTTCAAAATTGTGCCGTTTTATTGCCTCACCTTTATTAAGTCCCTTAATTTCGGGAGTTTTTGTACCTACCGTAATATAGCTCGTGAGGGCACAATAGTTGGTAAGTTAAAGTAACCACTTTAAATCCATGGCTTTCCACTGATGACCTGATGACATATTGTAGCGAATGTTTGGCTTGCAGAACTGTATACCAGGCGTGCCGCCGGGACTGCCGCCACAGGTAAGCTCAGAGCCGGTCAAACTCAACTATCAATGTCAAAGTATGCCAAATGCATTGATGAATTTTGAATTTCTCATGTGGGGCTTCAGTATTAATCCCTATTACTGTTGTGTTTGCGGCAAATATTGTCAAATGCTTGATGGAAAGATATACCGGGTCTTCAAAAAGTCCTGGAATGGCTTTATAATTTTGTTATTAGTAAGGATAGAGCAGTAAAACCTGGAATATACCGGGTGTCCCAAAAGTCCGTCCCCGCCTGCTATTTTTTCAAAATGTGCAGATAATGAGATCATCTTCTGTGGATTGTCTTAGTAACCAAAAGAGGAAACATTTGATGTGTCAAAATTATCAACCCACTCTCCCAAAATTGGGATTTTGTGGGTTAGGTTGAAAATTTCAAACATCTAGTAAAATGAAAAATATTCAAGAACAAAATTGTCTTAAAATGACGTTTTAAAAACATATATGTCATAACAACCTCAAATTTATAAAAATTTCTTTTATTTGTCCACCATATTGGCAAATGAGTGTATTTATGAATGAATGATAATTTTCACCATTGATACAGGCAATGAAAGTTTGCCCAATGTTACTCTTTCCCCCTAGCTCCTTGATTGTTAGGTTTAGAGAAAAATGGAAAAGAATGGATAAATAAGTTTTTAAATTATGCATACAATCTAAATTTGTATGAAAATTGGGGGTTACTATTTTAAAATTTTTACGTACCCCACAAACTCAAATTTTGGGGAAAGGATTGAAAATTTTGACACATCTCAAGTTTTCTCTTTTGATCACTAAGACATCCCCAAAAGATGATCTCGTTATCTGCAGCTGTTAAAAAACAGTAGGGGGGATGGACTTTTGGGACACCCAGTAGTTATATAACATGAAATACTATTTTTTTAATTTCATTGATTTTATGTCTCTCCTGGGGTCAAAAGAAAGTCTTAAATTTAAATGTGGCTTGATATGCACATAACATTAAGGTCTCAATTAGTAGAGTACAATGCCGCAAATCCGACCTCAAATGCATAACTGGCTCAAATATGGCTGGCAATCAAACTTAGCACTAAAAACAAGACTTTAAAAGGCAATAACGTCTGACATATTATTTTAAACTTTTGCGGTCGGGTTTGCGGCAAATTGCTCTTAATTCAAATGCCTTTAAAACAGTTTTGGTGTATGACATAACCCAAGTAAGTTTTATCTGCAACTTCCTCTAAGGAACGTTAGTCCCCATAGGAAATCTCGGAAAAACATCATTACTCTATGTCATGTTATTTTAAGGACATTAGAAATCTGAACGATCCTCCACCAACCCGACCACTAAATGTTTAATATATTAGAAGTTGTTACATTATAAAACTTTTTTAGTCATTAAAGACTAAGTTAGAAGTTTGTTAAAACTAAGTTTGGTCACCTGTCACTTTTGTCACTTGGTCTATTACGAGTCCTTGATGTGCATATCAACCAATAGATATACTTTTAAGATTTTCTTCTGACTCCTTGTGAGCTGGATGCATGGGCAAATTCACAGCTGTGTGCAGGGTGCACCCCACCCCCAGATTTTTGGGAAACATTTTTTTTACAATTGTAAAGAGCTGTAACATTGACTATTTAATTGTTGTTAGTAAAAAGAAATAGTCCACCTTTTAAAATCTAAAAATGAACCCTTTAAATTGTGTTTTTATGGTGGGACAGTTTGGTATTTGATATCTCATACCCTTGGCTACCTAAAATATCAACAACTAAATCCGCCCATGCAGGGAAGATATAAAATCAGTGAAAGTCTGTTAAAATAGTATCTGAAGTCCTATAATATGTTCTAAATTTGTTGGCCATCTTTATTTTAACATAATTACAAAGCCACTCTGGGATTTTGTGAAAACCCAGTACAATATGTAGCAAAAAAATAACTACTCTCTTGCAGTGAATTTTATACCCAAAATAAATAAAAAAATATTGATATCACATTGAAAATAAAATAAGCATGGAATTAGTTCACTGTGTAAGCTTAAAGAAATTTTCCGTAACACTACCAGTTAAAAATCAGGATATGAACAACATTCTAAATTAAATATTATTGAAAATAACCGTATAATTTTTTCTGAGTTTAAAAATAAAAAGACCTCATATTTATATTGCTAGGTATACTTGATAATTTAGGTGGTTAATAAAACACCAGGTTTTTTTAAGTTGACACATATAGTAGTTGCCAGAGACTGGAGGCAGATAGTCCCCGCCCGTCCTAATCCTTTGTTGACAGAACATCCCCTATTGTAGCTCGGTTGATCGGTTAGGCACTGGAAGGCCTGCCCGGGTCTCGGGGAATTCTCAGAATTTTGACCACTGCCTAAATTATCCTATAATGGAACCAATACTTGTACAATAAAAATTTACAGATTACGTATTGTGTGTTGATTAGACGATTAAATCAAAATTTTAATCATAGTTATGCGATGTTTAATAACCATTCTAAAAAGGGATAAACCTCAGACAAAATTGGAGTCACAACTGGATGCTCTCTGCGGCTTTCCTGATTAGTCATAACCGAGTTATTTGAATATCGGCCATTGAACTCGCTTCGGGAAGCAGCAGAAATCAAAAGAGGGGTTTATTCAGAAATTCAGTCTCTTTTGGGTTTTGACGGTGTAAAGATGGCAATGTGGCGACCGTGGTATGTTGAAGAAAATTGTGTTTCTCAGTGCAACCAAGAAGATGAAGAAGATGACTGTGTTACGGAAGCGGATAACTAGGAAGAAGAAAATGTAAGTTCTTCAATAGAACCTAAACTTTCTGGACTATGGAAGCATCAGACGAAGGGGCAACAAGGGGCAGTGTTGGCAATGAATGAATATACAAAAAAGCGGAAGAAAAAATTCCAGTGAGTAAATTCTGAGACGTAGTGAAGGTTCTTGATGTCTCTCGGAGTAATGTGTAGAAATTTATGGCCAAAAATGACTTCCAATCACCAAAAAAAGGGGCACACCACTGGGTAAGTTGGTAAGAATGGTTATTAAACATCACATAACTATGATTCAATTTTGTTTTAATCGTCTAATCAACACTCAATACATAATCCCTAAATTTTTATTGTAAATGCATTGGTTCAATTATTGGATAGTTTAGACAGTGGTCTAAATTCTGAGAGTTCCCCGAAACCCAGGCGGCCTTCCGGTGCCTAATTGGTCGGCTGCGATACAATAGGGATGTTTTGTCAACAAAGGATTAGGACGGGCCGGGACTACCTGCCTCCAGTCTCTTTAATTTTGGCAACTACTATATATTTCAGCTCTATTGTTTCCAAATCTATAACCTATTGTATCATGGATGTTTTGTTTACTGGTTAAAGTTTTAATGACCTCAATTTTGTTTCAGTCTAAAAAACATTTTCTGCCCATAAAAACCCCACTTTCAACCCTTAAATTCACTTTCGGGCTAATAATACTATTAAATGGAACATTTAAATGCCCTTAAGAGGGTTTATACAAGGTAACCCATGTAAGGTGTTCCAAATTGTTAACGAACTAACATTTTGTCCTTCAGCACTAAAATAAATTGCATTCAAGGAATAAAGTAAAAATATTCTTTAATTTTGATAAATACAGGGTGTCCAAAACATAAAAAATAGAGTCACTGGTTCTAACCTCGTAAATTTTTAATTGGAACATTTGACATATTATACATTAATTTAAAGGTATATTTGATACAAATGCCCAAATTAAACTGAATTGTTATTTGAATACCTTGAACAATTGCTCCCATTGTCAAAAGACTTGGGCAAATTATTCCTTACAGGTGTTATCAAAATAATAAATTACATCATGGAAATTCTCTGTGATTGTTATGCATTATTCTTTTTGACTTATGCAGATCAGATTTTATTTGAAAATTTTTACTTTTTGATTCTTTAGTGAAGTCTGTAGAGGTTTACTGTAATTTCCCTTAGAGTTACTTTTCTCTTATTCACCACTCCAAAATACAGTATACTAAACATTGGAAATAGTTTTGTTTACAATTTCTACCATGAAGCTTGCTTGTAAGTGTTTCACACAAACGCATGACGCATGTAACACGATATGTGTGTTAAACTTTTATTTTGAAAAATCTTGATAAGTTTATATGGTTGTCCAAACCTACCAAACGCTAATATTGATAATGAATATTCAGGGATAGTTAAACAAGAATCAATGATTTTTTTATATTAAATAAATATATCTATAAAACAAATCTGTTGTTCAGGAACTCTTATGGGGTAAATTGTGTTTACTTGGTAATGTTTTTCATAAGGTTGATTAGTATTATTACTAAACGTCAAACGTTATATACTTAACCCAATCAAAATCAATGAAAATTTTGTTATAGAGGTTGCTCAGAATATCCCAATTATGTCGATTGTGTTGATGTCACACAATCAACTTCAATTCTGATCACACTCTCAAACAAACATTCAAAATAGTGTTGAATCGTGTTTTTTCTACTTTTTCGACTGCCTCATATTTGCTACAGACAAAATAAAACTTTTGAAGAAATTATTTTAGAAACAGTTAAATTGACCCTTTGATAGGAATGGCATATAATCCTTAGTGCAGACCATAAGAAGAATTGATGCAAAGAAAGATAACAGTATACAGTAGTTAATATTTGACCCCTTATGAAGAAATATTTTACCTAGTGCCAAAGAAAGCAATCATTGTCTTTATTTAGAAATATTTTAACATTCTTTTTTAACCCAAATATTGCAGATATATCACTTAGCCAAGGATAACTCCCCCAACGACCAAAGAAGACATGACTACTATCTTATGAATACCATTATGAAACAAGTTCACTAACCAATTGTGACCATATTAAAATTAATTAAAAGAAAATAACCATGATAATTCTGGGGATTGATAATTGATAACTGGGGATATTACTGATTTACTCATAAACTAGTTCATCCAAACACCGTGCTAATTAATATGTTTTGCCTTATTTTTAACTTTTCATTATGTCCAAGGGACATATGCAACATTGTGCAGTACAGCTACAGTGGTGTAGTTGAAAAATTTCCACTGTGGGAAGGCTTAATATATTTATCAAATTCCCTGAAAGGGGACCTAGAGATTTTTCCATGTTTTAAAAACCAATGTGAGAACACTGCTCCCACGCATTCCCACCCACTACACCACTGAATAGCTGTTATTAATAATATACAGTATATTAATAACACCATTGAATAGCTATAAATTTTCAATATTATTTCATAAGACCAAGATGTAGTGTCGTTGTGAAGCTAGACTAATGACTTTGTCAATTGCACATTTTGTGTTTAGAGACAATAAAATTCTTGATTCTCGATACTTGATTCTTATTATAGGAAGTATTATGTTGATAAAATAGATGTTTCTTAGAAAACCTTGATTACTATTGAGTTCAAGGACACACTTGGTAAAATTGGTTAAAACTATCACTAAATTATGTTAGGAAATGTGTATTAAATATGTTTATTTTGTATTTTTTAAATTGTTTGTTTGCTTCACAAGTCTCTGTATTGTTTTTCTTATTTTCACTTAAAATTAAAACCATAAATGTTTCTTTAAAAATTTAACTGTTTATCGATCAATGAGCATAGATCAAGATCTTTAGTTTAATCCTTGCATCATCTAGTTATGTGATAGGCTCTATGTTGTTGTTAATCCTGTAGTGAAAGTACATTGCATCGTGCCGAGCTTGGAATGGTGAATGTCAGACAGCTTATCTCGTGCATTCAACATAATATGTCAAAAGTAAATTTTTGGTGGTGTTTGCATAACTTAAATCTATGTTCAATAAACAGTGGAAGATTGCTTACAAAAAGTTGTTAATGATTTTACTTGTAAAATCTTATTTTCAGGAAATCACCTATACTTAATTAAAGCATTTAATTAACATTGAATTCTGAATTACTTTGAATTTCTTCATTGAATTACTTTTGGATTCTTTTATGTATACACATCATTGTTGTACCAAGATGGAAAGTATATCTCCTTTTAGCTAAGTCTAGCATTAGCTGAACTTGACAAAACAACTGTTACTGCTCATTGTAGCAATTTATGTTACGTCTTGTGTTAATAAATAATTTCATTTCAAATCAAATCAAATCAAATCAAATTCATTTATTGTCACAAATATACGTTTTGTTTACATAGCAAGGCTACAAAAACAAGTGACATTGTCAAACTAACTAAAACTATAATTACTTATAATGAAAGAAAAAAAAACCAAAATACTGTACATTGGTAAGTCAATATTTCATTTGCTTAGGACTTATCGACAAAGAATCAAAACTGTAGAAAAATAATCAAACAAACTAGATTTACTTCTTATTAAAAAACTCATCCAAGCTATAAAAACATTCATTCAATAAATATTCCTTAAGTGAAATTTTAAAACCACTTGTACAAATTTTCAATTTAATATTACGTGGAAGAAAATTAAACAGCTTCATACCCACATAAGAAGGAGATTTTTCAAACATGCTCAGACGGTGAATTTTGAATGTGAAATTTGATTTGTGCCTGGTGTCATACTCATGCTCATGCTGAGAAAGACTGAGAAAATCAAAATTTTTTTCAATGAAAAGCAAGCACTTATAAATATAAAGGGATGGCAATGTCATCAGCCTCAGCTGTTTGAAAAGAGGTCTGCATGAGACTCTAACCCTGGAAAAAGTTAAGATTCTGACAATTTTTTTCTGAATTTTGAAAATGACTCCTACATCTGCAGACCCCCACATTTCTATTCCATATTGCATGACCGAATAAAAATATGCATAATATACCATTAATCTTGTTTCTAGATCAACATTATTCCTCAAAACCAACATTTGAAAACAAGCTGAATTGAGCCTTTTCCCAACAATGTGGAGATATGGTTTCCAATTCAAGTGTTGATCCACCTCAATCCCCAAAAATGTAGTTGATGTATTTGAAGAAATACAGTGGTTTTCCATATTAACATCAAATTTTGCAGGATCTCTGCATCTGCTTGTTTGAAATTTTACTAAATTAGTTTTATCAAAATTTAATTTTAAACCATTTGCCTGGAACCATGCTTTGAGACTATCTAAGGTTTTTTTTGATAAAAATTCAAGATCTTCTAAATTTTGAGCTTTCAAAACTGCAGTTGTATCATCAGCATATAAAATAAGATCAACAGGCAAATTTTTATCTAAATCATTTACATATATCAAGAAAAGAATTGGCCCTAAAATTGACCCCTGGGGAACCCCAACTGAAATATTTTGCCATGTGGATCTAAACTGTTTTGAGTCTTTAGTAAGAATTACTCTCTGTTTGCGATTACTTAAATATGAAGTCAACCAGGCTAAAGCATTATTGGAAAAGTTATATGTTTTTAGCTTCTCTAGTAAGATTTCATGTACGACACAGTCAAAAGCCTTGGATAGATCACAGAAAACTCCACATGTCTTCTGTGATCCATCCAAGGCAAGGAGAATTTTGTCAACCAGATCAGAAATAGCAAAGGTGGTATTTTTTCCAACCCTAAACCCATATTGACTGCAAGAAAAAATATGGTTTCTCTTAAAGAATTCCAAAACTTGCATGCAGACCACCCTTTCAAAGATTTTGGAGAATACTGGCAATACCGAAACTGGTCGGTAGTTGTCAGCATTTTTGACGTCACCCTTTTTAAATATTGTTATAATTTCTGCGTATTTTAATTGGAATGGAAAATAACCTTCTTTTAGGGATTGATTAACTAACTGACATAAAGGACTAGCAGTAATATCTATAGTTTTCTTCAGTAAATTTACAGGTATTTGATCCCAACCAACAGATTTTTTGTTTTTCAAAGTTTTAACAATATGTTTTATGCAATTTATGGAAACTCCCTCAAAATTAAAATGTTTCAAAGTTGGGCAGACATTGTTTTGCATGTAACCTAGGGCATCATTCAAACAAGGTGAAATATTTAATTCTGATGACACAGTCAAGAATTTAAAATTGAACAAATTTACAATGTTAGAACCTGACTTATACAAAGAGTTATCAAATACTAAGTCTGGAAAGTTATTATCTTTTCCAGTTGCACCAATCTCCTTATTTACAATATTCCAGGCAGCCTTAGATTTGTTTTCAGCAGATTGAATTTTTTTACAGTTTGCTTTTAATTTTGCTGCTTTACAAACTGACTTAAATATTTTTTTATATTTTTTTACATAATCTAGGAAGATAGGGTCATCAGATTGTTTAGCTAATTTATGCAAAATTCTCTTGTTCCTGCTAGAAATTTTAATGCCTTCAGTTATCCATTGATTTCTCATTTTATGTGAACGTCCCTTACTTTGCCGGTTTTTTAATGGAAAACTTTGGTGAAATGCTCTCAAGAAGGTATCATAAAACATGTCAAAATTCTGCTGAGTGTTTTTGTTAGGGTTACAGTTCAAATCTGCATCAACTAAAGCCTGCCTAAATGAGTTTATGTTCTCCTTAGAAAAATACCTCTTTGGTTCACACTTTTTACCTTCCTTAGATTGTTTATACACAACATAAGTGAAAAGGGCCCTATGATCAGAAAAACCTATTTCAACATTTAATTTGTCCTCAGAAGCTATTTCACATAAGTTACTCACTAAAAAGTTATCAATACATGATTTAGTAGTTTTTGTGACTCTAGTTGGGGTACTAAAAATCTCTTTGAAACCATAACTTACAATCAAATTAATAAATTCAGCCTTGGTCTGTGGGTATTTTGTTGTCTCCAAAATATCAATGTTAAAGTCTGCAGCTATGTAAACTTTCTTATTTTTCACATCCTTCTGTAGTAAACAAAAAAGGTTTTCAAGCTTTTGAAAAAATATTTTCAAATTTGATCTATCTGGTGTACGATATAGAGAAATTACAACAATTGAAAGTTTAGGTATCTCAATACTTGATAATTCAAAAATAGATTCTTCATTAAGTACCATCAAATCAAACCTTTCAATGAAACTTAGACTATTATTTACTAAGATGCATGACCCTCCCCTAATCTGTTGTAACCTAAAAAAACATGATGCTAATCTATAATTTGTTATTGAATTCAAAACAAAGCCCCTTTCATCCTTCAACCAATGCTCATTTAAACATATCACTTTAACTTCAGTTTCATGTAGTAAAATTTGCAAATCATCCAATTTTTCCAAAAAACCACCTTGTATGTTCAGGTGCATAATCCAAAAACCTTCCATTTCATTAGATGTCCTTGCTATTTTGGATTCTTTTAATTGCTCTGTAATTTTCATCAATGTTTGGTTTAGGTTGTCAGGGGCCTGCTTTGATTCAACATTAAAAAACAATCACTACTGTCAACACTTGTAACACTTGAGTCGTGTAGTCGTTTCTTGCATTTTGGAGAATGAAGAGGAGGGAAGCTTGCCAGGTCAAACGGAGAAAGAAAGGCATTCTGTTGAAACTGACTGCCGATGTTGTCCACTGTAGAATCATGTAGGTCGGAGATGTCATCAAATGAAGATGGAAATTCTTCTGGAGGAGGAGAAGATGAAGAAATCCCAGAAGACATTACATTAGGGTCTTTGTCATTAAATTGGGGAATGGTCTCAGATGCTGATTCTCTGCAAGGAACAGTGTTGCAGACTTGAATAGCTGACAGATTTACCTCATTTTGATTCATTCTACTAATCAGTAGCTCGTTAGGATCAGTAATTATTTTTTGATTCATTATTTTACTTTTTACTCTATAGAGGGAGTCATTGTTTCCTCGCTGAGCCATTGCTTTGATGAATTCAAAGCATAGATTTTTTTAAATATACCATGTGTTTCTCGTAAGGTGTCTCAAATTAAATAAAAATCAACAGTTTGTCATACAATCTTGAAAAAAAAATCATTTCCCTCTAAATTGACCACAAGGAATAATTTAAAAATAGTTTTATAGTTGTATAAAAACAGGGTGTGCTAAAAACTGAGGGTCACGAGTTCAAATCTTGGAAATTTAAAATACAAACATATTTTATACTATACACCATTTGAAAGGTATATTCAACTCAAACATTTTGGTGAACACAGACTTTAGTTATCTTTACTCCTTTCAAAATGGCTTCCATTTTTTTAGTCAAAATCAAAATTTGTGGAATACCCTGTAATTCTTTTATTATATGTCATCAGTGACTCCTGATTAAGTTAAGCTTTACATATGTCACAAGACCACATTTATTAAAAAACTAAAGTTTTCAAAATTTAATATTTTTATGTTTACAAAAACGAAACTCAAAATTTTTTAATGCATCCTCTTAAAGCTCTCGTTGAACAGAGCAACTTTGTAACTTACACCAATGGTGTATCTTTTTTTTTGTTTTTGTAGTAATAATGTAAAAATTTATTTTTTTCATATGATTCGCATGTTCATTAATCAGGACATCATAGTATGGAAGCCCTTCTTCCATTGTTTCAGTACTATTAAATTAACATGCAAATCATATGGAAAAAAGACATTTTTACTTTATTACTACAAAAACAAAAAAAGTTACACCGTTGTCTTAAATTACAAAGTTGCTCAGTTCAACGAGAGCTTTGATATGATGTACAGATAACATGTGTTAGTATTAAAAAATTTGCGCTTTGGTTATGTAAAAAAAATTTTTATTATATTTTGAAAATTGTTGTTTTTTTTATAATAGAATGTTGTTTTTTTTTTATTAAGAATGTGGTATTGTAACATATCATTGTAAAGCTTTGCATATTTCAATCAGTATTTTAAGTCAGGAGTCATATATGACAAATAATAAAAGAATTACAGGGTATTCCATATGTTTTTATTTTTACTACAAAAACGCGTCCGAAAATGTAGCGAATTTACATATGGCTGTATTATGTATAATTTACCATTTGAAACAAATAAAGATAACTAAATTCTGTTTTCACCAAAATGTTTGTATTTAATAGATCTTCCAAACGATGTGTAATATGACATTTTATGTATGTCAAATATGTGTATTTGAAGTTTCCAAGATTTAAACCTGTGACCCTCAGTTTTTAGTACCCTATATTTAAACATCCTTAAAACTATTTTTAAATTATTCCTTGGGGTTAATTTAGTGGGAAATAGTTTTATTTCAAGATTGTAGGACAAACTGTTGATCTGTAATCAATTTGATACACCCGGTATAACTCAATATTTTATGAATTTTAATTTGTAGTAAGAATAAAACTATTATTGGTAGAGTATACAGGGTGTAAAAAAAGTCTGTCCCCCCCTCCTTTAATTTTTTTATTTGTTGAGATAAACAAATATCGTTTGGGGGGTGATAGTAACTTAACACAAAGTACCTTTTGACGTTATCAATAATTTTTAGTCTTGCCAGGGGGACGGCCCACCAGGAGTCAGAAGAAAATCTTAAACATAAGCATAGGTTGATATGTACATCAAATTAAAGGTCTCACTTATCAGAGTACAATGCCGCAAACTAGACTTAAAAAGGATGACCCGGACAGAAATGGTAGGCGTTCAAAGTTTCCATTAAAATCATATGGGTAAAAATTAAAAATGCAATAACTTTCTTAATACTCAACCTTTTGACGTCTGGTTTGTGGCTAATTACTCCAAATGCAAAGACGTTTAAAATGATGTATGATGTGACAGAGTCTAAGGAAGTTTTAATTTAAACATCCTCTATGGGACGTCCCCCAATGAAGTCTTACAGAAATATGCTTTGGTTTTTGTCACATCATACATCATTTTAAATGTCTTTGCATTTAGAGTAATTAGCCACAAACCAGACGTCAAAAGGTTGAGTATTAAGAAAGTTATTGCATTTTTAATTTTTACCCATATGATTTTAATGGAAACTTTGAACGCCTACCATTTCTGTCCGGGTCATCCTTTTTAAGTCTAGTTTGCGGCATTGTACTCTGATAAGTGAGACCTTTAATTTTATGTTCATATTAACCTATGCTTACCTTTAAGATTTTCTTCTGACTCCAGGTGGGCCGTCCCCCTGGCAAGACTAAAAATCATTGATAACGTCAAAAGGTACTTTGTGTTAAGTTACTATCAACCCCCAAACGATATTTGTTTATCTCAACAAATAAAAAAATTTAAGAGGGGGGATAGACTTTTTACACCCTGTATAAAAACTAATAAAACACCCAAACAAGATTATTATTCCTTGAAAAAGACTACTGTATATTCTTTAATTGGTTTTCAGACAGTAGTATTAGCGATAGTAATTTTGTTAGATGAGACTGTAATACACAATGCAAAAGCAGTGGAAGTAATTCTGAACTTTTTTAGAAATCTCCTCATAAAACAGTGTTCATGTGTAAAACAGATGCCTACCTTGCAAATTATGTTGAGTTTTAACTATTATATAATTATAATTTAATCTAGAATATAATATCAAGTTAAAACTACTGAATAAGGAATTTATAAGATATTAATTGCTGAATTTTCAACAATTCTCTTGGCTCTCAGTTGAATAGCCTTTCTAGGCTATTTGGATTAAGATCTGATGATACGGCTTAGATTTTAGACTTTATAATATTTTACCTTTTAGTTGTGTACAAAAAAATAAAGATGATTTTATTTTACTTATAATCTAGATAATGCTTATGGCAACATAAATTTGTTGTTTTTATGAAAACCTATTAAAAAATTTTTAGCTACAGTAGAACTCAATCCCATTTTTAATATAAGTTGCTTAAAAATTGTTTTTCTTTGTTTTAAGTTCATTGTTGGGTGATCATGAGTTCATGTAATTGTTTAGTAAATTAATGTGGACATTTTCCATCACTGATTAGTAAACAAAATTCACGAGGTTTCGGGATCTGGAATGTGATCCCGTCTTCAGGTGGAAAAAATACCAAAAACATCACAAATTTAGTAAAAACACACCAGGCGAACCAGAACCCACATCAAATTCTAGATCCCGAATTGTTGTGAATTTTGTTTACTAATCAGTGATGGAAAATGTCCGCAACAATTTACTAAACAATAACAAATTGCTTTTGTTGGAAATCTTATTGTTATAAGATTGTTTACGTTTATTTAATTTAAAACTCTCTATGACTTTTAAAATTAATTTTAGAACTGAATTTGATTATTCTAATATTTAAGTTTAGCATACGGAATATATAAATTTTGAGGTACTGTAACTTTGTTTTTCAAGTTTTATCAAAAGTTATGGTCATCACCAAATTTGCTTTTTGGCTTACCTAAGTTTCAACTGCCATGTATGTGTTGCCGGTGCGTAAGAAGGAGTCCCCGCACCTTATTCGTGTTGCTAAGAAGATTGTTGCCATGGTTTGATTGTGTGTATGTGTTGCAGGTGCATAATAAGGAGCCCCCGCACCCAATTCACGTTGCTAAGACCATTGATATGATTGTTGCCGTGGTTTGATTGTGTGTGTTTGTTGCAGGTGCGCAAGAAGGAGCCCCCGCACCCGATTCGCGTTGCCAAGACCATCGACGTGATTGCGCGCATCACCTTCCCCACCGCCTACGCAGTTTTCCTTATCTTCTTTTTCTTCCACTACAAGGGATCATAATCCCAGGACCCATCAGACTGTTCATCATGCGACTGTTTCAATAACTGCAGCTTCTTCAATTTTTGATGACTTCTTCAGTAGTTGCAATCGGTTTTGTCTTAAAACTACTAATATTGCAAACGAAAACACAAATAATTGTAGTAGACACTCACGTTTTCATTGGCATTTGTTTGCAGATGCATTTAAAAGTCTTTGAGCGTTAATTTTATTTGTGGAAGCTCATATTTTAAAAATTGCTCTTTAAAGAATGAATACTTATCCTGGGTGATTTCTGTTTGATGGAATAGATAAGTAACACATTTTTTATTTTAGGATGTTTTAAAAAACTCTATTCATCTGGGAATTACATTATTTTAGGTAGTAATTTTAATAGTTCAATCATAAAGGGTACAAAATAAATTTTATATTTTACTAACAAATTAGAGATTGAAGTGATGAGGAATAATTTGGATTTGAATGTGGGATTGAAAAATTGCTGTAATTCTCATAGCTTTTTAGAAATCTCCTATAAGAAACTTTTAGAAAGCCAGATGGTTATAAGGTTGTGGCAAGAATGAACATAATAATTCAGACTATGACATTAAGGCTATCTAACTTAATAGATAATTATACACAAGAGTGTAGTGGAAGAAGTAAAAAATAATATATTTTTCCGAAAGTTTGGCTTGTTTGAAAATCTGCTTTCCTATTTTTATGTAAATTGGAACTAACCTATTATTGATTAAAAAAATTAACTGTATAAATTATTTCACATATTTAACAGTTCACTCTGAGAGGGGAGATATTACCCTTCAAAATGTCATGTTATTGAATTTTAACTAAAATCGACGAGCTTTCGTGAAACTAGTTAGAAATTTATTTGCTTTAATATGTCACGCTATTTTTACAAACTGTTGTATGATGAAAGTCAAAACGTGTCGCCCCTCATGTAGAATAAGTTTTCATACTAATGAAATGTAGTCACATTAATAAGTAACTGTACTTCAGAAGTATATATTGTTTTTAAGTAAAAATATAAATGTTACTAAAGTGTCAACATGTTCATTGGGAAATTTAAGAGTGTATGTTTTCTTCTTATATACAAGTAGTTAATTAACTGTTGTACTGTCAAACACATACCATATGCACATTTGGCATATGACAATATTCAACTGATTAAAAACATTATATACTTCTTTGCCAGGAGACCGCCGTTATTCCAATACACATTACCATAAAACACAGTTTAGTTTTATCTGAGTGTTTTCTGTATTTATGGATGTACCTTTTTATACCGATAAACTATAAATGTTATTCAGTGACATTATCGTTGTGAAATTGGTGTTTTTCTCAAAACAATACTCAACATGACACCGAATACTCGTCAACCATTGATTCTGGTTCCATCTTTGTTAGCTTTTAACAAAATGTAAAAAATCAACTTTAATTTGTTTTGTCATGAATTTGTATTCTCTGCATTTTAAAACTCATTCTAGTCAATCATAGAGAAGGTCAAATAATGTCCTTCATATATATTGTTTCATGACAAGTAATGGTTTCATTTTGTTCTCATCCTTTATTTGTTAGTGATCATCATTTGTTTATTTGTTACTGAATTTATAACTACAATACCCTTTAAAACAATGATTTTTACACTCTTATAATTTTACCATCTCATATAGACATTAGAATTAAATTCTCAATAAAATACTGTATCAATAACTCAAACAGTTTCAAATTCTGGGCCGGACCAGCCTGGCAGTTGACAAGTTGTGAATTTATTTCTTATCACGCCCATTAAAAAGAACAGGGTCTGAACCCAAAAGGGATGAAGCTCTGTAAAATTAGGAGAATCAAACAACATAAACAGTTGTTCTGCATTCTACATCAATTTATATTCAGTTTATACATTAAAAAAAAGGAAGTTTGTCAATGGTTTTTATCCACCGTACAAAAAAGATTTTGATGAGAAAATTTTTTGAAACAATATAATATAAGATGCAACACCAGTTTTGTTGATGTTAGTGCTGCATCGTTCAAATTTATTACTGCCCACTTTGAAGCCTAAAGAAGTGAGCCAATTTAAGAACTGTAGAAATGAACATTTCTTTATAATTTCTTACTATCAATCAATTTTTTAGAGAAGTTTGAATAATTTGAATAATTAATAAAAAATATATAATTGGGATTTTATTAAACACAAATGCATTTTATGAAAACCATAACATTTTGGCAAAAAAGTCAGATGCTTAAATAACTACCACAAAATTACTCCTCTTTAGTTATAGTCCACAGAGAGAATTGAGTTAATATAAATGTTGTTAAAGGTATGTTAGTTATAAATTTATATTCTACTATTGTTCCCTCTCTTAAAAAGGCTGTCTATTATTTTCAGCACATTTGTAAATAACTTTCACTCAGTTCATGTTTTTTTGAACATCAATGGTTGAATATTTACATCTGATTTGTTCTTATTTACGTTATAACTTTTATTTAAGTCATTGGGGGGGTCAGAAACAATAACTCACAATTCATACAAATTTGTTATATAAGCTAATAATTATATTTTCATTTTAAAGACGTTTTTTAAGGTATTCAGTGTTGAATAAATCTGAAACCAGTATATGTCTTTAGCTGTTTGAATTACTTACTTTAATTTATGATGGATAACAGGGCCTAATTTATCTTATGGATACAGTATATGTTTCACATGAAAGATTTTTTAGTATCACATACATCAAAAAGAAATATGTAGTTAGTTATATTGTGGAATAACTTTTTGTATTCATTTTTGTTTTGGAAATATGTTACTAAAATATTGGCTTACTAAATTAGTAAATCCTGGATACAAGTTACCAAAATAATGTTAAGTCATTGTATTGTAAAGCAAACTAGAACAAAACTTTAAAATGAATGATTGAATCAGGTAAAAACTAATAGTATAGTACTTAATTGGAGATTAACTAAAATCTTGTGTTGTAATAATACTTTAACGATATTCTTATACAGTGGAAACTAGATAATCAAACCTCAATAATTTAAAATCCTTGATGAATCGATTCTTTTTTATTCCCCTTGATCTTTAATTTTATCTCTACAATTCGAATATTTCATGAGAAACATCTTGATAAATCGAAATTTGATGGTATTTTCCGTCATAAAGTTACCTCCATAAATCGAATATTTAGCCCCAAAACCTCTATAATTCGAAATCGTGCAACTGCCGCACTTCTACAAGTCGAAGTATTGGCAAGAATTTAAACCCTCTGCAATTAAAGTTGTATGAAATTTTTTGTTCAAACCATCGATAGTGCCGTTCTTCTGTGTCGTTTTCCGACAGAAAATTTCAATCCTTTATTCTGTCCAACCCCCGCTCATTGTACAGTAAAAGTAAACTCCACATTGTGATAAGAGAACGAGAGCCGTTCTAACAATAGGCAGGAAGTAACCGAGAGGCAAAAAACTGGAAGGGCTCAATTCTACCGATGAGTCATTTTGTTTGTTTACTTCATTCACTTTTCTATAACCTTAAAACTGGCTCTGAGCAGTAGGGTAAGTTAGGTTCAACAAAGAAGCAGTTTGAAATTAAACTAACTACAGTACTTCTTCCATTTTAAAGTATTAAATTTTATAATGCATTATTATCTATTGCAATAATGTACAAGGCACAATGAACAAAACAACGTACCTTAGAAGGCATCTAAGGTTGATTGCCCGTACTGAATTGAACTTCTATTATTAATTTTCGGGAGGATGAACGTTGATAAATCGAACCTTAATTATTCTAAGCACTCAATAATTAGAAATTTCCCCGTTCCCCATCGTGGGATTCGATTTCTTGAGTTTCCACTGTATTTACATAGAATATTCCCGAACATCTGTTTATTCACAGTTGTTCATTGAAGAGAAATATATTATTTAGAAAAAACATTTATTTTAATGATGTTAGTTACCATTAAAGTTTTAGTAACCAATGTGATATGCTCTAGTCAGAATTATGATTATATATTTTAAGAATTTTCAGTACTAAAGATAATATTACAGTAGACTCCCTCTTAACCGGACTCTGCTTTAACCGGCCTACCCTGACACTAAATCAAGATTTTTTTTAACCGGCCATTTCTTATCTCAACATTGTGTTAAGCACCTGTATTTCACCGGAATAGTTGCTTTCTTATCTATTATTCAATTCAACATTTTTATTTATCATTTTGAACTTCTCTCAAACATATTAAATACTGGACGGAAGGGAATGCCACCGGACATAAATGCGTTTAGACCTGCAATCCAGTAGACAGTAATAAAATAAAGAAACTAATTATTATTTGTTTAGTTTAATCGTGGATTTCATGGGTGTCTGAGGTTAGCTATAAATTATATACAGTAATATTTTTAGTTATTTTTTAAAGGTATAATTGCATTTAGGCCGTAATTTTGTAGGTTAGCGTATTTAAATGTACATCTGTTTAACCGGCAAATTCACTATTCAGCCGCGGTCTGGTTCCGAGGTAGCCGGTTAAGAGGGAGTCTACTGTACAGTAATTTAATAAATTATTTTAACTTTAGCATTTTATGATCATTTTACTATTTAATTTGTAAAGTTTAAATTTAAGAAATAGCCAAATATTTTTCTGCCTTAGCCATGGGTATATTCAGGCTTTAAATTAGAATGTTAAACAAGTGTTTCGCATACATGTGTTCTGGCTGTTTAAACATGCTGTTAAGAAAAGGTCTTGTACAAAACAGTGCAAAAGAATTTCAAACTATAAAAGAAAGTCTCATATAGTGGAATGTATAAAAGCAAGGAATTAATATTGATGGTTAGGTTTAATACATTCACATTACGGTAGTATATTTCAAACCTTTTTTTATTGTTACTACTGTGTTAAATTTATTTTTTGTGTTATTTGTGTTATGAACCTTACAAAATAGGTTCATTCAGTATTCTCTAATATTTAAACAATTACAAAAGAGTTTTTATTTTTAGTTCCACAGTTGAGTAGTTTATTTTTATTGGTTTATTGTGTACCAAAATGAAAAAAGTTTACTTGCTTAGAATTTAAGGGTACGTTTTACTAATCATTCAAAGATAATATTTTTATAAATAAAATTAAATAAAAATAAAGCCGTTCAAACCTTTATATCTGATAAAGTGTGTGAAACATACCTTTAAAATGCAGGGTCTCCCTAGTAAAGGTTGTGTTTAATAGGAACTATACTAAAATCCTGTTAAAATGCTGAATGGTGAATTAATAATTAACTTTATGAATATATATGTGGTTGATTAATGTACCCATATTTATTGTGCTATCCACTTTTTTATTAAAAGATATTAGAACATGTACTTATACTTTAAATGTGAATTTTAAATACAGCCCAATTGAAAAAGTGATTTTTTATCCTAAACTGAGACAACACATTAGCTCATTTCAGTCGCTCTGCTTTCGCAAATACAGTAATAAAAAACTTTGTATTAAGTTAAAAAAATTATTTTGTTAAGTTATTTATTTATTTTTTTTAATAACAAGATTTTTATCCATAATGTAAAATTTGTGGTAATTTCTGCTGCACGATACATTATTTCATTACTTACTCACAGTAAGGAGGTCAAATTAGAAAATTATTATCAAAAATAATGGAATTATAATACACCTTTCAGCATTAAGATAGTTCACCTATTGTTGTATCATGTTTGTTTATTAATTGTTGACATTGTTATAGTTATATTTATTGGTCTTTATGAAGCTTTCGTTGAATTTAAAATTCAGATTAGGCTTACAAAAACTGTATTGCTTGTATCAAATACGAGAAAGTTATTTAAATAGTTTAAAGCTGTTAATCATGGTACCATATTCTTAGATTTTAATTTACTATACTTTTTCTACTTCATACCTCAAAAGTTACCATAAAGGTATGAACATTAACAAATTACTAAGGAAGAATTTAAAAGAAATGATGATTACTTGAGTCTGCATCCTTTAATCATCTGATCAAAGAACAAAAAATAGCAGCTAAATAACCAGTCTTTTGATGGGGTAGTGTCACCCATCTCAAAATGTTACCCATATAGAGAGTTACCAGCATTGGGGAAGAATCCCCCAATATAAAAAAAAGATTGTAATAAAACTGTTAAGCAAGGTCCAATCTAGGGAGCTTAGTATTTCTTAGTTACCCAAAATCGTTTAGCTATATCTATTAAACAAAGTTTAGTCCCCGAAAAAAAAAACAACATTTAAAAGTTTTACTCAAAATGTAGTTTAGTTTTGCAATAATTTGACAAAAAGTTAAATAAAATCACAGTCAAAGATAAGTTTTGCCTTATTATGGTACATTATTACACATCTTATATGTTTTTTGTGTTTATATGTATAGAGAATTTTTTGTGTAATTGAGAACCTATATTTTCAGTATGAGATTAATTGCATGAAAATGTTTCTCTAATGGTTTTAAAGTTACTAAATGTATTACATGTTTGTAAGATTGTGAATTTACATCCTTCTGAACCTCTGTACCAATACTCAAAATATTTGTTTTGCAGCATATTTTTTAAATTAAAACCTTAGTCCAGCCTTTTTTTATCATCTAATGTGATGTCTGTTTTAGAGACATTTTTATATCGAAACAGACTCAAAAAATACAATGGAAAGCTGTAACCTTTTGTAAATTTGTAAAAATTGTAAAAATTTACAAACATTTTGTCTACTTTTACTAAATGTTAATTTGTAACATTTTCTAATGTAGTGAATGTCAATGGTACATCAGTGATTTTAATTATGAAACCAGATTATATTGTAAATTTTGTGATTATACTTGTGTAGGTGTATCGTACCACTTAAGTGCACTGATTCTCACACTTGCCTTGCTGCCCGCCTTTGTCCGACCCCTCTGTGGACCTTACGACAAGCTGTTGGTTACTTTTTTAAAGACATTTTCATTTTATTGTGTATGTATAGTGATACAAGAATTACTTTTGTATTGTGTAGCGGTTGATTAGTTTCCGCTGCTGTCTGATGGGTAGTAAACTTCATTTAAGCTGATCATGAGAACATCGTTTCCAAACTTATTTTGAGCTAACTTCATTTAAGTTAATCCATCTAACTGTTTCTTATGATTAATTTAGTTTAGATTTTTACAATGGTAAAAATTGGTTTATTTACACCATGAGTAGAATGGTTGAAGAAAAAGAGTCTGTAGTAGATACCACGTGGTATAATGATTTTTCATGAGAAACCTGCTACAATAATTACTTCCACTTAATTCAATTCAATTAAAAATATCTTTATTCATATGCAAGTACTATACAACTTACATGAATAGAGTCTCATGTTTGTAGGTATGAAATAATTATGAAATATTAACTTAAATCTTACGATTTAACATAAAAGTTCAATATTACAGCTTTTCAAAATAATACATAGCTAAAGTCGGAGTTATGTCGATCCACACAAACCGGTCAGGGGTCGGAACATTTTAAAGCACTGCATGAGTTATGTCTGTTATTTTATATAAATCAGTTATTTACACTAATATCGCATTGTTCTAGACTAATCTGAATGTTTGTGCACTCATGTCGAGCGAAAGGTAGAACGGATGAGCTGAATGAGTGAAGTCGCTTGTACATTTTACACCAAAGCTTCTAAAAACACGGTGCCTTTTGCTTTTGATGTGTTTTGTAAACGGATATTGTAACGTATCTTGATTTTTAAGAAATAAGACTCGATCACCGTATTTTAATAGATTACTTTTAGAAATCGGAGCCACCGCTGGCTTCTCGCGGCACAACGAAACATATTTAAAAGCCTTTGAATTTTTAATATTAGGAAAATTTAGTGGAAGCACTGTATATAGGAGGCTTGGCGAAAAAAGCACACGTTTGCCCGCCGAGTCAGGCAGTGTATGGGCTATGGCTTGGAGGTAAGACAACAATAGAAATAGTTGCACAGTGCAAGTGCGGGCCGGCCGGCCACTGCTTCACTAACTCGCTTTAGTTACCGAAGGAATTCGCCTCAGAGTGCCGCTGACTAGATACATTTAATCATATTTGTAAATTTTATAAATGTCAAAGTTATTAGGAATTTTGCAACAAAAATATTTTTAGCCACTTTAATGATGTTCATTCCATCGTTATTCCTGGAAAGCTCATGAATACTGAAATTTTTTTAATGCTGGAACGCCTGCCAAGAGAGAAACCAATGGTAGTGATGAAGGTTCCCATTCAGTGGTTTTATACAAAACTTGAAATTCAATGGTGATGTGTTGTTGAATTTTAAATGGTTAAAGAATCTAGCATAAAGATGTTATATCTATGTTTTGTGTTCAAAAAGATTAATTTTGCTAGACTTTTATCATTTTTTATATTTTAATGCAAAACGACCAAATGATTATGTGACATAATATAAGAAATGTTATTATATGGTACACAAGTAAAGTATATTACTATAAGGTACATAAGTAAAGATAGGAACAATGAACTCGAACAGACCAACATGTAAGTGGGTACTCGGATAAATCAAATAATTATTTTATGATTACTTTACTATCCTAATGAATTGTTTTACTGGGTGCTTTGACCAACAATGTATTTTAAGCATGCTTTTTTATTAAGATAGTTTTTACTCTGAGCACTGTCTTGTGACCCTCGTTTGTCATCTTTGTAGTTTCAACTATTCTATTTAAACTATTGTGAAATAGTTGAAAAACTTACTATTTCAACTATTATAGTCTATTGCAGTGTTGACATTGTAAATACTCACCATTTGTACATATTTTCTTGTACATTCGTTCAGAATAATTTTCAATAAAATATTATTACACCATTATTAATAACTTTGTACTTTCTCTAACCCCTAATTGTGTCTCCTTAAAAGTTCATACTAACTTCATAGGTCGATTTATAAAAAACATATTACATTAGGTATTTAAAGACAATTATGCTCAGAGTGGCCAAATTTTCAGGTTAACAGGGCCATATTATTTCTAAATAGGGCTGAAAAGGCTGGAGCCTGTAGCAGCAAAATTTTAGGGGCCACCCTTTGGCAATTTACTAAATATTGAAAATATGTTTACTAATTTAATAACAGGAACTTCTCTAGGCCCACCTTTCTAATTTGAGGAAATGGAAATACGTTTATTCTTTTCATATAAATTTTCTCCACATAATTTTGTTGCACATTTTTCATGTAGAGTAATCGCAACAACACTCACAGTTTGTATGGGGTGGGAACTACACTAGCGCTCTTAGTATTTACATTCGCAACTAATGATTTCCTTGTTAAGGCATTTTAATGAATTTACTAATGGATTGGACACAAAATGGAGAAAACTTATGGCTTTGATTTTCAAATAATCTCCTCCATGAAAAGTGTAATATTTTATGAACGGAAAGAAAAATCCAATGCACTACTTGCCAGGCGTAGTAGCCGTTCTACGAAACAATCAACATCAGAATCAACAGTAAAAATAGTAGTTGTAAATCTACACACCAGAGATCACAAGCTTCTTCTGTCTGAGACTTTTCACATAATAGTGTCACAATTGATGATGTTAGGTATGCTGAAGAGTCTGCAGTACCTCCGCCATTTTTGTATTTTGTCCCATAAGAACGATGTTAAATTCAAAACAATTAGTGTGAGTTTCTTTTTCGTCAGAAAATTCCAAACTTGATTTCATTTTAAGTTACCATAGTATCTTTCATTTGACGTGATATAAAATTAAAAAAAAAAAAAATAAAAAAATAAAAAACCACTTGAATAACAAATAATAAATATATATTAACACCAATTTAAAACATTTTTAGGAGGTTTATTAAAATATGTATTCATGTCATATTAACCACCAAACCATTATGGTGAACATATAAAAGTTTCATGCGAATCCGATGCAAGATTATCGAGATAAAGTGTTTTAAAGACACCTATAATTAACAGTAATTTAACATGGTTCTTATGGGACTAAAAATCCAAGATGGCGGAGGTATTGCAGACTCTTAATCTATGATTGTTAGACTCAATCTAAAGGCAGAACAACCACGAAACAGAAGAGATGCTACTGTCTGCTACTTTTCTAATACACGGCCAAGCCTTTACACTTCTGGGTGGTTTTTAGGGTGCCATTTTAGCAGCAGAAATTAGTAATGAGAGTGGCGACTCTAGTGGCTAAATGCACAACTAAATGGGGAGGGAAGATTAGTTGCAGTTGCTACTATCCTGATACCTAGCCAGGCGAATAAGCTTTTCAACCTTTTGTATGGATTTAGCATTTTTAAATGCACCAAAAATTAACTTAAAGTTTTCCGGTTTTAATATACAATTTATCACAGCTTAAGGGTTTTGAATATAAACTTAGGGGACTAAAAATAAAACCAATGGTGTAGTCAATATGAAAATGTTTATTGAAGTAATCTCCTATACAACAATAACAAAATTAATTTAAAATTTACAATATTGAAAACAAAAAAGGTTTTGTGTAAAGTAGCTACTTTAAGTGCACAAAGATCATATTTAGAAATATAACCAAGAATATCTTATATCTAGTTAGTAACTAATTCTAAAATTTTAAGAAACCCCCACAATATTAAAACTTGATTGTTGAAAAAAATTATTATGATAGTGATACAAAACAAAAAGGATATGATAGTGATACAAAACAAAAACAATATTATAGTGATACAAAACAAAAATCAAACTATACAATAAATAAAACATTGGTAGGAAAAATGTGTAACTGAAAAGGGAATAGTGACAAAAACTTAACCTAGCCTTATAAGCGAACATTTATAATATAATGAGTGATGGTGTAATTAACACAGTAATTGTCCATGTACTGTCTGTTGGTTGACTAATTTTGTGAGGAAATGTATATCTCTAAGCAGTGATGGTTTTGAGAGTAGCAGGAGAGCTTTTGGTGTTTTGCCATAGTTAACTGCAACTTTTCATGAATTTCCAAAGAAAGTTTTCCAAAGCAGCTGATAAAACAGAAAAATGTTGTTAATTAGTGGTTGATTCTCTGTATCAGATTCTGAACTTGGGGCAGCCACGCCATGTTTGTAGAACATGTTTTGATTCAGAGCTGCTCGTCGTTCTTCTGGGTTGGCTACAGCTCGTTCCAGATCAGCTACAACGATTTTGATCTTCTCAAAACACCATTAGCTGTTTAGCTCTTTAGCTCGCTTTGTGCTATTAGTTGTTGATTAACCACTCGCTGCTCATGGTCATAGGATTGGCCCTCTCCCTGACCACGAACTTTCCTTTTCCGAGATCTCCACATCATTGGGCAAGCCCTTTAACTACACGTGTTTTCATTTGAAGCGAGCATGGTCCAGGCTAAAAACATCCGTCAACTCAAGCTCAAGACCAGCGCCTTCAAAGGCATTGATTTTTAGTTTGAGTTTGACAGACAGTTTGAGTCCGAGTGATGCTAGGTTCAAACGGATATAAGATTAATTCAAGGGATTCATGAATGATGTGAAGAAGTCAGAGAGGGGAATATCCCAAGACGAGGGGGAGGGTCAATTGTATGACCGTAAGCAGCGAGTATGTGGTTGAAGAATATGAAGAGTCAAAAAAGGCCATTGCTGATGTAGAACGAGCTGTGGAAAACCTCAAAGAAAGACTAGTGACTCTGAAACAAAACATGTTCGACAAACACGGCGTGGCTGACCAGAGTTCTGCACCTGATACAGAGAGCAAATCATAAATCCACGATAATTTTTGCTTTTTCAGTCGAGCTGGGGAATTTCTAGAAGTGAGCTGCACCGAAACAGCTCCTGAATTTCAAAAACCATCAGTGTCACCAGACAGACAATTCCTCACACAAAGTTGTGCAGTGGAACGTGGATAACTCAAACATCTTCGATTGGAATTTTTTCTAGTTCCTAGAATGTTGCATACAATGTAAAAGAAATCATAAATAATTCAAAGTACTTATTGGATAGTTTAAATTTATTTACTTTACATTAAATACTTGCATTGTCTGTTTTGATTAAGAAAAACTTAAAGCATCCGACATCATTAAAATTGTTAATAATGACAACCTGAAATTTTGCAGACACAATCACCTATGCCAATGCAACCTCCCTTCTTCTTCATGTGTAATTAACGAATCCGACCAGTCACACACTCAAAATATATCTGCATGTATTGTTTTTCTCCCGGAAGTTACTAGTTATCTAAAACACAAAGGGTCAAATATAAACTCCCACCTTGTGCATAAGTGAGCATTCACTCGCCTATCGAGACAGAAGAGTCCATATTTACCTAACTTTAATTTTCTGTCTGATATTTTAGGTGGGCCAGTGTCTTCGATGTTTCTTTATATTTTTGGATTTTTCGCTAGATAGTTGTTCAGATTTCGAGATGTACTAATTATTGTATTATTGTTAAGGAACATCAAATTAAACAGTGTTCATGCAAATGTTGTTTGGTCTTTATTGATTCATAAATTAAATTATTCTTTTGTGATTTACATGTTGAGAAACTCTCTAATGTTTACAAATATATTTTTCACTGTTCATATTCATTGGTTCAATTATAATTGAAATTAATATTTAGGTTTTGGAATACTTTTGAAATTCACATTTTTGGCCAATGTGAATGTTTAAAACTGGTTCTAGGTTCAAATTATCCAGGTTCCACTGAATTTTTTATTTAACTTACATGTAAATGGGCACATCTATTTGGGGATTAGACATTATAAACATCTAAAGCAATAAAAATTGTGCATCTTATAAATAAATTTAATCTAACATGAATTTAACCCGTAAAAGGTTTTATGCTTCTAATGATCATACATGATTGGTTAAAAGTTAACAGATAACTATTTTAACATACATTAAAAATCATTTAGATTGAGTACAAACTTCAATTCAAAGTGTATTACAAATTTTAAGATCCAGACTTAATACACTATTTAAAAAATTAACATTTTTTCAAATACGTTCATTGAATTTAAATCAGTTTTGAGAATGGCACTAACAATAATAATATTGAGCCTTGGTTTCTTCAAATGGTTTAAACCTTTCTGAGAAAGCTTATGAAAACAAGAAAACTAAAAATTAATATAGGCAGGCATCAATACTTTGATTATCAATTTGGGATTTATTAAATTATAATAGATTTAAAATATGAGACGTATGCTGAAAAAGTCAGCGACGTTTAAACTGTTACTATGATACTATTTACTTATAAATTTGACATCGTTTAAAGAGGTAAGTACTCTTTTTAGGTCACAAATAAGAATAAACAATACATACTGTTAAAATACAAACAATTATAAAAATATGACATATTAAAACACACAATAAGGACAAAAAATAAGGCATGAATTACAAAATTAGATTAGTACAACTACTAATTACAGCGCTAAAGAGAAAAATATCTTCGATAGGGGATTCCAACTCTTTACCATCAACTATTAGTTGACAAATTCCCTGATTTTGGTTTAAAATCAAGAGAATTACAAAATTATATATATACTTATGCACACTTATATACATCTATGCACATTAAAAATTTTTTAAGTCAAATGTTATGACTTCCATAAACATAACTAACGACATTCACAAATCACCAATTGAGTGACAACCACAGCTTATAGATTAAGATAAGTGACAATAACAACTTAAAGATCAAGATCAGAGATTTTCTAACATTCCGGAAAAAACGGTATAAATGCTAATGATTAGCCCAGCAAATGGATGGCACAAGATAAAACCAAGACTTAAGTGTATTATAACCATAGAACTCTATATATACACCTGGAATGCTCATGCAAGGCAAAACTCAAACAAAAAACCTCAACTCAACCCGTGTTCTGAAGGGCAGGCAAAAACGCAAAATGAGCAACCAAAACTTTTGTGCGCACGCTCACTTACACGCTTCTTTACCGGTCGCTAACTATCCAAATTCATTTAAACACATACGGTTTTAAAGAAAAAGAGTTGCTGGTTATAATGGTGTAAATATCTTAGCCATTATGTTTAACTAGTAAAGACTATTATATAAAAACGAATGTCAATACACAACTAGAACATGGAAAGTTACTAAGCGTAAATATTTTTTATTTATTAGTCAGGAAAAAACTTCAAGTGACAAAGTTGTAGATAAAGAGATGAACTTAAATCTTTACATTTATCATTTTTTTATGAAGTGAATGGTTTTCTCAGGAAACAGGTGTAAAGATAAAAGTGACCCGGACGCTGAAGATTTGTCTGTGCATGATGCCCAGATTATCTCTTCCGTTCAAGTAATACAATTGTTCTCACATTATGAAATATTTCTATTCCTCCTCATTTCTCTCATAACCTTCATAACGAGTGGACGTTTCCTGAGGTACAGTTTAATATTGGATGTGAGTTTTAAATCTACTAGAGTACGTGTTACTCGATATCGAGCATTTTATTTGATACAATTACAATGCAAATGTTACATTTAGTTCTAAATCAGTGACATCCGACCAATCCAATATTGTGAATATCAATAATCAATCAACAAAAACTATTTACAGCTGTACATTAACAGATGTTTAAAATGCCCAACCCAATCCCAATGTTATTCTAATAGGAAAATTTAAAATTTAATTTGTGGATAGCGCCCTTTTTTAAGTCCGATTCTCATCAGTTGTTGGCAGAAAAAACTACAGAATGAGCCCTATCCAACGACACTTAAAACTTGAAAATCGGTTGAGAACTGTATGAAGAGTTCTCAATACAAAAAAAGAGTTAGCGTATTTAATAAGTATAGATAATGAATAACTTTGAGATTGTTTTGAGCATTTTAAACATCTGTTAACGTACATTTGTAATTTTGGGTGATCACTGATATTCACAATATTGGATTAGTCAGGAGTCATTGAATTTTAAATTTATTGTAATTTAGTTAATTGTTTTGATATTTTTACACTACTTAAAAAATATTTACTTATTAAAAGGTACGAATATAAAATTGTATTCGTTGTGTTTTAATAAAACATAGTTGAACTGGCTCTTAAAGGGTTATTAATGACAGCCTATTGTATTTAAGGAAAACTATCAGGAGAAAAATTAAACATAAATAGGCCTAGTTATAAAATTTGAAAAGACTAAATCATATAATTTATTTATTTTATTAATATTTTCAAATCTCCACTGCCTGTATTTTAACCGTTTTTTAGCATATAGGAAACCGTAGATTTTAATATAAATTTTTAATTTCTTTATTTTGCTTAAGTTACACAATACCTATCCAACAAAGAACTTATATGAGGATAGTACAAACAACTAATAAAACTAACTTTGAAAATAAGTAAATAATCCTCAATTCAATTTGTCTTACACTGAAGAAACATTATTTCAAGACGACCGACGTGTCGCAATGCAACTATTGCGGCAGCGCGTCGATAATATTTAGCGCTCCCTTTGTGCTAAATTATATCCAAAACTAAAACTTTTAGGTAAAAATGTTAAATGTAAACATTTTAGATCAACTCATAATCTGAAACATTGTCGCTGAAAGTTTGTTCCTAGCCCAAAAATAAAAAACTTTCTCGCTCAGTAACTTTTTGATGTCACGTTCTCAAAAGTATTTGTTTTATTAATTATTTTACTTTCCTAATATAAAACAGTGTAAATATTTGCATACCATCGGAATCGGTAGTTTATGCATTTTACAAATATATAAGGTTCATTCTTGTAATTTTTTGTATGTTTGAAGAACAAGCATTTGAAAGAAAGTGCACGCACTGTTAAAATTAGTCAGTTCTTGCCTGCCCTTTTTCCCCCAGGTTGCGGGTTCTGAAAACAGTGTGAGCGTTCCAGGTGTATATATAGAGTTCTATGATTATAACATAAACGGATTACATTAAGAAATTCAACCTTACTACATTATACACATTTTGGCAAACATCTTCATGTAAATGCGTTGACATTTTCATAAGAAAACGTTCAGAAAAGGCAGTCAGAATAAAGCACTAAGTATCTCTCCTAAGACGAATTACGAACTTTAACTTTTATAAATAAAAAAATGTAAACTCTGAAAACAAGTTAAGGTTACTTTATAATGCTAGCTAAAATGCATAAAAAATATGTTACTGAACGCTTCTATCTGAGGTTCGTTCATAAATACTTTAAGAAATTTTAATGAAAAGATTTTGGATGAAACCATTTAATAATTAGCCAGTTAATACAGCAAATACATCACATCAATTCAATTTGATCGATTCACAGAAAATGGCAGTTGTTTGCTTTCTACACTTGAATTCAAGCGTCCTAAGGAAAAGATTTTTAAATCTTGTTAAACTAAATTACAGCAATAAAAAACATGAAAGATTCACAACAGCCAATGGGTGTTTACCAACTGTCTGTTACTGTGCCTTGAATCGTAATATGTTTTTAAATCATTGATTGGCATAAGCTTTTGTAAAACTACAGAGAAATAGTAATTATTTATCCAATGACTATGAGTAGAGCATATCATGTAGATTAAGTTGATAATGTCAACTGCTCGTGTTTAAGGGCTTAAAGGCTATAAAGTTCTCATTCTGACTCTATCAACATAAATAACTGTAGTATAGCTGAAGAAAATTCCAAATTTTTGATTCTTCTAAAATTTACTTAAAGACACTACTATTTTGTTTTGTAAGTGGGCCAAGCTGTTTTGCTACAAATGTGCAAAAGTTAGGTTTTGTTTGATTTATCACAAAGGAGCTTGCGAATGAGTGGAATAGTGGAATTTATGTATTTATTGATTATTGTGAACTTTCTGCAAACTTTTACTTTATTTTCAAAATTTGGATTTTCCCCTATAGTCCATGGGCCAGACACGATGTTGGTATAATTTGGGGGTAGTGATTTTTCTTTCCACCATAGTTAAATAGGCTTGTTAGGATGTCAAAAAACCATGATTGCCATTTCAAAGTGGTAGCTAAACAAAATGGCAGCCAATCAAAGATGGCGGTCGTTGAGTTAAAAAAAATCACCTATATCTCTAGAACTGTTCATCTAATGTCATTAATTCCTTTTTTTAATGAAAAGATATTAAATTCTCTACAAATGTTGTCCTATACTTTATGTCGATAAAGTGAACCGTTAATAAGCTATTAACGGTACAAAGTAAATTTTTAGTCTAAAATACTGTTTTTATCACTTAAATGGGGCACCACATTACTTCTTTAGGTGAAAACACATAGTTTTTCGTCTAGGAGGTTGAAATTGTATCGTACCTCTATGAAAAATAACATTTTACCGCCATTGGCACAGCAATACTCGTACTAAGACCCGGGACCGTAGTAAATCTTTGTTTAAAACCTTAAATTTCGTATCGCTCAGGATACAGTATAATTTGGGGGTACTAATTTTCCTTTTCACCATAGTTAAATAGGTTTGTTAGGATATCAAAAAACCATGATTGCCATTTCAAAGTGGTAGCTGAACAAAATGGCGGCCAATCAAAGATGGCGGTTGTTGAGTTCTAAGAAATCACCTATATCTCTAGAACCGTTCATCTAATGTCATTATTTTTTTTTAATGAAAGCTTATTAAACTGTCTCCAAATGTTGTCGTATACTTTATGTCGATAAAGTGAGCCATTAATTAGCCATTAACGACACAAAGTAAATATTTAGTTTAAAATACTGTTTTTGTCACCTAAATGGGGCACCACATTACTTCGTCAGGCAAAAACACGTAATTGGTAGGTCGAGTTTCCATTGTACCCCTATGGAAAACAATATTTTTACCGCCGTCGGCACAATAATACTTCTTAGACCAGGGACAATAATATACTTTTGTTTGAAACATAATACTTATTCTTTCAAATTTGTACATATTAGGAGATGGTATTATTAGGGGGTACTTATTTTTCTTATCACCAGTTAAACAGGCTTATAAGGATGTCAAAAAACCATGATTGCCGTTTCAAAGTGGTAGCTAAACAAAATGGCCGCCAATCAAAGGTAGCCGTAATTTATTTTTGATTAAAAAAATTAGGTTATCTTATTCTCTTCTGAAAATATCCTATTTTATTAAAATGTTACAAACACAAAACGTGCTCATAAGAAAAAATTTCCAAAAAAGGAGTTACTATGCGATGGGGTCGCAGCAGACCTGCGTACTCAGCGAATTTCCAATGAAATTACTGATTATTTACTTTCCCTATAAAAACACCATAGGATCGAGTATGGAGGTTTGCTGCCATTGGGTGTTGTTAGAAAATCTAAGTTAATCAATAATTGGTGGATGTAAACACAAAATTTATCAAGCTCTGGCAATTTTTTATTTTTTCCATAAACCCCATGGGGGTGAGTATGTAGGTTTGCCACCATATGGGTTTTGTAAGCAAGTATAAGTTAAACCCTATCTAGATAATGTACATACCTAATATGATTAAGTTATGTCAATAAATAAGAAAGATATAGGATTTTCTTTATTTCAAGTAAGAATAACATGGAAAACACATTTTTGGATTTTCCCCGCAACCAGTTTCGCTAAGATAAAAATTCAAAATACCAAATTGTTTGTTTTTTTTTTTTAAGTTCTTTTAAATGGTTTCATTTCAAATTGGTGAATTTTGAAAATTGAGGTCTAAAAATGGGAAAACCCCATTTTTGACTCCTTTGAAACCCCATAAAACCCCGTCCCATAGCCCGACAATACTGGTTCGCGAATTCATGAAAATAGACCTGTTCTTACACCTTCATACCAAATTTCATCAAAATCGGAGGTCCCTTTCAAAAGTTATCAGTACCACGGACACATAGATATATATATATAAGAAAATTAACAAATGAAGTTTTTAGCTTCTGGAGACCTCAAAATGAAAAAGCAAAGTGGTCCCGGGCTTAAGTCTTACCATGACTACTACCGTAAAAGCATATTCCCTCTAGGGAAATTCGCTAAAAAGGAGTTACTATATTATATCTACATGACTAGTGAACACGGGGATACTACTACTACCACTGTATCCATGAACAATTTAGGATACACAGCAAACCTGCGTAGTGTGTTCTAGTATTATGTAGCACGGCCAATAGAAATATGAAAATAGGGGATTTTCAGGAGAGAATAAGATCATCTCATTTTTTTATTAAAAATTAAATTACAGCTACTTAAATTATTACCGGATACAGTGGTAATAGTAGTATTCCCGTGTTCACCGGTCATTTAGATATAATAGTAACTCCTTTTTGGAGATTTTTTCTAATGAGCACGTTTTGTGTTTGTAACATTTTAATAAAATAGGACATTTTCAAAGAGAATAAGATCATCTAATTTTTTTATTTAAAAATAAATTACGGCTACCTTTGATTGGCCGCCATTTTGTTTAGCTACCACTTTTAAACAGCAATCATGGTTTTTTGACATCATAATAATATAACAAGAGGTTAAAATACCTGAATTGCCGTGTAATCCTTAATGTTAATCCTTGTTATGTTGGTCAACATGACGAGGATTAACATTAAGGATTACACGGCAATTCAGGTATTTTAACCTCTTGTTATATTATTATAATTGCACGTAATCCGAAGGCAACACTCAAAATGAAGTTTCTGACATCCTTATAAGCCTGTTTAACTATGGTGATAAGAAAAATAAGTACCCCCAAATTATATCATCTCCTAATATATACAAATTTGAAGGGATAAGTATTATGTTTCAAACAAAAATATTATTGTCCCTGGTCTAAAAATTATTACTGTGCCGACGGTGGTAAAAATATTGTTTTCCATAGGGGTACGATGAAAAGACCTCCTAATACGAAAAATTAAGTGTTTTCGCCTGACAAAGTAATGTGGTGCCCCATTTAGGTGACAAAAACAGTATTTTAAACTAAATATTTACTTGTGTCGTTAATAGCTTATTAACGGTTCACTTTATTGACATAAAGTATATGACAACATTTGGAGACAATTTAATAAGCTTTCATTAAAAAGAAATAATGACATTAGATTAACGGTTCTCTATAAGTGATTTCTTAGAACTCAACAACCGCCATCTTTGATTGGCCGCCATTTTGTTTAGCTACCACTTTGAAATGGCAATCATGGTTTTTTTATATCCTAACAAGCCTATTTAACTATGGTGAAAAGGAAAATTAGTACCCCCAAATTATACTATATCTTGAGCAATACGAAATTTAAGATTTTAAAGAAAGATTTACTACGGTCTTGGGTCTTAGTACGAGTATTACTGTGCCAACGGCGGTAAAATATTATTTTTCATAGAGGTACGATACAATCTCAACCTCCTAGACGAAAAACTATGTGTTTTCACCTAAAGAAGTAATGTGGTGCCCCATTTAAGTGATAAAAACAGTATTTTGGACTAAAAATTTACTTTGTACCGGTAATAGCTTATTAACGGTTCACTTTATCTACATAAAGTATAGTGCAACATTTGTAGAGAATTTAATAAGCTTTCATTAAAAAAAAGAAATAATGACATTAGATGAACAGTTCTAGAGATATAGGTGATTTCTTTGAACTCAACAACCGCCATCTTTGATTGGCCGCCATTTTGTTTAGCTACCACTTTGAAATGGCAATCATGGTTTTTTGACATCCTAACAAGCCTATTTAACTATAGTGAAAAGAAAAATTAGTACCTCCAAATTATACCATGGACTAAAGTACCTTCCGAGACTCTACCAGGAATTATATGAATGTTTATCACATATCAAATACGCCCAACACTGAACAAGGCTTTTTGACCAGTTGACAACTTGGTCCATTGTAGAGAAACTAGCAATTTTTTGTTGAAATTGTGAACATCATCTCCAAAGGTGGCTGAGTGTTGAAATAATTAATTGAATCAGTATTCCCATGGCGGCAAATCTACATCTCAGCTTCAGAAATAGCAAATAGAAATTTGTTCAGTAACAGGTCTGCTGAGGTAGGGGTAGTTATTTAAGTCCACCATTTCAGTGGAAATAAAAAAGTATTGATATTATTAATTAGTATTATGATTTATCTCTAAAAACTAGGAGCAGTGTTTGGCAAAATATAAAAAAATTCCCAAAAAAAGGAATGTCTGTAGGACAAACTATCATATACTAAATTTAATGAAGACATTATTAAAAATTAAAATTCCTCTTTTACCAATGTATTCATTTAACCGCAGGGATAAAAACATATTAAGATTTTATAAGGCAAAGCTTTTTGAAAGTTCACACTGTAGCTTTTATATTATATAGTTTGTGTATGGTTATTTTAGTTGATTAGATATGAATTTAAGTACAGTGTTTGTAAACACCCATTCCCACATAAACTTACATATAATAAATTTTAACACATATTCCAACACCACTCCAATACAGAAACCCATTGAAACAACAATTAAGTTCACTGAGTAAACTTATCAGGTGTAAATTTATGCACGAGATATAACCCACACTTTCAACATTGATCGTCACAATAAAACATTAAATTCACCAACTATTTTGCTTACAAGTTTGTGAACAGATTTAATTTACAGTTATAACACAATAAAATTCTTTACAGTCAATGTTAATAATAGTGCATCACAACAATATGGTAACATTTTTTTAAGAACAGGACAAAATTGTTCATCCTTTCAGTCTCATGAAAATTTGTAAATGAACTAAATCTTTTAATGTTTAAAAAACTTGATTAACAATTTTGCCTTTTTTCAATCAAACAATTTCAAAGTTCATTACCACACGGTAGAACATTTAATGTTTTTAAGATACAAGGAAAATAAATTTGAAATTATCAGAAAAACATAAAGCTATACACTTTTTGATTTCCTATTTACTAAGACAATTAATATTATTTAGTTCATTCAAAAATGCAGAGACCTAAAGGATTTAAATGTATTTAAACACAAAAGGGAAACTTGGACTAGAAAAAGCCATTTAACAAACAAGAGAAGCTTAATATCATGTTTGGCATTCTATAGAAAATTAATAAAAGTTATATGAGCTAAGCTACATTTCCAATGCAATAGAACTGATTACTGAACAAAAATTATAAAAAATAATAAAGTACTTCTAAAGCTAAACAGAATCTCCCAAAATAGGTATGACAAGTTTCCATGAAACCTATAAAAGATCAAACCTCAATGTTAGAAAGAAATTTGCTTTTAAAGCAGAATAAGTCGAATAGGTCACCATTTGTTTAAGCATCAACGCCTGGCTTTAAGTCAAACCATTGAGTAGTCGCTTTGGCTAGGTCGAGGTCTGAGAGATTCACAATCACCTGAGAAAAGACAAAAAAGTTAACCATGATTGAAAATTGGAATAGTCATTTTAAAAACATTCCAGTAGTTGAAGAAATGGTCATCACATCACACGATTACAATTTCAACACATAATAATCTGTCTCAAAAATTTTAATATTCCACCACATTCTAATCCATACAGTTAGGTCACTCGCATTATGGCTACAAGCAACGAGCTTGCACTGAAGTTACTCTTGATATCAAAGCAGTGGTTCTAGAAACAAACCCTCTATACGAGTGATACAAGCAGATGGATTAGAAAAGAATCAAGCAAGCCTAAAGCGGCCTACTCACGTACGAGCCCGGTTCGACGGGCCACGTTCAGTGGACCGAGCTCGGCACTGGACGCTGCCTACACATGAGCGAGCTCTCCAATTTTACTCCGGGCCGCAGACCCGCGGATTGTGCAGAGATTTTTTTTTTTGTATTTTTAGTTAGGCCTATATCTTTAAAACAAAAACGACTTGTTGCTTGACTTTTAATGGATGCGTTGCTTGAAGAAGATAAACCAAAATATAAGAAAAGACTTTTGCAAAACCTGGCTAATTGAAAAGCAGAAGTAGGCCTATGGTAATATGAAACTATTAAAGAAGTTGAAGGAAAACAATCCTGACAACTACAATAACTAATTGCAAATAAACAGTAAAACAAAAATATTCTCTTAGATATGAAAAAGGTTGTCCAAAGATTGAAATGAAGGATAACTTAATGAGAAATCCTGTGTCTACCTAACATGTCTTCCCATCACTTCCAAGGGGACCTCTACTCGACTGACCGATGCCAGCAACACACCAGCTGGATGGCCCGATGAACAACGCTCGTCGAGCCAAAATTTCTAACTAGATCTGATTTTCATTGGGTCGAACTTTGCCCGCCGATTTTGGCCCGATGTTGCCTACACACAATAGTTTTTTACCATACATTGCTCATTCAGGCCAAGTTCGCTGAGCCAGGCTCGTACGTGGTTAGGCCGCTTAATGGTTAGTGTCTTTTTGGTTCAAGAGGTAACAGGTTCGATTCCCAGAATGGCCACCAAAATTTTAATGGGTTTGGACCACTTTCCCAAAAAAGTGTTTGTGTACTGAGTAAAAATTTCCTTAAGAAAATGCCTCTTGTGAAGAAAATATTTTTTAAAATCGTGACAAGTGGAGTCGAGGTTATCTACACTGTGTGCGCTAGAGTCCTCACTAGCGCTTCAAGCATCTCAACCCTTCCAGGCTTCGTCAGGTGTGCCTCAGGGGTCCCACTTAGGACCCTTCTTATTTTCCTTGTTTGTGAATGATATAGTTGATTACATATCTGTGGACTGCCTGTTATTCGCCGATGACATCAAAGTTTTTACTTCTGTTGCCTCCACTAGTGACTGTCGCCGTCTTCAGGATACTCTGATTAAAATTGAAGATTGGTGTCATCTGAACTGCATGAAAATGAACGCCAGCAAATGTCGAGTCTTGTCATTCAACCGATCTGTAGATATCATCGTCTTTGACTACTTCCTGGATGGTTCCCCTCTGGAGCGTGTGGAGACAATGCGGGATTTGGGCATTGTCCTATCCTCAAACTTGAACTCTGAAGACCACATCAACTATATCGTTAGTAAAGCCACCCGCACTTTAGGATTTATTATCAGAACAGCAAGAAAAGGATTGGATATCAATGCGATGACTGCTGTCTACAAGTCTCTGGTGAGGTCTGTGCTTGAATTTGGATGTCTCATCTGGTCACCTCATCAACTTGGACAAATTCGGCGGTTGCAGAAGCTCCAGGACAGATTTGTACGAGTCATTGGTGTCAGGTTGGGCTTTGAGTACCAGGAGGTGCCACTGAACCAAATCGAGGAGATGCTTGACCTTCGTCCACTGTCAACAAGACGTCAACTACATGACCTCACATTTCTTCGGAGGCTACTTGTTGGGGAGGTGGACTGCCCTGCGCTGCTTGCCCTCATCGAACTGCGAGTTCCAGGTCGGACACGGTCACAACATCTGTTCAGGCAACGCCCCGCTTCAACAAATTATGAAATGAACGGTGTTATGCCAAGATTGCACAGACTGGGTAACCTGCTTTCCCCACACTTTGATTTTTTCAATGACAGTAGTTACCGCCTGAAGTCTATTTTTCTGTCTTTGTGAATACCTAATTTATTGTTGCTTGTATTTTGATTGTTATTGTTGTTTTTGTTACTATATAAGCCTGTTATTGTTGAGATATATATTTTTGTTGTTGTTTTTTGATAATATTTATTACTGTTGCATTTTTTCAATATATTTTATCTCTCTGTCTCTAGTCAAGCATATTAAGTGTAAATTCTGCCCTCATCAATGCCAAAGTCTTGCAATATGTCTCTCTGACAATTTTTGACATGTTAAAATTCTTGAAGCTTGTATTTATTATCTTGGTATTTTTGCTGCTATTATTGTATTGTTATGTTTGGATTAATTTCACTCAAGAAATATGTCTTCACTTGTTCATAATAATATTCTGCATGTAATTCTTTGAAAGTAAATTTTCTTCTAATATGCCATCTTGAATGCTGAAATGTATTAATGTAAGTTATTGTTCAAATGTGTTATTGATAAATTGTATTGTATCATTTAACTGTAATTTTTTTTGTATACTGGCGTATGCCGTTCATTGCCAATAAATAAATAAATAAATAAATAAATAAAGCCAGCAACTTCACATTAACGCTTTCTGGATTGTTCTGGGGATACCGTAATGGAACTATGTGTCAAAACTGCCATAAGTAACTTTTTTATACTGAAATAAATCTCTACTTACAAAAAATGTTAAATACCAAACTAAAAAAAATAAAATAATAAATATAAAAACACTGTGAATGACTTCCTTTATTCAGGCTGAGCATCAAAGTTTTAAGTCTAATCTAAGCCTTAAAGAAATAATGTTATGCTATAGTTATTTCCCTCAGGCTGCCCAAACCTGGGGTCTTAGCAGGTCATTTATCAATTCATCTCCTTGAAAACTTTCTTTGCAACAACCTCTCATGCTTTAAGAAAAAATTTAATTATTTAAGGAGGTGAAAAACTGGAATTTCAATCATTGTTTTACACTGAGTAGTTTGATACTAGTTTTCAGAGTGTGGTTTGAAATGAAATGAAAATACTTCTTTAATGAGACGAACATTAGGACCTCATGGTCCTTTCTTACAGTTAACCTCCAACAAAATAACTGTTGTTTACATTTAAGATTACAAATTGCAGAAAAAACTACAGATAAATAACTAATATTCTTAAACAATATTTTATTATATTTTCCACTACTCACAACCACACACACATTCACACACTGCTACACCTAGGCCTAGAGCTCGCCATCCCGCCATGCAACGGCCATCTGGCTGTGATAGTATTCTTTGAGCGCTGCCGTCAGCCAGGGAAGGGATTCAATGGACTTAATTGAGAAAGGCAAGGAGTTCCAGAGACGGCAAGCTGTGACTACAAAAGATCGATTGAAAACTATCGTTTTGTGGTAAGGAATGCTTAGCTTCGATGAGCCAGAACGAGTGTTTCTTGCACCTCTTTTGTCCCAAAATTCAAAATTGGTCCCAAGATAATTTGGAATCCCAAGCATGATCGCAGAATGATGGTGATCATTATCAGCTGTTTGATGTCTGATAACTTAAGAAGAGATGATTAAATTTTAAGAGGTGTGACGTGGTCATCGTGTCGAAGATTGTATAAAAAACTAATGCAATAATTTTGAGTTCTTTGTAATTTTGTTGCCAGAGCCACAGTTATATAATTAATTACGGTGTTACATTAATTGAAATGTGGGAATAAAAGTGATTTAATCAAAAGCAGTTTGATGAAAAACTCAAGTAATGGTCATCACATCACACGATAATAATTTCAACACATAATCTGTCAATAGGCACATTATTAAGCCGTTAATAAGTCGTTGCATCTTTTTTAGAGTATGAACTGCGGCCAACACTGGCTGTATACACAGAAACACTCAATTATTAGACAGAATGAAAATTAGAGATTCAAACTAATTTGATAGAGGGTGTAAGAATTGGTTGCTTAACCACATATTTTTCTATCACAAACTATCAAAAGTGTCAAAGAAAAACACACTCAGCCTTGCTAAATAAATAAACTTGAAAAAATATCTGTCAAGTGATGAAAATTTTTTACCTGGTGATGACACTGAAGTAAAAGCATTAGTCAATAGTCAATAGTCAATAGTTCTTTATTTACATGTAAGATTCGTTTACATAAACAATGAAACAAATATAATGTATCGTCATACTAAATAAGAACAATGAATATAAAATGAATGGTTCAAACTAAATACTAATTTGAAAAGAAAAACTAAATCAATACTTTGGACAATAAAACAAGGCACTATCTCGAAGTCTCGAAACAAGTCTTACGGGAGGAATTCTGAAACAGAATAAAAAGCTTTGGATAAGAGATAACTTTTTAATTGCTTTTTAAATGATGGAAAATTGCTCTGGGACCTCAAGTGAGCTGGTAAATTATTGAAAAATTGGATTCCCTTATAGAATGGACTTCTTTCGAACGCGGTGGTCCTATGAAGAGGGAAGGATAGAAGTTCTCCGTTCCTGGTTTCATGGTTGTGAAAGTGCCCTAGTTTTGTATACTGGTGTTTGTTCTTAAAAGTTATAAGAAGAACTTCCTGAATATAAATGCAATGTACTGTCATTAAGTCGTTGCACTTGAAAATTTCTTTACAAGGGTGACGGGGGCATAAGTCGAAAATTAGCCTTACTACCTTTTTTTGGGCCTTTAGAATTTTTTCCAAATCTGTAGATCCTCCCCAGACTGCAATACCGTAGCGCAAGATGCTTTCACAATACCCACGATATACATCAATGAGTACCTCCCTGCTGCAAGTTGATTTGAGGACGCGTATTGCAAACATAGAAGAACTGAGTCGTTTTTGAAGATTTTGGATGTGCATATTCCATTTTACAGAGTTGTCAATTGTAACACCTAAAAACTTTGAATAAGTAGCTTTTTGAAGATTTGAGGAAAAGATATTTACTAAATCATTTTCATTATTTCTATTGGAGAGTCTGAACTGAAGGTACTGAGTTTTTTGCATGTTAAGAAGAAGGCCGTTGTCTATAAACCACTGATTTAGTTTTGACATTACTGTTGTACTGATGTTGTGCAACTCATTTGAATCTCGGGCCTTCAAAATGATGGATACATCATCCGCGAACATAGTGATGTGGCATTTTTCATCCTTGACGTGCAAATCATTGATGTATAATAGAAACAAGACCGGAGAGAGGACACAGCCCTGAGGGACGCCTCGCATTTGAAGTGGTTTGTACGAAGATGAATACTGCCCATTTAAGCTATTTATAGAAACTTTTTGAAATCTGTTTGACAGGAAAGAAGAAACCCAGTCCAAAGCTTTTCCTCTTATCCCATAGTGAGACAGTTTTTTGAACAGTATTAGATGGTCAACACAGTCAAATGCCTTGGACAAGTCACAGAAGACACCTAACGTCTTCTGCGACTCATCCAAGGATTGAAGAATTTGATTTGTGAACTCGTACAATGCCGAAACCGTCGACCTCCCAGACTGGAAACCAAATTGATGTTTGTTGATGATATTAAACTTTGCAAGATGATACGCAAGCCGGGATAAAACAATTTTCTCATACACTTTAGATATTGTGGATACCAGAGCTACGGGTCGGTAGTTTGATATTGAAGAAAGATCTCCTTTTTTGTGCAAAGGATTGATGATGGCATATTTGAGTTTTTCTGGGAACTTTCCTTGTTCTAATGATTGGTTGATTAAAATGGATAGCGGATAAGCCAATTCCTCACTACAAAATTTTAAAAGATTTGGTGAAATACCATCCCAGCCACTGGAGTTTTTATTTTTCAAAGATTGAATGGTGCTTGAAATTTCTCTTCTGCTGGTTGGGGCGAGAAAGATTGAGGAGGCAATTGGTGGAGTGAAAGTCTGAAGGTTGCTTAATGAATTTTCTACGGAAGGCGATGGGGCTGAAGAAGTTGGTTCCTCAATGAAAAATGAGTTGAAGTGGTTTGCTATAGAATGTTTTTCAGAAATTTGTTTGTCACCCATAGTTAGAAAATTTATTTCTCTCTTTTTTGTTTGCTTTCCCGTCTCTTTTTTGACAATATTCCAAACACATTTAGACTTGTTTTGAGACTTCTTAATTTCTTTATCATAACACATTTTCTTTGAAGCCTGGATTAGCTTACGTAGTAGCTTAACATATAATTTGTAGTAAGCTATAAATTCTAGGTTACTTGATTCCTTGACTTCCCTACTCATTTCTCTTTTACAATTTAAGGACTTTTGCAGACCTGCAGTAAGCCAAGGTTTCCTGATTTTCTTACATCTTACAGTTTTTTTTGGAAAATGTTCCTCAAAACTTAACAACAAAGTATTTACAAACAGGTCAAAAGAAGCATCTACATCTAACTTTGGATCTATTATGTCAACCCAATTAACTGTAGCTAAGTAATTTTTAAAATTATTTTTGTTTCTGTAAGAGAACTCCCGTTTGATTGAAGCTATTTTCTTTGACACATTCGTGCTAGTTTCTTTTGGGAGTTTTAAAAGTTGTGCGTTATGATCTGACAACCCAAATTCGATAATTTCTGTTTCTGTTTTAATTCGATTCGACACAATATAATCAATGCACGTCTCAGATTGATTCGTAATTCTTGTCGGTTCTGTGATGTGAGAAGTCAAACCGTGAGACTGAAATAAACAAAATAACTCTTGTTTGGTTGATGAATCGCTTAACGCATCCACATTTAAATCACCGCATATTACTATCTCCTTCCGCTTAGACTCTTTTGATAAAATATTTAAAATGCGATCAAATGACTCTAAAAATACATCTTTTTTCCCTGCCGGGGGGTGATATATCGCTACTACAACCAAAGCGCGAGTTTTTGTAAATTTTGCAATTTCAATCGCAGCACACTCCAAAACATTTTCAACCGAAAGAGCTACAATATCGTCCCTTACTTTAACCTGATGTATATTTTTTCTCACGGCTATGAATGCTCCGCCCCTTGCACAATCTGTTCTGCATTAGGACCTAGATTCTAATAAGGCTAATCAGTTAAATTTGTTTACTCACACTATCTTGTGGACTTCCTTACTTTGGGGATTATTTTCTAAGTTTAAAGTTACGGTTTAAAAAAAAGCTTTGACATACCTGACCCATGACAGGGCTCTTCCAGGTCTTCTGCGTGAGAACGGTGACTTCAAGCTGACGAGAATGCAGCTCAGCTAAACTGATGACGTACTCAAATGTCTCGTCGAATACAGGATTGCAGTTGTCCTTCACAGTCTAAACAAAAAAACTCATCATTACAAGAAAAACACCATAAAAGCTCAAATTGTGAGAGGAAGGCATGATAAAGCCTACCAAATGTAGGCTAATGACTAAATTAATTAATTAATTTGAGGCAGGTATGGCTTTAATTGTTTACCTGTTGAGGTATATTTATATTTGAAACCTACATTATTACAACCTAATAGCATTTCAGAATCTTGATAGTAAAATCGTAAAATTTTGCTTTAAAAATATTGGTGGAACAAACCTCGGTTTTCCGTTTAGTTTCCTTGGATCGTTCTGGCAATAAGTACAGCTTCACATAAGGATCTGGAATATTGCTGGGATCCTTAAGAGGCAAATTCCTGAAACAGACAACAACTTGGTATTTATATGATTGGTTTGATTGATTTTTTTTTTTTTTTTTTTTTTTTTTTTTTTGTTATTGAAACAGTTATTTGCTAAAGTTCAAAGGTATCTCAAATTTACGTGTTACCTTGATAGCTTTAAATTAAGAAAAGCATTTTATTCACTTAGACTATGGTAGATATACAAGCATGTTTTTTAAGTAAGTACCGTTTTCAAATAAAAAATAGACTTGGAGAGATTTGTTTATAAATTCTATTTTTACATGAAAGCCTGTACTTTCATCTACTTTTCTGCAATAATTTCCCCCACCATTAAGGCACTCGTCATATCGTTCAATTAGCTTTACAGTTTCATTGTCAGAGGATTCTGCCACCTGCCTTGAGACACACTCAAGACAGCCGTTTTGACACATTCGTCATTGTCGTGGTGCACCCCGCCTAGGCCTTTCTTCAAATGAACGTGTGGTAGTCACTTGGCGCTGGATCAGAACTGTAGGGAGAATGAAAGAGTTGTTCCCAACCAAATTCTCAGATCAATTCCTGGGTTCGATATGTCACATGTGGACAGGCATTATTGTGAAGTAAAATTATGCTGTTAATCATCATGCACATTTGGGCGGCCACCTTTAAATGCCCTAACCCACATTCGTACCATTCCATCACTCACGATTTCTCCGTACACTTTACAGATCTTTTTGAATATGAATATCGATGGATTTCAGGCCTTTAGCCTACATAAAACTGATAACAGACCGTACTTCACAGTTATCGGGACTCTCTATGAGCGAAGGCTTCTTAAACATTTGAAAAAGTCTGAAAACAGCGGTGAAAAATGTCTTAATGGCGTCCGTGCGTTGCCGACAGATGTAGCTACACAACGCCCATGCGCAGATCGCCGACCGCAGCGCTGCAGTGGCGGGATTTAAAAATGGTACTAAAAAAACGTAAATATAAATAGAGAAAGAGAAGATATTTGGCATTCACAACAGTGTAACATGCCTAAAGACTCCCTGTAGACGGCTCAGAGTCACCTCCTTATTCCGGCCGTGGTGCGATGTGCATGTGTGTGGTAGGCCTACTCAGCCTATTGTTATCTCTATCTGTCTCGTGTGTGGGTGTTATTTATGGAGATTGTGTCTATGATGTATTCGTCAATTTTTACTTTTTAAAGAATTCTTCTGGATAAAAAGATTTTGTATTGAACGCCTGATGATGCCACTATAGCAGCAAAACGTCATAGATACGATAATGTGAATTGTAAGACGAGGTATATAACCTATAATTAATCTTTTTTTCCTGTGATTTTTGCACTCCTAAAAGTTTACAGTTAATTATAATAAGTTTCTAGATGTTACTTTCAGAAGATCTTTTGTGTTAAATCATCAAAAATTAGCAAATCATACTTGGTTGCCTTGACAATGAAAATTATGACTCAAGGCCAACTCTGTTCATCCAACTTTATGGACATCGTAACTGCCGTCCGTCCACCACATTAGTTTAGACGGACAATGTTCATCCGTGTACTATATTTAAAAAAATATATTATTATGGTAAAACATTAATTAGCACCCATGTACATGAGATTAATGTGAAAACAACCATTATTTTTAAAGTATATTATTGGGGATTTTTAAATTGTGCCACTTCACTCCATCACAATGTGCTTTAATTTTTAAACCAACAGACTTCTAGCTTGAACCTACCATCATTTTAGACTTTAGACACAAAAAGAGATTATCAATTTTAGAGTTAATTAAGGGAGAAAACACTGAAGTAAAAGCATTAAGACCTAGATTCTAGAAAGGCTAATCAGTTAAATTTGGTTACTTACGCTATCTTGTGGACGACGATCACCAATCGTTGGCGCTGCACGCTGTAGCGGAAAGTCAACTGGATGCGACCCAAACCTGCCTCTCCCATGGATCTGCAACACCACAGGTGAGCTGAGCGAACGACAACGCAACAAAACTCAAGCACTCGACTGACTGCAGGAACTATATTTCATTATTTGTTGAAACATCCATTTTTGTTCAGTTTTTCTCTAAATCAAAATGGGAGAATTTGTTCTTTTTTATAAACAATATTATATATTCTTCCTACAACTTTAATTTTGTGACTCTTGCCAATAATTTTTTTGTAAATCCTTTGATAAGTTTTTTGAAATGTAAGTTAACCCTCGAGAATACGCTAAGCGAAGGGATTCTCTAGGATCAGTTTAATTTTGGATCGTACTTTATCATTTTGAGATTCTGAGAATGCTCAACTTGGTAAGTCTTACCCCATTCATAAGAAAAACAATAACAACAACAATACAAATTGACAACCCTTCCCTGACATTCACAGTCCAAGTGCAAGGTTGAGTCACAAAGTACGAACAAACCCAGTAAAAAGAGAGTTAAGTCACACAAACCCAAACACACACCAGGTCTAAGATATGTGTGACAGGGAACCTCTGTTTTGTTTTGGGAGATATGTTACACAAGGTTTAAAAGATAACAGTATAAAACCTCAATTTAAATTGTGATTATTTTGTTTCCCAGATAAAATCTCTGCTCTATGTGCTCTATGCGTCATTGTGCACCACGACAATGACGAATGTGTCAAAACGGCTGTCTTGAGTGTGTCTCAAGGCAGGTGGCAGAATCCTCTGACAATGAAACTGTAAAGCTAATTGAACGATATGACGAGTGCCTTAATGGTGGGGGAAATTATTGCAGAAAAGTAGATGAAAGTACAGGCTTTCATGTAAAAATAGAATTTATAAACAAATCTCTCCAAGTCTATTTTTTATTTGAAAACGGTACTTACTTAAAAAACATGCTTGTATATCTACCATAGTCTAAGTTAATAAAATGCTTTTCTTAATTCAAAGCTATCAAGGTACCTTTAATACCTTTATTAAAATGGCGACCTAACTCAATAGGTAGTTTAAAGCCAAGTATGAATGAGGGATGAGTGTAGGATGATTGTGGCGCGATCTTGTAGTCTTGTTACTGACTAAGGCCGACATTCTCCTTAGACAGGACTGTTAATTCATAGCCCAACAGCCAATGGTCTCTAGGGACCTACAGTTTAACGTGGGATCCGAACCACAATTTCAACCTCCCATATACGAATTGGTCTAATTATGAGGATGGTACTTATGGATGAACTAGTATTCACTAGGTAACTCTATGTGTTCAGTTAAGAACAGCCTAGAGGAATCTTCCTTGAGCGAGCAACAGTGTTTTACTATTTAAACATTTTCTGGAGGGTTAATCTAAAAGTGTCAGTGACAAGTTCTTTCTTTAATATGTCAAAACCTTGTAATTCGATTATAGTCGTTCGAAACTCATGAGAACAGACATGGACATAAATTTCTTGCTCATTTAATCACTCTGTCACATTCAATCAATATCTGTAACTGTACTTTGCTAAGGCCTTGACACCTATTTCATAACTTTAAAAACCAAATTTTGTTTGATGTGCCTTTAAATTGCCTTCTTGTCCTCCAGACCGGTTTCGGATCAATTTTAGAAAAATGAACCCATCTTCCCACAATAACTCTTCCTATTGGATCCATCTTCCTAACACTATTTATTTATCGTACTAGCACTAAAGTACACATTTATGGTTTTCAACAAAATACAAACATCACATTTTTCCAAAAAAAAAAAAAACAAAAAAAAAAAACAAAAACAAAACAAAAAAAAACACATGAATTGTCAACAATCACAAATGGTTGATTTAGTGGTAGTAAATCATTTGTGTTAGGAATCCAGACTGAAGATGGATCGTCATTGATCTGAAACCGTTTTTGAGGACAAGAAAACAATTTTACATCTATAGTTATATCAAATAAAATTTAGTAAGTTTTTTGAAGTCACTTTAATTTGCATACAATGAACATCCCACAGAATACATATATCAGTACGAACAGACTTTTTTAGGTATAAGGGGATCTCAAAAGAAATATTTGGCTCGGTCCCAACCAAACCAAATGATCTCATCTTAAAATGTAGCAGCTCATATGCTAAAAATTTTCTCTAGAGGCAAAATTCTGTTTACCTCTTTCTGTCATTTTTATCAACTTCAAACAGCAATAATCTCACATTAACTTACTTCTCAAAACTAATTTTTAGGCAATTAAAATTTTATTAAGAAATTCATCACTATTTTTTATTTATAACACAAAAAAGTAGTGGCAGAATATTTAATTTAAATACTCAATTACTTCTGAATAAAAAAAACTCAAAGTAAATATCATTCTTGGATATGTTTAGATAACAAGAAACTGAAAGTAAAGTGAATAAATTAACAAATGTATCTATCATAAATACAAAAGTTAGAAAAGATAAAGATACATTGGGAAAATTAACCGGCCACATTATCAAGTAGTGTGACCAGTGTATATATAATTAGAAACAGTTAAAAACAGTGAAATTAGAGTCTAGCATTATTTAAATAACAAGTGTAATACGCCAACTGCAACATCTGGACTGTTTACTTACTTACGCAATTATAAAAATTAAAAAGAAATAAACCCCTCTTGGGTGTTTTTCTAAAAAGATAATCAAAGATGGACAGTAAAATTCCGCACTAAAATGGACACTAATTTTCACAGGTGCTACTCTCTACCCAGACCCGTCAATAGCGGCGGCGGAGCTGGCAGCACATTAATTTGTGACTATCATTTTTATGTTGAAGTACAACACACAGTGCTTAACTCCTGGCCTCCGCGACTTACAGATGGATTCCTAGTGAGACTATCTATCCACCACTGAGGCTCGTACACCTCTAAACCCACCCTTCCCTTCACTAGATACAAACAGAGGTTACTTCCCGAATTGACGCATAAAAAAATAGCCAAAACTGTTTAAAAGAAAGCAGCAGTAGCAGTGCACGTACGATGTAGTGCTGGCTGTGCGATGGTGAAGACTAGAAGGTGGGGCTGACTCTACAGGGACCGGGGGGCTGCCAATCACCATGGGGTCACTGACGGGGGCTGGCGGGGCCTCCTCCCCTCCGCTACTCACCACAGGGCCTGCAAATCATAACACAATTGGATGAGTTATGATGTTAAAGCAGCGATGTTGTGGGTTGGACAGATCAATGTCCAATGAATGGGGCAAAGAAGGCTACCAACTCTAAAAAAATACCCTGGGACGAGTATAAATTATTATAATCATAATTTCTTTCTTTCGTATTCAAAATACATAACTGAGTTGAGTAGACATTTCTAATCCTAAGTTTTAGTCAAATTCACCTTGATTTAAAGTTATTCCTCAGCTTACTAGGAAAATTTTTATATGGGAAATTTTTCGCCTAAGCAACAATAATAGATGATACAAATTTTGTCAAAGCCTTTACTTCCCTTTTAAAATATGGAAAATCAGAAAAAATTGTTATCAAAGGATTAAAATACGAGTGAAACTGTCTTAGTGTGGTTCTAAATTTGATAATAATTCTTTATTTGGTTCATTCATTGTCTTTTTTTCAAATAACTCTTTTTAGTCCTCATCATAAATCTAAGTGATACAATTTTTTATCCTCTTTTGTTTTCCTGTTGGGGTTTTAGCGATTTCAGGGCATTTCTCGCTCACCAGGCTTGGGTGGGTCCTCCTTGGGTACAATGCTCTCTGGTTGTGGTTGTTCGATGCTGTCCGACCGATCGAACGATGCTTGCGGCTGTGTCACTGGGATGTACTTCAGGATCTGCAACAAAGGAGGAGAAACTGATAAAATATTTTCAAACTTGTTTATATTTTAAGCTTTGTCAACAGAATTCCTGCATTTGCAGAATTCCTCAAATAAAATTAGCATCGTACTTGGATGATTCAGGGACAAAGGGGTAATTATAATTGTAATTGTAATTTAATTGTGCATTGCTACAGAATCTCTTTACTTTACTTTACTTTAAGAATTAAGATTTTAACATCCTTGTTAAGGTACATTTTTAACTGTGATCCTGAACCACACAGTATATCTATTGTTGGTGGTTGGAGGTTGGTGATTGGAGGTTGGTGGTTAGATTGGTTGATGGTTGGTTTTTTATGTTTGATGGTTGGAGGTTATTCATTGGAGATTATTGGAGATTGGGGCTGGGGGTTAGAAGTTGGGGGTTGGTGGTTGATGGCTGGCATTTGGGGGTTGGTGGTGCATTTACCTTGAGTTTCATGGAGAGCAAGACTTTAGAGTCAGGTCCGGCTTTGGTGAGAGAGAGTGGCTGATCGTCGAGCTCCATGCTCTCTGCCTCGAGCAGCTGACTCAGGTTGAAGGACAGGCGTCCCAACTCATTGTTGGTCTTCTGGCAAGCCAACTGCAATCAAGCCTAACATCAGTATCTAGGTAGCACAAATTACAAGTAGCGGCTCATGTGTTTTTGCATCGTTGTAATGTTGACTATGCAGTTTTGCTAATATGCATTTTCTTGTTTTAGGCAATTGATTTGTTGTGGGATTAAATGTGGCTACCCATTTAAAATCCCCTTTGTTCTCTATTGGTTATGCTAAAAGCAATATATTTTTTTAATTATTTTTTTATTGTGAAGCTCTGACAACAATGATCCAGTCTCTAACTTTTTTTTAACTTTCAGGCATTAGCTTCTATGAGGAGCTTTCAGTGGGCTTAAACACATCGAACATTGAATGATACCCAACTTATTTTGTATTGATTAAGTATTTTTATGTTTTATGTAGATTTGAAGTAGTATCATATCTGAAAAAAAACTGAAATAAAGTCAATGTGCAGTTTTACTACAAGGCAGTTATTTTTTGGAAAGCTGTTAAAATTATGATCAAAATAATTAATGATGTTGCCTAATCAGAAATATGACAGAGGAACATCTAAAACGACATAAAGGACCTTGACAATTCCACTACTCGAGCAGCAATATTATCCCTGTTCTTCAAACATGATCCAATAAACAAATGGCATTTATAAGCACTACGCCTACGCCTTGACAGTACTATAATATTATTATGACATAAGACCAAAACTCTTAAACGAATTACTTATCAGTGTTTGAATAATCAATCAATGTCAGAGGAAGGATATCCATTGAGAATGTTTCAAAGAGAAACTTATTTTCCGATAATATGTAGATTAAGAAATGAAGGAGCCTATACCTCCCGGCACAAGAGATGTCCGTTGAGCAGCACCCAATAGAAAATAAGCGCCATGTTGCCACATAGAATGTATTATTTTTGTCTGTTTACATGCAATGTTTACACTTGATTAAAAAAATTTAATTATTTAAAAACAGATGATTAATGCAACTATGATCAAGGCATAGAAAGTACGGCAACATCGCTTGAATCTTATTCGTGACCGCTAAGCCCCGGCCTCATCGGAGATCTCTCTTGACGGCTGGTATAGCCCATCCAGAAAAAAACCCGAAGTGCAAGTTTCTGGTTTGTCAAAAAATACCTCTTAGAATTTTCATCCATGAGCCTAAAAGAAAGATTTGGAAAAAATAATTATTCTATAAATTTGCTTTAAAGTTTTTTTAACTAAACTTCAATCTATTAAAAACATTTAGTTTTAGAGGACTATTTGGCCTGTAATCTTCCTGCGAGGTGTTTCAGTTTATATGCCCTTCGAATAGTAATTATTTTATTTATATTGATGAATTAAATGTGGTTTAATTTATCAATATATAATAAAATTCATTGTGGCTTAAAATATGTTTTAATGTTATCTTTCATAATTACAGTTTAAAATATGTCAAGACTCAAGACACTTGTGAATGACTGGCTTTAATTTTTTACGACATTGTTTAATTTTGTAATTGCAGTTAAATACAATTTTGCAATTGGAGATGCAAAATTGGATTCTATTAACTTCAATATTTTTTTTATAATGATGACCAAAAGTTCTGCCATTAAGCTGTGATTTTCTAACGGGTGAGTGTAGCATAATTATTGATTACCTTTGTGATATATATTTTAGTTGAAATTGTTATTCAGGTTGAAATAATAAAACTCTTCCAACACTACTCAATATATATACTCTTACACTGCAATTGTATATACAAGACGATAAATATATATGAAAGATCTTATAATGTCCATTATGTAAAAAATAATGTCAATCTGTACCATTATAAGATCTTTACCGTCTTGTATTACAGTAAAAGAGTAAATATATATATATAGTAGTGTTAGAAGACGTTTTATTATTTCAACCTGAATAACAGTACCAACACGTATAATGCTAATCAAGAAGTTATTTTTTTTATTCTTGTTTTACAGAAACAAACCCTCAAAGAGACAAAAAAAAAAAAAAAACACTTGTCAATCTGTACATTTTATTATTATTGAAGTGTTCATTGGACCACATGAATGAGTTGGCTCGCCAAGTAACATTTATGATTACAATACTAGAAAACTCTTACAATACATTAAACCTCTCAAATCCGGCCACCTTCTGACCGGACCACCACCGGCCAGATTTCAAAATGGCCTAATTAACCGGCGGTTTATTAAACAGGCTAAACAGAGACTTGCATTATGTATGTTCCAACAATGAACTATTAGGATGTATTCAACAATGAAGGGTATCATAACTGCCCAATACATGCAACTTCAACTTCGTAACCATTATGATTTGCTCCTTCTCAGACGTTGTAGCGCCGAAATGACAATCGGAAACGGACAAGCGGTCACTAGCGATGAACCTGCGTTTAACAGACAATAATACTGGTCATCTGTCAAAGAAGGCCCTAACGTAAAAATGAGACAGTAAAAGCGACAGAATCTGTATAGTGACCTAACTTCCATGTTAGAACCACAATCGGGCCGCAAAACACCCAATTGAAAGATAACGATCAAAAATAGAACTTTATCACAAAGATTTAGAAGACATGCGAAACCGAATAGTCCGGAAATCGTCAATTGAACTGTTATATTTTAGTGATATAACATGGGACGGGTTGACTCTTGTCTATTTTGTCCATGGGAAACGCCCGGGGCTGAACTTTTAATTTCCGGAATACCGAGGGTGGATTATCCGGCAGCCGAACCACCTGAGGCCGGACCAGAGGGCTTTTACTGTACTTCACTGTGCCATTTAATATTTTATTATTATTTTACCATAACTTTTTTAAACTCCAACTCACTGTCAATTAAATTTAGTTGAAATAGCTCAATTTACTTCTATGATACCAACAAACTTTGGATCAATAATTAGTTTCATAAATTAAATTAGTGGCACAGCAACTTGGTCAATGTATTTTGGTCTTGTGCATTGTGTTCATGTGTGAGTGTAAGATACTACATTCAAAATTTTATGGAATATTTAGTCTGCATTTGAATTTGAGTGTGAAATGGCCGATGCAAAAATCATTGAATAGTTTATTAATATTGTTTGGAAAATCAATAAAAGTAATTTTTCTTCAATATTTATTGAACAAATTAGTTCAATTGAGAGTTTACAAAATAGTAAATGGCATATATGGCAGAAAATATTTAATTTCTGAACAAAACTTTTTTTATACAAATATTTTATACAAAAATTGAATTGCTGATAAATGAAGAGAATAACCTGGGACATGTGTAATTATAACTGTACCTGTATTGGATCATATTGGAACAGAACAGGACATTATGGTTTAATTACAGTAGCATCTGCATAAACAAATAGGTTTTTAGAATGAATTCATTTGAATGTATCATCCTAAATGGGACGTTTTAAAAAATAAAATCTTTCAAGTCGCAACCATTCAAGAACTGGAAATTTCACAATCTCATATTTCTAGTCCGCTAAACAAACTATGTACCTATAGACAATAAAGCAATTTTTTATGAGGCGACGCCATTGCCTGCCCGACATTGCAAGAGTTTGGTTGGCTCCCTTGTGCTATCTCCTGACAGGTACTGTATATATTTTCACTTTAATTGTTTGCTTTGTTCTTGACTGCTTTCACAGTTTTCTGTTTAAGCTCTGTGCATTTATTAGTGTTTTATTTAATTTTTGTGACTGACTTTTCTGTTTTCAGGTTTGGCTATGGACTTCTCTAGGTTTGCCTGGTGGGTTTTTACTAACTTTGTTTTGTTCTAAGTATTTCTTCCACCTGAAGACGGGATCAGATGTCAGATTCCAGATCCCGAAACATCGTGAATTTTGTTTACTAATCAGTGATGGAAAATGTCCACAACAATTTACTAAACAATAACATAAACTCACCATCACCAACAATGAATTTTAAACAAACGATAAAGCATATTTAATTCTACCATTGCTGGACCCACCTTGATGTGGAGAGTGTCGGTTTCCGGGTTGTTCACCAGGAAGGTGAACCCTCGCTCGTACACGGGGCAGTCGGTGCGGTAGACCACATGGGAGTTGTGGGTGGTCTTGCCAACTGTCAGGTACATGACGGGGTCAGGCTTGGGACTGCCTCCGCGGCACTGAAATACAATTACTTTTATTAAAACAGTGCCTCACCGTCGTCATCAGGCCTAAAATAAGAAATAATACCCCACCAGCAGTCCCAGTACATCATTAAAACCTATTTATACTAGTTGGGAATTTTGACTTTGAGCAAATGAAGTTGTCATAAAATGTGGTAAGCCTTTTGGCTGTCCATTATGACAAACTTCCCTTTCCTCATTCATGCTTAAGACAGCAGAGGCATCACTATGATGCCCCATCATCTGGTGTTGATGGGGGATGAGGGCATGGAAACCCCCGTCAGAGAGGGCAGAGCTTGTTCCTTGCTGTCCCATCTTACACACTTTCCTTTCAAAATCCCGCCCTTCTGAGGGCTAGTGCTAAATGTCCATTGGAGGCAGACGTGTGTAGCGGATCCGCTGGCCCCCCCTATCCACCAGTAACAACAACCTCCTCAGCATTAGCTAAATGACAAAACATACATGACCGCTAAAAAGCTTGTATTTAAAGGCTAGAATGATTTAACCTCCTTCATTATAGCCAGCTTGTTGCCTGGTTTCTTTCATTAAATTACTGATTTAAAAGCTCTAGACCCCACTGCATTAAGTATTATTACATTCTATGTTAAGGGGCTTTCATTAGTTAATGTTTCACAAGAATTATTTACGGTATATAAAGTTGACATTTCAGGTTAATGTTAAAGATTCATAAATTAACATGAACAAGATTCATTCACAATGTAATCAAAGGAAATATCAAATTAAAGATTAAAACGAAAGTAAAACCTTTGGTAAAAGTTACAAACAGGTAATCTTGGAAATCCTTGGTTTTTGATGTTTCAAAGACTTTATAAAAGAATTTTTTAGCAGGAAATCTTCTCATGTGTGATAGTTACAAAAACACAGTCACAGCAGACCTAAATGAATACTTAGCAAGTTTAAATGTAATTTTTTCTTTTATTCAGATTTTTTTAATTTGCTATGTTTATTTTTAAAGCAAGTACTGTATTTGTAAATTGTAAGCACGATATTGAACATTATTTATTTTTCATAATAGCTAAGCTTGATTGCAATAATTGGTTTAGTGCTTTATTTGTACTGGCATTTAGATATATAGGCCTAATTGTACACCTACCATCCAATCAATTATAAATGCATTATAGTATTCCTGTATATACTGTATGTTTTCCATTGAGGATACAACAAATAACACAGTTATTATGATTTTTTCTACAAAAACAACCTAAAAAAATAGAAAATCAATGTCTTCAATAGAAAAATCTCAATAACGGAGTTATTGGTTGTTTCCATCATTAGTTAGATGATTTTATTTATCAACTTTTATGTATCTTGTATAATTTTGATAAAATTTATAGGTTTGAGATATTTGAATTTAAAAATTTAAAATAACCGCCATTTTGAAAATACACATGGTAAAATATTATTTTTCCTGTAAATGGACATTGGTATGATAAAGGTTAATACCAAATGTGAACTGAAAACAACCATTTGTTACAGAAATAAAAATTATTATGTGAAAAAAAAATTTTTTTCTAGCGGCTTAACAAAGCATTTTAGACCCCTCTTTGTACGATGTTTTGTGTTTGTCTTGACCCAAAAGAAACAAATATACAATTTTTTTAAAGAGAGTTCACTAACACCCTGCACATACTGTGTGTGTTCCATTGAGGATAATTACTGACACAAAAATTTATCACTATTGTTGCAGGAATATATGTTTTGTATGATCAAACCAAACAACAATTTTGTGTACACTGTAACCTACAAAACGTGCAGCCTTGAAACTACCAAACGACGAAAAAGGTTGGAAATGAGTAAACAGAATTATCTATAAAATTTATATCATGTTTACCAAATAAAAATAGTTTTAAAAAATAAGTCACTGTTGAGCAGTGAGAACGTGTCAGTTTCAACGGAATCATTGTTATCTACAGCCATTGCTGCTCAAAATGGGTCAGATAAGCTAATTTATAATTAGTAAGGCATCTCAGTTGCCATGAGTCATATCAGCGCTGCACCACATCCCTCCCTCATGGTGGTGATAAGCCTATCCGATCCATTATTGGCTACCGGCTACAGACTACTGAGCAGTGATGCCAGGCTGCTCGTCTCTGAGTGGTTTATTTACATTTTTCACGACTCTTCAGTGACTGATTATCAATATTTACTTTGATAGCAACCTCAGGTGCACTCATGATGCTCTTTCAATGGCAAGATTGCATTTTTTGTGAACCGTTAACAACTGTTAGCCAAGGGCAACCTTGAAGTTGAGAATAAAAAGAGTAAAGATACAATTTTACTTGTTTGATAGAAATGAAATTTAAACACTGAGTACTAGAAGAATTTGTCTTATTACGTTTTTCCTAGTGTCAACCTCTATAAGACCACAACGGGTCATAAAGCACTTTAAAAATATAAAACACTTAGTTTTTAAGGGTTCATACTGAACTTCTTAGATAAAACAAAAAAGTACCTTCAAACACTGACACGCTAGTATTGTTTTGGTGTACAAGTTTACGATTTATATAAACTATTTTAATACTGTACTATTTTTACTTGAACCACCCTCTACAAAACATAAACGTAACAAAGAAAAAGTTCTGAAAACATTTTCTAGTCCATAGCCATGCTATACATACTTTTAAAGGTCTTAGTAAGGAGAGTACATATGTCAAAGGGTCAAATATGTCAGAAGTTATTGCATTTCAAAGTTTTGATAATATTATTTTATTATAAATTTTGAACGCCATTTTCTCCCGACCGTTATATTGAGGTCGGGTTTACGGCATTGTATTCTACATTTTAAGACCTTTATTTTGATATACAGGGTGTTTCAGAACTCCCTGACAATATTTTAGGGCATTGTTTCTGGGTTAGAAACATATCTAAATATCATACTTAAATTGTCCGGAAGTCTTTAGTTACTCACACAGCCGCCATTTTGTTTTTTCACATAATAATTTTTATTTCCGTAACGAATGGTTGTATTAAATTCATTAAAATTGATGCAAATTAAGGCCATTTAACAGCAAAATCAATGTTTTCATGGCGAAAAATCGCAATAACTCCGTTTTTTCTTGTCAGATCTTTACAAACTTGGTACCATTGGTTAGATAATTTAATATGTCTACTTTTTTGTGTCTTGTAAAATTTTTATAAAATTTTCCGATTTTGAGATATTTGCGTTTGAAAATTTAAAATGGCCGCCATTTTGAAAATATACAGCGGAAAAAATTAATTTTTTTCCTGGAAATATACATTGGTATAATAAAGATTCATGCCAAATATGAATTTAATACAACCATCCGTTACGGAAATAAAAATTATTATGTGAAAAAAACAAAATGGCGACTGTGTGAGTGACTAAAGACTTCCGGACAATTTAAATATGATATTTAGATATGTTTCTAACCCAGAAACAATGCCCTAAAATATTGTCAGGGAGTTCTGAAACACCCTGTATACAAACCTTCTGGAATTTATTTAAATTTAGTACCGCTCAATATAAAATTTTATTGTAACTACTTATGGGCCAAACCCTCATTTTTGGCCATGATCCCCATATGGAATTTCTGGGGACTTTTCGAAGGAAGGTCAGTGGATGCCATACAACACATTTCAAATTGGCTATCCAAAAATGATTTCATTTTCCCGACTGATTTTACTACACTATTTATTTTTTATGTAACAAAGAAGAAAATTAAATATATTAATAGAATTCTAATACGAATTTGAAATCCTTCCTTTCTACCAATCTACCATGTCCTTTGTACTGTTTGTAAATCCATTTCATAACTCGGTAATTTATGGGGAAACAATTAACGTTAACAATAAAATCTTAAAAAGACTTGAAGGGAAATTAAAGAAGAAACTTTGAATCAACAGATTAATGTAAAATGTAAAAAAATGTATATAATATGGAATTGAGAAAATAAATTCATTACAGTACTCATTGTTCATTATTAAAAAATTGCAATACTGACTGTTCATTTTGTTGTGTTTGGAAATGTTCATTATTAAAAGTTAATAATTAAAAAGCGTAAGAAAGAAAATTTTACGGAAAGCCCTAAGTATGTCAGGATTAAATTAATGCATTCTCTCGCTTGAAGTACGGTATTGGAAATGAAGAAAATTTTTACTAGTTCAAAAATAATCATCAGAACTTGGCCGTGATTTTTCATAGTTTAGAGGAATTTATAAAGCCATAACAGATGACACTGCTTATGACAATAATAGGGACACGAGAGGAATTAACGTCTTTCAATATTTGGTTTAGAAGTAATTAGTCATAGGCAATGACTAATTTTAGAGCAAGGCTCTTGCATAAAAGCCAACATAACATTTTGTGGATGAGTTGAATAAAGATTGATTTAATTTTGTTACAAGTGTAAAGTAAATTTTTCAAATATTAAAAAAATTTTAACTTGAAAATTAATATTGTTTACATTTTTCCTATCCACCTACACAATTATCTGCAGTGTCACATCTTAACTCGTCTGAGAGCTAGATAAGGTCATTTCACAACTGCTGTGGTGTGTTCACTGCTGCTGTCCTTCTACACGTGGTAAACAAACCTATCTAGGCCATGAGCTATATTTCAGATATCACCAACAAGTAAAGTTTCTACAGTAACTGATAATTCTTGTTTAATTTAAAAACAAAACTGAAAAGTATGGATTTTTCAGTACATTGACATTATTGTCTAAAGTTTTGAAATTTTTGTATTGACTTTAAAGGTTACATTTAACACCTGTTCTCAAAATTAGGCCACAAATATGTTTATGACTCAAATAGATATGTTGAGAAAATCCAAATTCTTGTCATTCACTTTCTATTCCTTGTCAAATATCTTAAGGTAATATAAGAATCAGGAAAAATACAATTTTACCCAATAATACTTGTCGCTTCCTATTCTAAAAGTTTGTCACAGGGTATCTCGATTTCAATAGAACATGCTAATACACTTAAGTTGTAGAATTTCATTTTAGAAATAATTAATATACGATTACATCACAAAATAACAACAGTACCGGTACCTTATTATACAAGGCTCACTTTGTTTTTTTCATTTAAAACAAGTGCAGTAATTTTTTATGGGATTTATTAAAACAATTTCCATGGTGATAAAATAACAAATTCCGAGCCAGCAAAGAGGTGCCCAGTGACCAAATCACAATGAAAACCTTAAATTTCCGGACATCCGGCTAGCTTAACGGTTAGCGTCTTGGACTTCAGTTCAAGAGGTGCCGGGTTCAATTCCCGGGGTGGCCAACAAAATTGATGGGTTTGGACCGCTTTCCCAAAAAGCGTTTATGAGTACTTAGTACAAATCTCTTAAACAAAATGACTCTGGCGTAGATATGAGCACAAAAAAAATTCCTGGTTTCAAGCGCAAATAAACAGTTTACCAAATTAAAACTGAATGTGAGTGGTGAGGGCAATGCCTTTTATTTCATTTTAGTAATCATTGAATTAGAACTTAGTTATCATTAAGTATATCAAGTCCCTTGTACAGGCATTATCTTTGCAATTTCTATCCATTTCTGACAATGAAAGTCATTTAAAAAATTTTAAACGATACCAGCATTACCTCATATGGAAAGTCAAAAATATATATTTATAATTAATTGTCTAATCCATTGATATTAAGTTTTTAATCAAATGAAAATAACGAAGAAAGTCGGATTTTTTGTTAGCAAAATCTGTATAGCTAAAAATGTGCGTTCTCGTTAATAGAATTCTACTTTTCTCCGTAAAATTTTGCCAGATTTCAATCTAGGTTAGTACCAAACAATTAAATTTTATATATTTTTATTTTTTATGTTATTTAATTTTTTTAAATTCTATCACGTTTTAAATGGCCTTAACTTTATTCAGAATCATTTATAAATGTCACAATTAATGATACAACAAACGTAGACCAGAACTAATTAAAAATAAAACCTGAAAGGCTTTTTTGATTTGAAGAAAATCATTTCTTTATCTACTTTAAGTCAGTTAAGCTTAATATAGCAGAATAGTTAATTATATAACACTTTTTACAAAATACTAGAATGATTCTGTTGGGTATTCTCTTTCTATTATGGGTTATAGTGTTTTATTAAAATTTATAAAAAACTTGAACATGTTTGGGTATGCACAAGTGTTTAGTCATGGCATACCTGTCACATGACTCAAAGTGTGAATTGCAATTGCACGCTCTCAGCTCATGGTCCCAGCAAAGCTCATCAGAGCTCACTTGCGGTTCACTTCCGATCACAATCACAATACAATCACTTGAGCTCCACACTCTCGAGTTGATGCAATCTCAATGATTATTGAAAAATGTTGAATTTACTAGTCATCTAATAGTCCTTGGTAATAGTTATTTCCATAGTCTGAAATTTTCCAAATTCCCGTTATGCCATTCTGTGGTAATTTGGTTAACTGGTTTTTTGGGCTTGAAATAGGGAAATTTGAGGTTTTCATTGTGATTTGGTCCCTGGGTGCTTCTCTGCTGGCTTTGGAATTTGTTATTACCATATTATTGGTATTCATTTTGTTGGTCTGTATTCATTTTCTTGGATGAAAGTCGTTCATAAGTATTCCTAGAATGAAAGATAAAATAAACTGAGTTCAGCACGTGGGATGCTGACGTGATAGAGGTGAATTTTCAATGCACATTATGTTTTACACTATTATTGGTGTTTTAATGACACTGGTCCAGTTCATTTTTCATTTATATGAAAATATTGTTTAGATGCATAATCATGAAGAAATTATTATTTAAATGAACTGTAGAAAACGCTAGGCAAAAATTCATAAAAATGTTTTTGTTTAATGTAGGTATTCAATTAAACAATGTAGGTACCCATAATTAATGTGTTGTAGCAACGGATTGAGCTTGCAATATTTTAATTGTATTACTTACGTCAATCAATCCTGTTAAAACTTCCGTCGGACGCGTTTCGGCCTAGGCCATCATCAGCTGGACGGAGTACATTGCACTAAATTACCATAGTTTCTTCGCTGGTAGGCTTTTCTACCGTTGTCACAAGTTTAAAAGTCACATTACACATATTCACACGACACTTACTAACAAATATACGAACGAACATTGAAATTTACGAGTAGGCCTACACGTTTCGGGAGCGAGCGGTCGGGGTGAGTTCCGCCCGACCGCTCGCTCCCGAAACGTGTAGGCCTACTCGTAAATTTCAATGTTCGTTCGTATATTTGTTAGTAAGTGTCGTGTGAATATGTGTAATGTGACTTTTAAACTTGTGACAACGGTAGAAAAGCCTACCAGCGAAGAAACTATGGTAATTTAGTGCAATGTACTCCGTCCAGCTGATGATGGCCTAGGCCGAAACGCGTCCGACGGAAGTTTTAACAGGATTGATTGACGTAAGTAATACAATTAAAATAAACAATGTAGGTACCGTTTGATTTTTAGTGCTTTATATTATTATGATAAATGGTAAAGATACTTTTTCTACAGTATCTCGTACAGTATACATGCTAGAATACTGGGAGTGGGGTAAAATGTTTTCTCTTTTAAATTTGACGATTCCTCGGACATAAAAAAATTTTTCTAAGGGGACTTTTGAGGCTTGTGGGAGACCAAAAAACAAAAAAAAGCCTCAAATAGACATTTTGTTTGTTAATAAACTTGTTCAAGATATTCAACAGAAGATTTTATAAAACAAATATGAGAAAAATTATCAGGTCATGTTATGATTGGTGGTCCCAGGCTTACACAATACAGTGAAAAGCTCGCTTAATATGGAGGCTCGCTTAATTCGCTAATGAAGTGGAGGCAAGTGAATGAGTGATGCAATGTAAGATGTGAGTTACCGGCAGGTTCTTAGCGGAGTCGATGTAGACCATGAGGATCGCTGTGGACATGGAGGTCACCCGCAGGTGCTGGGTCTCCGCGAGCGCCTGCAATCAGAGTACAAACATAAGATACGATGCAGTGGATAAAGTAGTACAAAATATAACTAGCAGCATGGCAAATTATAGTATACCCCCCTCGCAGCAGACCTGGGTACTCAGCGAATTTCCAAATTAGTAATATTAATTTTTAACAGATGAACCTGCAAACAAAATTTCATCACGTGCTCATAAATTGAAAATAAATGTCTATTCTCCATATGATAAATATATGGAAAGAGTATGTGGCTATGCTGCCATGGGGAACAGTAAAAGTAGGTGTTTTTAGCATAAAAAAAGTATTTCGACCATATAAAGCCAAAAACCAAGTTTCATCAATATCTGTCCATAAATAAAGGAGTTTGCAGATTCTCCATATGATTAACATGGGAAAAGAGTATGCAGATTTGCTGCCATTATAATTACAAAAACCAATATTGTTTACCATAAATGGATGGATCTCAATCAAATGAAGCTGAATACCAAGTTTCATCCAAAAATATTGGTTAATAAGTGAAATATTAACACAGCCTTATTCTCCATAATATTAACATTGGAGCCTCAAAATACAATGTACTGTCTTTAGAATTTTTAATAACTCGGAAAAGCTTCAAGATAATAAATTGTGTGTGTTTTTGAGCTAATTCCAGTAGTGAAAATCAAAATTGAAAATTTTTAAAAATTACAAATGAAAACCGCAAAGATGCTATTTTTGGGGTACAAAACCCCTCAAAGATACCCCTTCCGGTAGGTCAATAAATCTGATTTATGAACTCATTCGAATAAAGGTCACGTCTCTACCAAATTTGGTCTCAATCAGACCATTTTTGCGAGAGTTATTGTATCTAGGAACACATACATACACGAGATATATATAAATTTTAAAGACTTATTTTTCTACAAAACAAAAAAAGTAACATTGTCCCGGGCTTAGGCCTTACCATGAGATCTACGGTAATAGCTTCTTCCCAATAGGAAATTCGCTGAAATGTGTTTAAATGAAGTATGGAAACAAAACTTTATTTTTAAAACTAAAACATGGAAAAATTTTGTTTGCAACACTAATTGTGAACCAAAGTTGGGGGTGACTTTATTTATTTTTTGTTTTTAATGGCAACCCCTATCAAGTAACACATTGTTGTAATGAGCTTTAAAAAAGAAAATTAATGCTGCAAGATTCAAATGGATAATCTGTTCAAAAATCGCAGGCGATCAAACTTTGCATTAAAATCGAATGGACGAAATTTTAAAATGGGGTAACTTGAACATATTCGACACTTTGAGGTCAGGTTTGGGGCACATTGTGCAGAATATCGATACATTTAAAATATGCTATAGACTTATAGACTTAAAATATTTTAAAGACTTTTTCATGGGGACGCCCTCTGAAAGTCTTAAAAAGAATTTATATGCTGAGGTCAAAGGCCTTAATATTCTGAGCAATTTGCTGCAAACCAGACATAAAAGGATTGAAAAAGTTATTGAAGTTTTTTATTTTCATCTTATTATGATTATAATCCAAAATTTGATCTCCTGCCATTTTTGAATCGTTATTCTACTGAAGTTCGTTATTTGGCATTAATTTTATTTTTAAAATAATTTTAGAATGTTATGCTACTTGATAGGGGCTGCCAAAAAGGTAAAATTAGGCCTACACATTTGTTCTATAAATACTTAAGAACACAAAACATCTTATTATATGTTGTAGTTAAACTGTGCAATGTTTTATTTACCTAAATAATTAAGATTTTCAACATAGTCAATTTCAAACTATGTGCAAAACGTTTTTGCTGGACAATACTATTCGTGAGTTTCTGAGCTTTACACATTAATAATTCAATAAAAACTAGATTCTGTTAACTTGAAACCTAAATGAATCATTTTACGCATAAATTATTTTAAGTAATCCAATAACGTAGGCTGTACATGACAGTTGTAAATACTTTGATGTCCTCAGAAGTTTTTGCAATAAAGATCATTTCGAACCTCACTCTCTCCTCTCGTCTGATATAATTTCTGATTTTCCTTCTAAATAGCCAGAGTTGAGTAATTTAGTCTACCCTCAAAAACAACTCTTGAAGTAAACGATGAATTGTGAGTTAGTTCGCAGAGGCCTGAGGTTTTTTGTGACTATGAAGAAAGACAAAGTTACTTTTACAATAGGATCTACCGTTCTTTGTTCGATGCGCATTTATGCGGTGGGCGAGAGTGGAAAAATACTCCTCGACCCTCGTCCCAAAAAGCTGGAGTTGAAAGGCGCCCCAACCACCAAAAACCGCCCCTTACGCCTCAGTTTCGGGACCGCGGGTGTCCGATGCCAGGTGTCCCCACCCCTCGACCCCGACAATGTTTGTTTGTTGACCCTATAATAAATTCACTGTTTCTAATTCTAGGTTTGTTATTTGGTGACTAGTTCGTTCCACTGATTCCAGAACAAAGTTGTCTCGACCGAGATCAGATATCGACATTAGATTTTTATGTTTCCCACTTCAAACTGTATTTTTTATTTACCGAGATCTAAAATTAGCTTGTCGAAATTTTATCAAATTCCTTAAGTGTTGAACTAATAGATTAATATTTTTATGTAAAATACTGAAACGCCTTGAGATTGTTGCTGAATGAAACCGCGATTTTTCATCGTCTAAATATCTGCTTATCCAAAAAGAGTACAATAATGTTCTTCTCGTTCTCATTCCACTCATGGTTACGCTCAGGCTCATTCCAATGGAAAAGTAGAAAATTTGTATTTAAATTATAAATAATTGTCATTTTTTAGGTGTTTTCTTATTTACATTGTGAAAAAAATTGTCTTACTTGATTGGAAAATAATTATCGGTAGTGGAAATGATTCAGGGAAATTTATTAAATATATAAATATGAAATACTTAGTGGAAACAAACTATGTGATGATTTAAGTTCTTTCCATTCAAAGGCGCAGACACAAGAAACCGAAGGAATGTCGAGTGAGCTGCAGCAGCTGCAGCGAATGTCAGCCGTACCGTCACCGTGGCGAGAAGGGAAGGACGCCGAGTATGTTTCACTATCAGCTGATGCGCATGTGATCGCCACAAAAAGCCGTGACGTCACGGCACACGGCGCGCGAGTGGCTCTTACGTCACGAGATGACGTCACGGTATACCCATGGTATATCCCACTACAATACACTCCACACTCTACCGGCGGCGGCGCGGCGGGCTCGAGAGCGATTATTAGTGCCCAGGGCGAAAGTAGGCTATATAGCCCCTCCAAATATATAAATAAGCACATTAAGCTGCTACAACAGTAAATTCTAAGGAAAATAATTAATTACTAGTGTAATTGTTGCTCGAAATCGAGCAATTTTATACATTTATCACATTTTCAAAGTTACGTTTATTGCTAAATCAATTACACCCGACCATACTATTGTAATTATCTTTAATCTCCCAAAACTACACTTATTTACAGCTGGTACTTAAACATATTAACAAAAGTTGATAATGCTCAACCGAATCCTAATTTTAATCTAAGTGGAAAATTTGAAATATCAAAAATAGATAGAGCCTTTAAGTCCAACTCTCGTCAATTTTTGGCGGAAACAATTTCACACTGAGAACTGTGAACAAGCTCTGTGTGTTACAGATCCAACGCCAAAACTAAAAATCGGTTGAGAATTGTAGGAGGAATTCTAATTACAAAACAAAAACCTTAGCGTTTTAGATAAGTAGGCTATTAACATTTTTTTGCTAAAAGTACCGGTTGTAATTACTTTTACACTTGGTAAAACCGATATTGGCCGAAAACAACCGTTATAAGATAGTTATTATTGTTTCAAGATACACATTCTGATTACGCAGGATCGTCCTCAAATTTATCTGCCATTAATTCTTTTTCAGTATAAAACACAGTATGCCTTTGATATCAAAACAGAAAAAATTAAATTTTATTAACAATTGATAGGGAAAAGATTTTAATTTAAAATATTCCATATGTTATTTACTGATTCGGTTTGTTTTATGTTTACACAGAAGCAGACCTTGGTTGGAAAACAACGGTTTTAATTTTAACTTACTATTGAATTTTTCCTATTGATTTCAAACCATTAGACTTTAATTGGCAATTTTATTGATATAACAACTTGGAGACTAAAACACTATTTTAAAACCCTAAAAGTTTAATTGTAAACCTGCAATAATACATCTAGACATAAAAATTCCGCACAGAGAAAATGCAGAGTTTTAGTTTTATTCGTTCCCTACACGAGTAATAAGCGATTTTTCTTCGTCTTCGTAGAACAAGGGTTCTGCCTTTGTCCGATAATACTGAACACGCGCTACAGCGAGGCCAGCCATCGAGTGGGCTTTGTCGTTGTTGCGACGATAACTAAATGCCGTATTCTTCACTTAACTAACTTGAGATACACAGGCTGTTTGAAAAAACGATTTAGGATTTTGGGAGATGGTTATTTACACACAAGAAATAAAAGAGTTTATACAAAAATAATATTCTAAAAAGCTTCTTTGAGCCGCTAGCCGCCATTTTGCTTTTTACACTTAACAATTTTTTTCCAATGGGTAGATGAATTAGTTTTATATTTGGCATGATCCCTTACCACACAAACGTTCATTTTCAGGAGAATTTTTTCTTGAAAATGGCGTTATTTGAAATTTTTAACTAAAAAATCTCAAAATTGGCAAATCTTAGACTACGACAGGCAAAAGTTGACAAATTTAATTATCTAAATAATGATACCAATTTTGTAAAGATTTGAAAATAACGGAGTTATTGCTATTTTTCTGCACAAAACATTTTGCATTACAATTATTGAAAATCACGGTAATTTTAACTGTAGTCGGATCCTTTTGAAATTGGTATAATTGGTTAGATGATTTAATTTGTCAACTTTTTTGTTTCATGTAAAACTTTGATGAAGTTTACAGGTTCTGAGATATTTGAGGTTTTAAAATAATTCTAATAGCCGCATTTTGAAAATGTACATCGGGATTTTTTTATGGACAATGCTGTGATCAAGGCTTATGGCAAACATGAACTTAATACAATGAATGATCCGTTACGGAAATAATAATTATCACGAGTAAAAAGATAATGGCGGATAGCGGCTTTACGAAGCATTTTAGGAAATATGTTTACAGGAACTTTTTTCTTTTAAGAGAACGAAAAGCTATATACAAAGTTTCAACTTATTACAACAAGCCGTTTCCAAATTAAAAGTTATTCTCTAAAGAAACAAAATGGCAGCTGTGTTAAATATAGAGTTTCGGAAATTTTTAATATGATATTTTGGCAAGTTCAGGAATAATACCTTAAGAGGTCGGTAGAGAGTTCAGGGATACCCTTGTATAGAGTTACAGTGTGCGCTAACTAATGAGGTTAAACTAGACGTAGAGTGCTACAAAGGTAGGTAAATTTGTCCCATGTTGTTTGGCGCTATTCTACCCACAATTTCCGCCGTGTCCTTGGTAACTAGTCTTTTTTTACACTTTCTCATCTGTTATTTGCCATTTTACCCACTCCTATTTAACGTTTCTATGGTAACCAATGTCAATATCCTGTTCACAGACCATCAAATCAAAGTGGTTTTTAAAATAAACAACAAATAATCAGATGTTTTTAAGTCTATAGGCCTTTAAGCTGTGATTTGAGCTTGTTGCGACCAATCAGAATAGCAACGACTGGTGGAAGGAAACGAAGGTAAAGTGTGGAATGGTTGCCAAGAAAACGGCCAACTGGCACTCTATAGTAGTTCACTCTATGTAGTTTCACCTCGTTGGCGCTAGTTCCTTCGGAAGCCAGCTGAAGTGGCACTAAACTGAAAAGCAGCTTATTTCCTATTCAGCTGCACTAATATTAAACAGGACGTACCAAAATGGTAAAAAGCTATTTTTTATAAAAGATAAACGTTATAACCACGAAATCGCGACGTTATAAGTCGCGTCCGCCAAGTGTCAAGTTGTAAATATATGTTATTTCAGTAGTTTTAATAAATAAAATATACGCAATCTATCTGACATCTGTCGGTTAACGATTAAGTACTCAAGTATTCAAGTAAGTAAGTAATAAAAAACCGCCGGGCCGTGCCGCCCTATTGCGCGCATAGGTTTATGGGGATTCCTCAACTAGACCAGCGACATTTTGATTTTTGTTGTGTGGATTTTCTGCTTCCACCTAGCACCGTACGTCAAACCAAACTTAACTTCGATTTTAGATTTGTTTTGTGGTTGCAAATGTAGGATATAATCTGATGTACGGTCGAGGATTCTCTTGTCACGCTACTCACCAGTGTTTATTAATGTTACATCGTTATAAAACTAGTTGTCATAAAATATTAAAATGCATTTGTTTGGTTTCAATTTACTTTTTTAATTTTTACTATGGCAATTAATATGTTACATACCTCGTCTAACAGTTCATAATAATCACATCCACGACATGTTTCGCCACTACAGCGGCATCCTCAGGTGTCAAGTACAAAAATGTTTCATCCGGAGAGGAATCGTTGAAATGATAAAATTGACGAACACAAAACAGTCATGTATGTAACCTATTAATTGTCTTAAATTCACAGTTCAGGAGCTAAACAATGGATTTTGATTTTTACTATGACCGTGACAAAAGCATAACCGGCCGGGACACCAGGACAAGAACGAAAAACCGGGACATATTAAGCCTACCTAGAGTGGACCATAAGGACAATCACAAAAAAATAAATCGTGGTTAAAATTATAACACAGACAAAAGTCAAAATTCACACGAATCACTCAAATAAAACCCCATTAGGCCTACCTGATTCCATGACGAGGCCACCAAGAGAGCCGTGGCAGCTCCTTCTCATCGAAGGTTTGTGAGTGGGGAAAACAGGCCTTTTATACGCTCTGTTATCTGAATATTTTATAGCCGTATTTTCTAATTTCATCTAACAAATAGGAAGCCATTGTTTCCTTGAATGAGCGTTTAGTCTGATGGTGAATTTCAGTTAGTTGACTTTTGTTTTCTGTCATTCATAAATCGTCGCAATTATTTATCCAATCATATAGATCTTCAGTAGAATTGAAGAAACGGAACATAAATTACTATCGTTAATAACAATTTTATAATTAGTAAAGTCAACACCATGACATTGATGTAGCGAAACTAATCATGGAAAGATTTTTAATGATGTACTTGGAATTTATAAAACACGTGGAGGCAGAACTAAATAATAGGATATAATCTCATAAATTTTTGGAGTCTTCTTTATATCTTTAAGCCGGTTGAGAAATAAGGAAGTTCGATTCCAAAATAGATCTTAGGCACCTATTTTGTGTTTGATGTTTAGCTTTGCCTCCAACTTATGTCCGAACTATGTTAGGTACTCTTTGGATAGCACTGTACAAATGAGAATAAAGGTTCTGAAAGTCTTAACAAGGTTTAACGTAAGAAATGTAATGCAAAGTTGTTTTATTCATATTTCATTACTATAAAGTTAATTTTCAAAAGTTAAATTAAACTCACAAGGTCTAAAACATATATAATTAAATATACTCTAGGGAGAAAACTAAGAATAGAAGTGAACTCTGCACTATGGACTTAACTTGAAAATAAGTTACTTTACATGGTGTCCAAAAATGATCGACCCAATCTTCGCCAGGTTGCTCCTTAGGTTGAAATAAACAAACTTCATCATGTAGTGCATCGTTCCATCTTGCTTAGTTTTCCTTCTGTCATTCTCTGTGTTTTTCAATCAATGATTATAGTCTTTGTTTTAGGTAAAGTTACCAAATTGATATATCCCATTGAGGTTTACATTATGTAGTTACAAACCTGAATTTCAAAAATATCACTTCCGGTCCCCAAATGGTGGCAATTTAAAACTTTCAAAGCCAAATGTCTAAAAAATGGTAATATTTACAAAATTTCAATAAATAGCTCAAGATTTTTAAAATTTAATTATTTAAGCAGTACTAACATTAGAAACATTGAGCCACAAATAACTTGAGTAAATGTGAGTTTTCTGAACGAAAACACGCCAATTGTCAATAATTTAGTTAAATTAAGAGTATTTTTTTAATCCTCATTGAAGTATTTGTTGACCAATGTTTCTAGTTTTGGTATTGCAATTTAAATCATTAACTTTTACAACTGTTAAGTAATTTATTGATTTTTTTTAATTACATTTTGAGATATTTAACTTTGATAAGTTTCAATTATCACCATTTTGAAACCGGAAGTGATACAATTTTGAAATTCCCAGTTGGCTGACGTATATCTCCATGCAGTTTCAATTTGGTATCTTAACAAAAAACGGAGCTAATGAATATTTATTATAAAACACCTACAGTCAGACAGACGAAACACTAAGCAAGATATGACTACACATTACATAATGAAATATGTTTGTTTTAATTTGAGGAATAGCCTAAGAAATTACTTAAATTTGGGTCCATAAATTTGGGACATCCTGTATTTGAATTTCATGTGGCTAATTATTTTAAATTCAATTCTTTTTATGTATTTTATCAATTAACATTACGTTGATAGATCCAGCGAGTTTTGTTGAGGGTTTCATACTGATACACATGAAGACGAAGATCCCAGTAATGAGTTGACGTGAAACCAAGGAAAAACTGAGTGATTCAGTTAGAGAAATCCCGATTGGCATTGGTTTCTTATCCGCGTTGTTGTAGGCGTTCACATAGTAATCCTTACACGGTTTCTACAGAATTTGTATTTTCCCCTAGTAACTTTTCCCTGAACAAATTGACAACTACGTCAGGGGATGATGGCTCCATAAAAAGCGAGTGCAAACAAAACATGTATGTTAACATATGTTAACATAATTTTAGTATGATGTAATACATCATACTACATCCACATCTTACTTGATGCTCCGACATAGCAACCATACAAGTAGAGGCTTGAAGTTTAATTTGAGAGTTTTAGGGCCGATTGAAGAATCGCGATTGCTATGTGAAATTCCGAAAAATTATTTTAAATACGTCTTCTTTGTTGCGCCGACAGAGTAATAAAATATCGATTGTTTAGCACACGCCAGGTGATCTCAACTGACAGAAAATAACGATGCTGGAAACCAACCGAGTGCACTTATTCGTATAAAAAGAAACTCCAATACAGTGGGACACGGAGGTACGCGTTCAGTGGAAGTAGTTGCGCGCAATGTAAACGGCACACACACCAGTCAACGCTTTACCAATAGACTTGTCTTGACTGCACCTACGAGCGTGTTTTACTCGCATGTCTTTCATGGGCGGATTTAGGTGGAATGTCTGGGGATGCAAGCTCGCCGATATTTTACAACCACAACGCAAGTTGAGAGGTTCATTTTAGGCCCAAAATGGCAGCATTTTTCTTTTATCTTACAATAAAAATAATAATTATTATAATTATCTAACAATGATTACTGATAGTTTATGTTACAGCCTATTATTCCGAAAATCTCTGTGTGTGCCGCACCACCGTAGGCCTACATCCGCTCAAGCCGTGAGTAGTGTGTTTTGGTCACTTTTAAAACCGGCCACGTGCCCACCGAGCCACGTGACGCGGCAGCTGGCGCCAGCTGCCATGTCACATAGCTTCCGGTGGGGATTAGAGGGTATATATTAGACGCTGTCGCCATATGCCATGCCATATAGCTTCCGGCCGGGCAGATGGTGAAATAATCAATGGGGGGTGGAGATGGCGAGAGCACAGGCCCTCGCTAATTGGCCCATAAATTAACCAGGTGCAGCTGGCGAGGGCAAGGTGACGGGGAAGATTGGAGGGGTTAGAATTTAAGAATAAAATTTATCATAGGCGAGGGTAGGATTCGAACCCGGCCCGCTGGCGTGTGAGGCCAGCGCTCTACCATTTAGCTACCGAGGTACTTGGTGAAAGGTAGTGTAAATGTGTCTGATAATATTGTGCCTGTGGTTCGCTTCTTGTCCACCAGAGAGCAGCACGTACTACGACTGCGGCAAGTTTCAAATTCAGCCACCAGAGTTCAGCATGTACTAGGGCTACAGCTAGTTCACTATTTCTCCAACAGATAGCAGCACGTGTTATGGCTGCATCCAGTTTACCCCAAAATATCCCCACAAATTACCCAAATTACCCTGGAATTCCCCAAAATACCCTGCAATTTCCCAAATTTCCTCGCAGTCTTACCAACTTATGTCATTCACTATAAAACAAGAACATATGAAATGCTGGGGTATATACTATAAAAAGTGGATAAAACCCAAAACTGTTGGCAATACAGTATATAAAATCAACCAACTTACGTCATTCACTATAAAACAAGATCACCTGGATCGCCCGGAACAAGAACATATGAAATGCTGGGGGCTATACTATAAAAAGTGAATAAAACCCAAAGATGGCTGCAATACAGTATATAAAATCAACCAACTTATGTCATTCGCTAATCAACAGTTATACTATATGAAATGTACCTGTGGCTAGTTCTCAGCGTCAATGGCTATAACGTCAAATGTACATAATCAACGGTTATACTATATAAAATGAAAACTCTACTATATTATTTAATACACACCAATGACTATAATGTTAAATCTAGTTATACTATATGAAATGTGCCCAAGGCTATACTATATATATTATGCATTGATGACTTTACGTTAAATATACGCGATCAATGCTTATACTATATGAAATGCATTCGCCGCTATACTATACAAAATATCAATGAATATAATGTTAAATAAACATGATCAACGCTTATACTATATGAAATGTACCTGTGACTAGTTCTCTGCATCAATGGCTATAATGTAAAATGTATATAATCAATGGTTACACTGTATAAAATGAAAATGCTACTTTACTATATAATATACATCAATGACTATAATGTTAAATATTTTTAATCTAGTTATACTATATGAAATGTGTCCAAGGCTATACTATAAAAAGTGAATAAAACCCAAAAATGTTCGCTATACAGTACATAAAATCAATGGCTAGAAGCTGTTAAGCAACCAACAACGTTATCATACTATATACGACGCATACAGTACTATATAAAGTGAATAACATGCAAACTTCAGCTTAAAAAACATAAAAATCGCTAATATCTCGAAAACGGTGCGTCCTAGAGGTCCGGGGACCCAAAAAAACTACCTACTACGTAATAGAGGTACCCCCCAGGGGGTGGATACCCATAATTAAAAAATTAACCAAAATGTTGCTGATTGCATCTAAAAAATGAAGGGGCAATGAAGGGGCAAAACTTTGATATTCCATATCTTAGGAACGGCTCTATGTATTAACTTCATAGTTGGTATGTGTGTACACTTACTTGCTGTCTACAAATGCATGGCAAAAGGTATCCAAAAAATGAAGGCGCAAAAAGTTTTATTTTATATCTTTTGAATGGCAATATGTATTTATTTCAAACTTGGTATGTGTATACATGTAATGTTAACATGTAATAAAATGCTAAAAATAACTTTCCAGATCTAAGGTCAAACAGTCAAAAATAAAAAAAATCCTAAAATTAACATTATTATTGTCCTTCGCTAGCGTAGAGCTTTACCTTTGAGTCACTAGGCATTTGAAATTATTAGTATGTGTGTACACTTATTTGGTGTCTACAAATGCATGGCACGAGGTATCCAAAAAATGAAGGCGCAAAACAGTTTTATTTTATATCTTTTAAATGGCATTATGGATTAACTTCTTACTTGGTATATAGGTTGGTATAAGTAAACATTAATTGTTTACCATTGCGTGGTGGGGTGCATCCAACAAAAATGAAGGGACAAAACTTAAATATTGTATATCTCAGGATTGGTTGGACCAATTAACTTCTTACTTGGTACTTAGGTTGGTATGAGTAAACATTAAATGTTTACCATTGCGTGGCGAAGTGCATCCAAAAAATGAGGGGGCAAAACTTAAATATTGTTTATCTCAGGATTGGGTGGACTGATTAACTTCTTACTTGGTATGTAGGTTGGTATAAGTAAACATTAAATGTTAACCATTGCGTGGCGGGGTGCAATTAAAAAATGAAGGGGCAAAACTTAAATACTGTATATCTCAGGATTGGCTGGACCAATTAACTTCTTACTTGGTATGTAGGTTGGTATGAGTAAACATTAAATGTTTACCATTTCGTGGCGAAGTGCATCCAAAAAATGAAGGGGCAAAACTTAAATATTGTATATCTCAGGATTGGCTGGACCGATTAACTTCTTACTTGGTATAAAGGTTGGTGTGAGTAAACATTTAATGTTTACCATTGCGTGGCGGGGTGCATCCAAAAAATGAAGGGGCAAAACTTAAATATTGTATATCTCAGGAGTGGCTGGTCCGATTAAATTCTTACTTGGTATGTAGGTTGGTATGAGTAAACATTAAATGTTTATAATTGCGTGGCGGGGTGCATCCAAAAAATGAAGGGGCAAAACTTAAATATTGTATATCTCAGGATTGGCTGGACCGATAAACTTCTTACTTGGAATGTAGGTTGGTATGAGTAAACATTAATATTTGACATTGCAATACGGGGTGCATCCAAAAAATGAAGGGGCAAAACTTAAATACTGTATATCTCAGGAGTGGCTGGACCGATTAACTTCTTACTTGGTATATAGGTTGCTATGAGTAAACATTAATTGTTTACCATTGCCTGGCAGGGTGCATCCAAAAAATGAAGGGGCAATACCGAAATATTGTATATCTCCGGAGTGGAAAGACTGATTAACTTCTTACTTGGTATGTAGGTTGGTATGAATAAATATTAAATGTTTATAATTGCGTGGCGGGTCGCATCCAAAAAATGAAGGGGCAAAACTTAAATATTGTATATCTCAGGAGTGGCTGGTCCGATTAAATTCTTACTTGGTATGTAGGTGTATATGAGTAAACATTAATTGTTTACCATTGCGTGGCAGGGTGCATCCAAAAAATGAAGGGGTAAAACTGTAATATTTTATATCTCAGGAGTGGCTGGACCGATAAACTTGTTAATTGGTATGTAGGTGTGTATAAATAAACATTAATGGTTTAGAATTGCATGGCGGGGTGCATCCAAAAAATGAAGGGGCAAAATTTAAATATTGTATATCTCAGGAGTAGCTGGACCGATTAACTTCTTACTTGGTATGTAGGTGTATATGAGTAAACATTAAATGTTTACCATTGCGTGGCGGGATGCATCCAAAAAATGAAGGGGCAAAACCGAAATATTGTATATCTCAGGAGTGGCTGGACCGATTAACTTCTTACTTGTTATGTAGGTTGGTATGAGTAAACATTAAATGTTTATAATTGCGTGACGGGGTGCATCCAAAAAATGAAGGGACAAAACTTAAATACTGTATATCTCAGGATTGGCTGGACCGATAAACTTCTTACTTGGAATGTAGGTTGGTATGAGTAAACATTAATTTTTGACATTGCATGGCGGGGTGCATCCAAAAAATGAAGGGGCAAAACTGAAATATTGTATATCTCAGGAGTGGCTGGACCGATTAACTTCTTACTTGGTATATAGGTTGCTATGAGTAAACATTAATTGTTTACAATTGCGTGGCAGGGTGCATAAAAAAATGAAGGGGCAAAACCGAAATATTGTATATCTCTGGAGTGGCTGGACCGATTAACTTCTTACTTGGTATGTAGGTTGGTATGAGTAAACATTAAATGTTTATAATTGCGTGGTGGGGTGCATCCAAAAAATGAAGGGGCAAAACTTAAATACTGTATATCTCAGGATTGGCTGGACCGATAAACTTCTTACTTGGAATGTAGGTTGGTATGAGTAAACATTAATTTTTGACATTGCATGGCGGGGTGCATCCAAAAAATGAAGGGGCAAAACTGAAATATTGTATATCTCAGGAGTGGCTGGACCGATTAACTTCTTACTTGGTATATAGGTTGCTATGAGTAAACATTAATTGTTTACCATTGCGTGGCAGGGTGCATAAAAAAATGAAGGGGCAAAACCGAAATATTGTATATCTCCCGAGTGGCAAGACCGATTAACTTCTTACTTGGTATGTTGGTTGGTACGAATAAATATTAAATGTTTATAATTGTGTGGCGGGTTGCATCCAAAAAATGAAGGGGCAAAACTTAAATATTGTATACCTCAGGAGTGGCTGGTCCGATTAAATTCTTACTTGGTATGTAGGTGTATTTGAGTAAACATTAATTGTTTACCATTGCGTGGCAGTATGCATCCAAAAAATGAAGGGGTTCAACTGTTATATTTTATATCTCAGGATTGGCTGGACCGGTAAACTTGTTAGTTGGTATGTAGGTGTGTATAAATAAACATTAATTGTTTACAATTGCATGGCGGGGTGCATCCAAAAAATGAAGGGGCAAAATTTAAATATTGTATATCTCAGGAGTAGCTGGACCGATTAACTTCTTACTTGGTATGTAGGCTGGTATGAGTAAACATTAATTGTTTACCATTGCGTGGCGTGGTGCATCCAAAAAAAATTAAGGGGCAAAACTTAAATATCGTACATCTCAGAAGTGGTTGATCCAATTATCGTCAGACATGGTATGTGTGTACATGTAGCTATAATTAAAGGTAGCACCGTTTTGGTGCTACCTTCGATTTACTATTTTTATAGAATGGTGTATGGAAAATATCTTTAGGTTTTCAAGGAACACTATTAATTATTGGTTTAAGGACAGACTACTATAGATGTGTGTATATATGTAAATTCCTAGCAAAACCTTAGTTTTAACGATTAAGGTAATTTGGAGACTTCTAACTGGATTAAACCCATAGTTAAAGGTAGCATCGTTTTTGTGGTTCCTTTGATGTATTATTTTTTATTGAATTTTATATGATAAACTTTCTTTAGGTTTTCAAGCAACACTTTTAAGTTTTTGTTTAATGTGAAACTACTAGATATGTTTATGTATGTATAAATTCTTAAAAAACTTTAGTTTCACCATTAAAGTTGATTTGGAAAACTTCTAATTGAGCTTAACCCATTTATTAAATGTTGCTACTTAAAGGTAACACTGTTTTAGTGCTATCTTTGATGTAGTATTTTTATATGCAAAATTTTGCTTCAGGTTTTTAAAACAACACGTTTAAGTATTGCTTTAAAGTCAAACGATCAAATATGTTTTTTATCTACGTGAATTTCTAACAAATTGTTAGTTTTAACCTTAAACGTGATTTGGAAACTTCTAATTGAGCTCAACCCATTTAAAAGTTGCTACTTAAAGATATCACCATTTTGGTGCTACTTTTTATGTACTAAATTCATTTGTGAAATTTTGCAATAGGTTTTTAAACAACAATTTTTAGTTTTAACCTTAAACTTTATTTTGAAACTTTTAATTGAGCTTAACCCATTTAAATGTTACTACTTAAAGATAGCACCATTTTGGTGCTACCTTTGATGTTCTATTTCTATATGTAAAATTTTGCTATAGGTTTTCAAACAACACTTTTAAGTAATGTTTTAAGGCCAAACCAATAAATATATTTTTTATCTATGTGAATTCTTAACAAAACTTTTGTTACTAATTGAATGGTGATATAGGAATTTCTATTTTTAGCCAGATATTGGACCACCGTTTTGTTGCTACCTTTAATGTACTATTTTAATAGTGTCTTTTATGTGTAAATTTTAACCCAATTAGTTCTGTATTTAATTTTATTATTGTTTTGAACATTTGTCTTTTAGTCAAGCAAACGTCGTTTTGATGTTTAAAAAAATCATTTGTAGCACATATATGTAAAACTAATATTTTTAAATTCAATCCATTAAATGAATATAAATGTGACATTAATGTAAGATGTGTTAATAATCAGTTTAGATACATTATTCAGAAAATTGTCAAAAAATTCAAATTTATCATATTACTGTGTATGTGCAGCACTTTCCCTTATTTTTGCATGCGCAGTTGCACTTCAGCATTTATAAAAGTGGTTTGTTGAGCGTGCCCCTTATTATTGATGAATCTTCACAAGAAATGTTTAAAATAAAACATAGAATTGTGTACGCGCAGGTTTTCCACCACTCTTCATCGGGTATATAAGCAGCTCGGTTAACCACGTACTTCATTGTTTGGTGAACTTTTACCGAGTGAACAGCTTATTCACAATTTCGGTTTTTCCGGATATTTAAATCTGTATGCTATTTTGTAATATTCAATTAATATTGAAAGTAAATAGAAAAATAAACGACTTCACTATGTCTGCACTGCAGTGTTACATGTTTGATAATAAGCCCGTAGCTGTATTATTTGATCGTGAAAACAATCCATGGTTTAAGGCTAATGATATATCAGAGATTCTAGAATACAAAAGACCGCGAAAAGCAATAAATGATCTAGTTAAGGAAAAATATAAAAAGTTGCGTAAGGATATAAATGAAACTAGTTCGGTTTTACCCTATAATTTTCAAGAAAGAACCGTATTCATAAATGAACCAGGTTTATATTCCTTAATTATATCGTCTAAGATGAAAATAGCTAAACGCTTTCAAGATTGGGTGTTTGAAGAAATCCTACCATCAATTCGCAAGTATGGAGAGTATAAAATTAAAAGAGAAAACCTTAAGTTGACTCACTCCTTACATAAAGTGTTGGCAAATAATCAAAAACTAATTGAAACGTTAGTTGATCAAATGCCTAAGGTTGCTGTTATGCCTGATGATATGGACTTAAAACATATCTTTTGTGTACTGGAAAAAAACACATACTATGAAAAGTATGGAGTAATTGAGTACAAGTGTATTCGTACAGAAAGAAGACGATTTAAAAGAGCATTGAAGAAAGCTAAGAAAGATGGTTTTGTACCAAGTTTTACAAGATATTCTGTACCAAACAGTATAAATATACTGAATAAAGCTAAGGAGGTTATGCATGATTATGGTATGCATTATGAATCTTCTTTAAATAACATATTGACACCCCATAATTTTGTAAATATTGTTAAAATTGTTCTTAATGAATAAACTGTATGAATGTATGTGTGAATGTGAGACTTATCAGATTGAGAAGTTAAGGTATTTACTTTGGCTACTCCTTCGAAAAGTCTGGTTTGAGTGAAGGTCACTGGCGCGGTTGACTAAAAGACCCGTAAACCATATATGTATGTGTGTGCAAGTGTGGAAAACGACGTACACCCACCTCCTCGTGGTGTTTTCTTGGTAACGCTAAGAGGTGTACAACTAATATCTTGTAAACCACATGGATTTGTTATTTATTTATTTCTTAATGTATTCATAGCTATTTATAGAAATAAATTTTATTTAAAAGAAATTTGTAACAGTTTAAATTAAACAAATTTAAAGCATTTTAAATACATACAATTTATAAATGTTGTAGCAAAACATTTCATGCTTTACTAATAATAATTATAGATGAAATCGATAGAATGTATATATAATTAATATATAAAAATATAAGTCTTGTAATTAATGAAGCTAGAAAAAAGAAATAAAGATAGCATCAAATAAGTGTTACTTTACAAAATAGTAAAACCAAAAATGCAATAAACTCTTAGATTATGCACAATTTGAAGGTAGCATCCAATCAGTGTAAATAGATATAAAGGAAAAAGGCTTTCAACTAAAAATACAATAAACACTGGTTTTAAGACCTATATTTAGGTAGCACCTAATTAGCTTCATATATGTCAAAGTGAAAAGGATTTTTATCTGTATACTACAATTAACCTGTTTATACTTTATAGTTATAAGTTAATATAGAAAATGTCAAACCTATTTGTTTTTGTTTACAAATAATGAAGAAAAAATCCAATAAACACTTGTGTTTAAGATACAAATGCTGGTGTCACCGAATCAGTGCTACCTTTAAATAGAGTAAAAGCCTTATATATGCAAAAAAATGGAAAAATTATTTGCCTAAATATTATATTTAACATGTTTTTTTTTTTACTTCAAACTAAGGTGTTAATAAACCGAATTTGAACCATAAAAAATATAATAATGAAGTTAAAACATACAATATATACTGGGTTTTAAGACCTTTATTTATATAGTATTAAATCAGAGCTACCATTAAGTTAATAAAATCGCTACTTACATTTAACTATAAAATTGGTTTTATTTATTCAAGATTTAATTTTATCGATTTTTACTCTACAGATAATGCTAAAACCACTAAATCTGAAACTTGTCCATATATAATCCCATGACACTTTATAGATACAACTCATCCATCATATTCTCATTCATTTTGATTTTGATATAAGATAGTAAAAACTCAAAACTTACTACTTATTTTCAAGATAAAATACAGGTATCAACGAAAAAATCGGTGCTATCTTGAAATAGTTATAAGAATTGAAATATATTATGGTTTTATTTAATTAAAATAATTTTTTTACACATATCCGTACAAAACTAATTCTGAACATTAATGCTTAGAACCCTGACATATTGTCTTTACTTCGTAGATATAGCTGTTTCTCAATTTGATCGTATTTTTCATTTTTACAGTAAAAACTTGACTGATAAAGGGAGTTAATTGAGTTTTGTTGAAGCTGCTTATAATTGTAAGCGAAACCTGTATTTTCAAACAAGATATTTTACAGCGAAACGGGGTTTTAGGTTGAAAGAGACTGCTTTTGGTTTATTTTACTCTGATTTACAGAAAACACAAGCTAAAAATATAGAAAAATAGAAAAAATGAAAAGAAAACAAAGAAAAATAGAAAAACAATAGAAAAAAAGAAAAAATTTGAAACACCAAAAGAAAAAAAGAAAAAATTTGAAACACCAAAAGAAAAATAGAAAAAAATTTGGAAAAGTAAATTTTGCGGTGAAGCTGCTTATAATTGTAAGCTAATCCTGTATTTTCAAACAAGATATTTTACAGCGAAACGGGTTTTAGGTTGACAGAGGTTGCTTTTGGTTTATTTTACTCTGATCCACAGAAAAAAACAAGCTAAAAATATAGAAAAATGAAAAAAGTAAAAGAAAACAAAATAAAAAATTAAAAAACATAGAAAAAATAGAAAAAACAATAGAAAAATAAAAAAATTCTGGAAAAGTGAATTTTGAAAAAAATTGAAAAAACAAAAGAAAAATAGAAAAAATTCTGGAAAAGTAAATTTTGCGCGCAAAATTTTTTTCTATTTTTCTTTTGGTGTTTCAAATTTTTTCTTTTTTTCTTTTGGTGTTTCAAATTTTTTCTTTTTTTCTATTGTTTTTCTATTTTTCTTTGTTTTCTTTTCATTTTTTCTATTTTTCTATATTTTTAGCTTGTGTTTTCTGTAAATCAGAGTAAAATAAACCAAAAGCAGTCTCTTTCAACCTAAAACCCCGTTTCGCTGTAAAATATCTTGTTTGAAAATACAGGTTTCGCTTACAATTATAAGCAGCTTCAACAAAACTCAATTAACTCCTTTTATCAGTCAAGTTTTTACTGTAAAAATGAAAAATACGATCAAATTGAGAAACAGCTATATCTACGAAGTAAAGACAATATGTCAGGGTTCTAAGCATTAATGTTCAGAATTAGTTTTGTACGGATATGTGTAAAAAAATTATTTTAATTAAATAAAACCATAATATATTTCAATTCTTATAACTATTTCAAGATAGCACCGATTTTTTCGTTGATACCTGTATTTTATCTTGAAAATAAGTAGTAAGTTTTGAGTTTTTACTATCTTATATCAAAATCAAAATGAATGAGAATATGATGGATGAGTTGTATCTATAAAGTGTCATGGGATTATATATGGACAAGTTTCAGATTTAGTGGTTTTAGCATTATCTGTAGAGTAAAAATCGATAAAATTAAATCTTGAATAAATAAAACCAATTTTATAGTTAAATGTAAGTAGCGATTTTATTAACTTAATGGTAGCTCTGATTTAATACTATATAAATAAAGGTCTTAGAACCCAGTATATATTGTATGTTTTAACTTCATTATTATATTTTTTATGGTTCAAATTCGGTTTATTAACACCTTAGTTTGAAGTAAAAAAAAAAAAACATGTTAAATATAATATTTAGGCAAATAATTTTTCCATTTTTTTGCATATATAAGGCTTTTACTCTATTTAAAGGTAGCACTGATTCGGTGACACCAGCATTTGTATCTTAAACACAAGTGTTTATTGGATTTTTTCTTCATTATTTGTAAACAAAAACAAATAGGTTTGACATTTTCTATATTAACTTATAACTATAAAGTATAAACAGGTTAATTGTAGTATACAGATAAAAATCCTTTTCACTTTGACATATATGAAGCTAATTAGGTGCTACCTAAATATAGGTCTTAAAACCAGTGTTTATTGTATTTTTAGTTGAAAGCCTTTTTCCTTTATATCTATTTACACTGATTGGATGCTACCTTCAAATTGTGCATAATCTAAGAGTTTATTGCATTTTTGGTTTTACTATTTTGTAAAGTAACACTTATTTGATGCTATCTTTATTTCTTTTTTCTAGCTTCATTAATTACAAGACTTATATTTTTATATATTAATTATATATACATTCTATCGATTTCATCTATAATTATTATTAGTAAAGCATGAAATGTTTTGCTACAACATTTATAAATTGTATGTATTTAAAATGCTTTAAATTTGTTTAATTTAAACTGTTACAAATTTCTTTTAAATAAAATTTATTTCTATAAATAGCTATGAATACATTAAGAAATAAATAAATAACAAATCCATGTGGTTTACAAGATATTAGTTGTACACCTCTTAGCGTTACCAAGAAAACACCACGAGGAGGTGGGTGTACGTCGTTTTCCACACTTGCACACACATACATATATGGTTTACGGGTCTTTTAGTCAACCGCGCCAGTGACCTTCACTCAAACCAGACTTTTAGAGTAGCCAAAGTAAATACCTTAACTTCTCAATCTGATAAGTCTCACATTCACACATACATTCATACAGTTTATTCATTAAGAACAATTTTAACAATATTTACAAAATTATGGGGTGTCAATATGTTATTTAAAGAAGATTCATAATGCATACCATAATCATGCATAACCTCCTTAGCTTTATTCAGTATATTTATACTGTTTGGTACAGAATATCTTGTAAAACTTGGTACAAAACCATCTTTCTTAGCTTTCTTCAATGCTCTTTTAAATCGTCTTCTTTCTGTACGAATACACTTGTACTCAATTACTCCATACTTTTCATAGTATGTGTTTTTTTCCAGTACACAAAAGATATGTTTTAAGTCCATATCATCAGGCATAACAGCAACCTTAGGCATTTGATCAACTAACGTTTCAATTAGTTTTTGATTATTTGCCAACACTTTATGTAAGGAGTGAGTCAACTTAAGGTTTTCTCTTTTAATTTTATACTCTCCATACTTGCGAATTGATGGTAGGATTTCTTCAAACACCCAATCTTGAAAGCGTTTAGCTATTTTCATCTTAGACGATATAATTAAGGAATATAAACCTGGTTCATTTATGAATACGGTTCTTTCTTGAAAATTATAGGGTAAAACCGAACTAGTTTCATTTATATCCTTACGCAACTTTTTATATTTTTCCTTAACTAGATCATTTATTGCTTTTCGCGGTCTTTTGTATTCTAGAATCTCTGATATATCATTAGCCTTAAACCATGGATTGTTTTCACGATCAAATAATACAGCTACGGGCTTATTATCAAACATGTAACACTGCAGTGCAGACATAGTGAAGTCGTTTATTTTTCTATTTACTTTCAATATTAATTGAATATTACAAAATAGCATACAGATTTAAATATCCGGAAAAACCGAAATTGTGAATAAGCTGTTCACTCGGTAAAAGTTCACCAAACAATGAAGTACGTGGTTAACCGAGCTGCTTATATACCCGATGAAGAGTGGTGGAAAACCTGCGCGTACACAATTCTATGTTTTATTTTAAACATTTCTTGTGAAGATTCACCAATAATAAGGGGCACGCTCAACAAACCACTTTTATAAATGCTGAAGTGCAACTGCGCATGCAAAAATAAGGGAAAGTGCTGCACATACACAGTAATATGATAAATTTAAATTTTTTGACAATTTTCTGAATAATGTATCTAAACTGATTATTAACACATCTTACATTAATGTCACATTTATATTCATTTAATGGATTGAATTTAAAAATATTAGTTTTACATATATGTGCTACAAATGATTTTTTTAAACATCAAAACGACGTTTGCTTGACTAAAAGACAAATGTTCAAAACAATAATAAAATTAAATACAGAACTAATTGGGTTAAAATTTACACATAAAAGACACTATTAAAATAGTACATTAAAGGTAGCAACAAAACGGTGGTCCAATATCTGGCTAAAAATAGAAATTCCTATATCACCATTCAATTAGTAACAAAAGTTTTGTTAAGAATTCACATAGATAAAAAATATATTTATTGGTTTGGCCTTAAAACATTACTTAAAAGTGTTGTTTGAAAACCTATAGCAAAATTTTACATATAGAAATAGAACATCAAAGGTAGCACCAAAATGGTGCTATCTTTAAGTAGTAACATTTAAATGGGTTAAGCTCAATTAAAAGTTTCAAAATAAAGTTTAAGGTTAAAACTAAAAATTGTTGTTTAAAAACCTATTGCAAAATTTCACAAATGAATTTAGTACATAAAAAGTAGCACCAAAATGGTGATATCTTTAAGTAGCAACTTTTAAATGGGTTGAGCTCAATTAGAAGTTTCCAAATCACGTTTAAGGTTAAAACTAACAATTTGTTAGAAATTCACGTAGATAAAAAACATATTTGTTCGTTTGACTTTAAAGCAATACTTAAACGTGTTGTTTTAAAAACCTGAAGCAAAATTTTGCATATAAAAATACTACATCAAAGATAGCACTAAAACAGTGTTACCTTTAAGTAGCAACATTTAATAAATGGGTTAAGCTCAATTAGAAGTTTTCCAAATCAACTTTAATGGTGAAACTAAAGTTTTTTAAGAATTTATACATACATAAACATATCTAGTAGTTTCACATTAAACAAAAACTTAAAAGTGTTGCTTGAAAACCTAAAGAAAGTTTATCATATAAAATTCAATAAAAAATAATACATCAAAGGAACCACAAAAACGATGCTACCTTTAACTATGGGTTTAATCCAGTTAGAAGTCTCCAAATTACCTTAATCGTTAAAACTAAGGTTTTGCTAGGAATTTACATATATACACACATCTATAGTAGTCTGTCCTTAAACCAATAATTAATAGTGTTCCTTGAAAACCTAAAGATATTTTCCATACACCATTCTATAAAAATAGTAAATCGAAGGTAGCACCAAAACGGTGCTACCTTTAATTATAGCTACATGTACACACATACCATGTCTGACGATAATTGGATCAACCACTTCTGAGATGTACGATATTTAAGTTTTGCCCCTTAATTTTTTTTGGATGCACCACGCCACGCAATGGTAAACAATTAATGTTTACTCATACCAGCCTACATACCAAGTAAGAAGTTAATCGGTCCAGCTACTCCTGAGATATACAATATTTAAATTTTGCCCCTTCATTTTTTGGATGCACCCCGCCATGCAATTGTAAACAATTAATGTTTATTTATACACACCTACATACCAACTAACAAGTTTACCGGTCCAGCCAATCCTGAGATATAAAATATTACAGTTGAACCCCTTCATTTTTTGGATGCATACTGCCACGCAATGGTAAACAATTAATGTTTACTCAAATACACCTACATACCAAGTAAGAATTTAATCGGACCAGCCACTCCTGAGGTATACAATATTTAAGTTTTGCCCCTTCATTTTTTGGATGCAACCCGCCACACAATTATAAACATTTAATATTTATTCGTACCAACCAACATACCAAGTAAGAAGTTAATCGGTCTTGCCACTCGGGAGATATACAATATTTCGGTTTTGCCCCTTCATTTTTTTATGCACCCTGCCACGCAATGGTAAACAATTAATGTTTACTCATAGCAACCTATATACCAAGTAAGAAGTTAATCGGTCCAGCCACTCCTGAGATATACAATATTTCAGTTTTGCCCCTTCATTTTTTGGATGCACCCCGCCATGCAATGTCAAAAATTAATGTTTACTCGTACCAACCTACATTCCAAGTAAGAAGTTTATCGGTCCAGCCAATCCTGAGATATACAGTATTTAAGTTTTGCCCCTTCATTTTTTGGATGCACCCCACCACGCAATTATAAACATTTAATGTTTACTCATACCACCTACATACCAAGTAAGAAGTTAATCGGTCCAGCCACTCCAGAGATATACAATATTTCGGTTTTGCCCCTTCATTTTTTTATGCACCCTGCCACGCAATTGTAAACAATTAATGTTTACTCATAGCAACCTATATACCAAGTAAGAAGTTAATCGGTCCAGCCACTCCTGAGATATACAATATTTCAGTTTTGCCCCTTCATTTTTTGGATGCACCCCGCCATGCAATGTCAAAAATTAATGTTTACTCATACCAACCTACATTCCAAGTAAGAAGTTTATCGGTCCAGCCAATCCTGAGATATACAGTATTTAAGTTTTGTCCCTTCATTTTTGGATGCACCCCGTCACGCAATTATAAACATTTAATGTTTACTCATACCAACCTACATAACAAGTAAGAAGTTAATCGGTCCAGCCACTCCTGAGATATACAATATTTCGGTTTTGCCCCTTCATTTTTTGGATGCATCCCGCCACGCAATGGTAAACATTTAATGTTTACTCATATACACCTACATACCAAGTAAGAAGTTAATCGGTCCAGCTACTCCTGAGATATACAATATTTAAATTTTGCCCCTTCATTTTTTGGATGCACCCCGCCATGCAATTCTAAACCATTAATGTTTATTTATACACACCTACATACCAATTAACAAGTTTATCGGTCCAGCCACTCCTGAGATATAAAATATTACAGTTTTACCCCTTCATTTTTTGGATGCACCCTGCCACGCAATGGTAAACAATTAATGTTTACTCATATACACCTACATACCAAGTAAGAATTTAATCGGACCAGCCACTCCTGAGATATACAATATTTAAGTTTTGCCCCTTCATTTTTTGGATGCGACCCGCCACGCAATTATAAACATTTAATATTTATTCATACCAACCTACATACCAAGTAAGAAGTTAATCGGTCGTGCCACTCCGGAGATATACAATATTTCGGTTTTGCCCCTTCATTTTTTGGATGCACCCTGCCACACAATGGTAAACAATTAATGTTTACTCATAGCAACCTATATACCAAGTAAGAAGTTAATCGGTCCAGCCACTCCTGAGAAATACAATAGTTCAATTTTGCCCCTTCATTTTTTGGATGCACCCCGCCATGCAATGTCAAAAATTAATGTTTACTCGTACCAACCTACATTCCAAGTAAGAAGTTTATCGGTCCAGCCAATCCTGAGATATACAGTATTTAAGTTTTGCCCCTTCATTTTTTGGATGCACCCACCACGCAATTATAAACATTTAATGTTTACTCATACCAACCTACATACCAAGTAAGAAGTTAATCGGTCCAGCCACTCCAGAGATATACAATATTTCGGTTTTGCCCCTTCATTTTTTTGATGCACCCTGCCACGCAATGGTAAACAATTAATGTTTACTCATAGCAACCTATATACCAAGTAAGAAGTTAATCGGTCCAGCCACTCCTGAGATATACAATATTTCAGTTTTGCCCCTTCATTTTTTGGATGCACCCCGCCATGCAATGTCAAAAATTAATGTTTACTCATACCAACCTACATTCCAAGTAAGAAGTTTATCGGTCCAGCCAATCCTGAGATATACAGTATTTAAGTTTTGCCCCTTCATTTTTTGGATGCACCCCACCATGCAATTCTAAACCATTAATGTTTATTTATACACACCTACATACCAAGTAAGAATTTAATCGGACCAGCCACTCCTGAGATATACAATATTTAAGTTTTGCCCCTTCATTTTTTGGATGCGACCCGCCACGCAATTATAAACATTTAATATTTATTCATACCCACCTACATACCAAGTAAGAAGTTAATCAGTCTTGCCACTCCGGAGATATACAATATTTCGGTATTGCCCCTTCATTTTTTGGATGCACCCTGCCAGGCAATGGTAAACAATTAATGTTTACTCATAGCAACCTATATACCAAGTAAGAAGTTAATCGGTCCAGCCACTCCTGAGATATACAGTATTTAAGTTTTGCCCCTTCATTTTTTGGATGCACCCCGTATTGCAATGTCAAATATTAATGTTTACTCATACCAACCTACATTCCAAGTAAGAAGTTTATCGGTCCAGCCAATCCTGAGATATACAATATTTAAGTTTTGCCCCTTCATTTTTTGGATGCACCCCGCCACGCAATTATAAACATTTAATGTTTACTCATACCAACCTACATACCAAGTAAGAATTTAATCGGACCAGCCACTCCTGAGATGTACAATATTTAAGTTTTGCCCCTTCATTTTTTGGATGCACCCCGCCACGCAATGGTAAACATTAAATGTTTACTCACACCAACCTTTATACCAAGTAAGAAGTTAATCGGTCCAGCCAATCCTGAGATATACAATATTTAAGTTTTGCCCCTTCATTTTTTGGATGCACTTCGCCACGAAATGGTAAACATTTAATGTTTACTCATACCAACCTACATACCAAGTAAGAAGTTAATTGGTCCAGCCAATCCTGAGATATACAGTATTAAATTTTTGCCCCTTCATTTTTTAATTGCACCCCGCCACGCAATGGTTAACATTTAATGTTTACTTATACCAACCTACATACCAAGTAAGAAGTTAATCAGTCCACCCAATCCTGAGATAAACAATATTTAAGTTTTGCCCCCTCATTTTTTGGATGCACTTCGCCACGCAATGGTAAACATTTAATGTTTACTCATACCAACCTAAGTACCAAGTAAGAAGTTAATTGGTCCAACCAATCCTGAGATATACAATATTTAAGTTTTGTCCCTTCATTTTTGTTGGATGCACCCCACCACGCAATGGTAAACAATTAATGTTTACTTATACCAACCTATATACCAAGTAAGAAGTTAATCCATAATGCCATTTAAAAGATATAAAATAAAACTGTTTTGCGCCTTCATTTTTTGGATACCTCGTGCCATGCATTTGTAGACACCAAATAAGTGTACACACATACTAATAATTTCAAATGCCTAGTGACTCAAAGGTAAAGCTCTACGCTAGCGAAGGACAATAATAATGTTAATTTTAGGATTTTTTTATTTTTGACTGTTTGACCTTAGATCTGGAAAGTTATTTTTAGCATTTTATTACATGTTAACATTACATGTATACACATACCAAGTTTGAAATAAATACATATTGCCATTCAAAAGATATAAAATAAAACTTTTTTGCGCCTTCATTTTTTGGATACCTTTTGCCATGCATTTGTAGACAGCAAGTAAGTGTACACACATACCAACTATGAAGTTAATACATAGAGCCGTTCCTAAGATATGGAATATCAAAGTTTTGCCCCTTCATTGCCCCTTCATTTTTTAGATGCAATCAGCAACATTTTGGTTAATTTTTTAATTATGGGTATCCACCCCCTGGGGGGTACCTCTATTATGTAGTAGGTAGTTTTTTTGGGTCCCCGGACCTCTAGGACGCACCGTTTTCGAGATATTAGCGATTTTTATGTTTTTTAAGCTGAAGTTTGCATGTTATTCACTTTATATAGTACTGTATGCGTCGTATATAGTATGATAACGTTGTTGGTTGCTTAACAGCTTCTAGCCATTGATTTTATGTACTGTATAGCGAACATTTTTGGGTTTTATTCACTTTTTATAGTATAGCCTTGGACACATTTCATATAGTATAACTAGATTAAAAATATTTAACATTATAGTCATTGATGTATATTATATAGTAAAGTAGCATTTTCATTTTATACAGTGTAACCATTGATTATATACATTTTACATTATAGCCATTGATGCAGAGAACTAGTCACAGGTACATTTCATATAGTATAAGCGTTGATCATGTTTATTTAACATTATATTCATTGATATTTTGTATAGTATAGCGGCGAATGCATTTCATATAGTATAAGCATTGATCGCGTATATTTAACGTAAAGTCATCAATGCATAATATATATAGTATAGCCTTGGGCACATTTCATATAGTATAACTAGATTTAACATTATAGTCATTGGTGTGTATTAAATAATATAGTAGAGTTTTCATTTTATATAGTATAACCGTTGATTATGTACATTTGACGTTATAGCCATTGACGCTGAGAACTAGCCACAGGTACATTTCATATAGTATAACTGTTGATTAGCGAATGACATAAGTTGGTTGATTTTATATACTGTATTGCAGCCATCTTTGGGTTTTATTCACTTTTTATAGTATAGCCCCCAGCATTTCATATGTTCTTGTTCCGGGCGATCCAGGTGATCTTGTTTTATAGTGAATGACGTAAGTTGGTTGATTTTATATACTGTATTGCCAACAGTTTTGGGTTTTATCCACTTTTTATAGTATATACCCCAGCATTTCATATGTTCTTGTTTTATAGTGAATGACATAAGTTGGTAAGACTGCGAGGAAATTTGGGAAATTGCAGGGTATTTTGGGGAATTCCAGGGTAATTTGGGTAATTTGTGGGGATATTTTGGGGTAAACTGGATGCAGCCATAACACGTGCTGCTATCTGTTGGAGAAATAGTGAACTAGCTGTAGCCCTAGTACATGCTGAACTCTGGTGGCGGAATTTGAAACTTGCTGCAGTCGTAGTACGTGCTGCTCTCTGGTGGACAAGAAGCGAACCACAGGCACAATATTATCAGACACATTTACACTACCTTTCACCAAGTACCTCGGTAGCTAAATGGTAGAGCGCTGGCCTCACACGCCAGCGGGCCGGGTTCGAATCCTACCCTCGCCTATGATAAATTTTATTCTTAAATTCTAACCCCTCCAATCTTACCCGTCACCTTGCCCTCGCCAGCTGCACCTGGTTAATTTATGGGCCAATTAGCGAGGGCCTGTGCTCTCGCCATCTCCACCCCCCATTGATTATTTCACCATCTGCCCGGCCGGAAGCTATATGGCATGGCATATGGCGACAGCGTCTAATATATACCCTCTAATCCCCACCGGAAGCTATGTGACATGGCAGCTGGCGCCAGCTGCCGCGTCACGTGGCTCGGTGGGCACGTGGCCGGTTTTAAAAGTGACCAAAACACACTACTGCCGTGGTCGGTTGCATTTAGTGTAAACGCATCTAAATTATATACTCCCGAATGTGTAACTCACTCACTCACTCACTCGTTGGGGAATCAGAAATTCGTCAAATGTCGGTAAAGTAGATCTCCTATATATCACTTACTACAGAGTGATTCCCAAGCGAGAACTAAACTTACCGACCTGTATTACTGAAGAAAATTGCCAACATACTGGAAGTCGCGGATTACCGAAACACCCTTTTTAAGAAATTTTATAACATTAACCAATTGTGCCTTTATAGGAAAAGCGGTCTATTCTCCGAAAGTAATTTTAAGGCTGCGGTCTGGGCGCACCGAAACTGCGATCCAAAACCCAGGTAGACGCCGAAACTGCGATCCTTACCCCAAGGGCAACCCAAGGCAGACGCCGAAACTGCGATCCTGGCACAGAGGCCGCCCCCGGGACGATACTGACGATACTGTACATAAGACGATACTGCTGCTCTTGCTCTCAAACTGAGAATGACTGATATATTTGTCAGGGAAAATAAAGAAGGAATGTACACCCTGAAAGTCTTCGTTTATTGGTCCAGGTTGAGTCATCTTCACCCCTGGGCCGGTAGTCCATTGTTGCGCAGTCGGCAATTTTAACTATACGGCTTTTAATGTAAAACATGGTACGGTATTTGATTTCCCTGTTTCAGAAGACGTTTTTCAACCGATTTTCTTTAAACTTAGTAAGTGTTTAGTTGAATAGTTATAATAGGTCCCTCATACCTCGAAATTTTGAAAATTTAACAAATACTACTCTCTGTGACGTCGCAAAGTAACTCGACTTTCCTTAGTAATATTTGTTACATTTCCAAAATTTCGAGGTATGAGGGACCTAATATAACTATTCAACTAAACACTTACCAAGTTTAAAGAAAATCGGTTGAAAACGGCGTCCGAAACAGGGGAATCAAACCATGTTTTACATTAAAAGCCGTATAATTAACATTGCCGACTGCGCAACAATGGGCTACTGGCTCAGGGGTGAAGATGACTCTTAAGGGGGTGGTATGTGCGAGTTTAGTACAACTTTAAAGTCCCAGTTCATTGGCATTAGTTGAAAAGTGACTTGAGCGACACGTCGCGGTCGGACGGCGAAACATTCTAGAGCCATTAGCCTATACACCGAACGCTTGATTCCCCGCTGGACCCTCCGCTACCTGCTGATGGGCCGCTGTGCCAGGATCGCAGTTTCGGTTGTGGGATTAGCGAACCCTTTTGAGGATTAAAACTAGGATCGCAGTTTCGGTGCGCCGTGTGGTCTACCCCAACCAAAACAACAACAATGCCGAATGCCGCCTCGCGGCCGTAGCGCTAGGCGCTGCAGAGGTTTAGGGGGATCGTGTTTCAGAATTAACCGATTAAGATAGAGATTAGCTGTTAACTTTTTCTAAAAGTAGAAAAAAAGGATCTAGTCGGCTATTTTTTTAGAATTTTTAAATAAAATTTTTAATTTCAGTAATAACTGTCTAAAATCATCTGTTTTTTAGTTTTGTAAATGCAAAGGTTTACGGGGATCGTGTTTTAAAAATAACCTCTTAAGATAGAGATTGGCTGTTAACTTTTTTTAACGTAAAAAAGAGGATCTAGTCGGCTATCTTTTTAGAATTTTAAAATAAAATTTCTTATTTCAGTTAAGAAATGTACAGGGTGTATCTGAAATTACCTCTCCAGACCGGAAGTCACTGATGTCAAATACAAACTCTCACTTTAAATAATTTTTTTTAGTTTTACACGGTTTTTAAGAAAACTTTACAATTTGATCTTGTACGCGTAATTTTAGCAGTTTATTGAATATTTGAGGTTGAAATTTAGATTTTAAGCAAAAATGTCTTGGCACAAAAATGTCTTAGACTCTTTTAAATACGTTTCCAACAAAATTGTCAGTTTGGTCCAAAATGTTTTTTATTAAATTTACAACATGACGGAGATTAATGAACATGTATTTAAATGTTTAGTAAAACTAATCACGTGATAATTGATGTTTTATGATGGCATATTATTTTAAATGAGGTTCTTAGACATTTACATGTTTGGTAAGTTCTGTTATATGTAAAATGTTCAGACATAATATATGTTAAATTTCCCCCAGTTAAAAAAATAATGTCATGCTATTTATTATTCTAAATCAGTATGATTAGGGTTTTTAAATATTAAATTTTAAAGTTGCTTCAAAATAACGTCTGGTCCCCTCTGTATTGAAATCAGTGTCAATCAACAGAGCAAAATATGTTTACCTACAACGGCACTATTTTTTTGTACAATTTTAAAAGAGGTGCAAGGTTGGTATGGGACACCCGGTAAGACAGTATCATATTTGCACGATAGTCCTCCCAAAAATTGGTTCTTTATTTGGGATGGCACTTAATTTCTAACGAACTCATTAGGAATTACATCATTGACTTTACCTGATAGCATGCTAATTTAAATTTTACAATTCAACAAAAATTTTAACTAAAATAGCAGATAACACAATTGATTTATCTTTTAGTGCGTACTAAGTTAATGTTTAATTTAAAAAGGTGGCAGTACAGTATTTTCATTTAAAATAAAAAAAGCTTTTTTATTTCCTGCCCCTGAAAACTATCTGATTTCAAAATTTAGCGACCAAACATTTTTACCCAAAATAAATATGACATTTTTTTCTACTCTAGCGGCCAAATTATCTGAGGCAATCTTCGCGAACATCTTTCAAGTTACTACAAGTTTGGTTCTATGAATTTTTGCCCCCCAGTCCACACAATTAAACATAATTAAATGTTTATTTATTTTTGCGGGGAATTTTACCCCATTTAGATGTAATTTTACAACTACTATAATATTTTACTCAGAACCTTCACTTTGCACATAGACATATCTTGCAAGTAGTAGGGAATGGCTACAGTTGGCTCAGTTCAAGGTCATTGGTTGGAAGAGGCAGGTGTGGGGTTGGAAGTGTGGGGTGGGGGTGACAGTGATGGATGGGTATGGGAAGTGGGTCAAGGTCATTTGGAGGGGTTTTTAAAAAAGTGGGAGCCGCAGGGGCTCGGTGGGGGTTTTGGGAGGGGCGGCGCCGGGCCGCGGGAGGTTTTAATTTATTTTTAAAATTAAATTAAAATAATAGTTGCATGATAGGAGAGCTCCTAGGTGTTTACAGTGCGAGTCGATACAGTAGAATGAGACATGTGTCCAAGGAAGAACGATCATATAAACCTGGTAATATAGTGAATAAGAATAATTGGATAGCGTTGTCAATAGGTGTAACAAGATTGAAATGTTGATACTGCAGCATGTCAGTTAAGACAGCGTGCAAAACAGTATCAGTACAGTATGCAGTGTTGCACAGGCTAGGTTTTGCAAAGTACAACGGGTGAAAACTGTAGTATTTCTTAAGCTTAGCCAATGTAGTACGCGGTTTAGAAACTGTGGAGTTAGATTGTTTCTGTAAAATATGTTTTGTGCGTAAAAGTTTTAGTTGTAAAGAGTGCGAAGCCATGATAATATACCAAGGGGAGATGTGTACTCTCCGACAATCGGCGAGTATATGACCGGCGCCCGCGAGTGTGCCTGAATATATAGAGACTAATTAGCATAATAAGTGCACACATATGTTAGAGTAAAAAAGTGTAAGTAAAAAAGTGTTAGACTAGGTGTTAGAGACTTGCGGATAGTTGTTCACTGTTGCCCTATCGCCACTATAATGACGCGCGCGCGGTACCGATGCCCGTTATATGGGGGTTGTGCGGCCCCCCCCCTTCCCCTTCCCCTTCCCCAACCCCTCCCCCTGAGAGGATGACATAAAAGAACAGAACTTCGGAGAGCTCAGTTATTTGTCGGGCGGCGCCGCGAAAGGTTGTAGCAGGGGGAAACATATAGGCGAAAAAAAAAATTATTGGTAGCCGCAGAAGTTAATTAATTATTCAGGTGCAGGATTGCAAGTAATGTTCCGTGCATGAATAAGTAGGAGTACAATTGTGAATTGTACAGGTAAATCTTGTACTGTAGCATTAACTATAATATTAGACGGTTGTAAAGTGTATGACCTGCTGGTGTGCAAGAAATATACCGTGCACAACTAAGTAGGATTACAATTGCCAATTGGACAGGTAAATCTTGTATTGTAGCAACAAGTATAATAGTAGACCGTTGTAAGGTGTATCACCTGCAGGTGTGCAGGAAATGCCCTGTGCACAAATATAAAGACTAATTAGCATATTAAGTGCAAACACATTTTAGAGTAACAAGTGTTAGTTATAAAAGTGCAAGAGACTAACGGATAGTACCTCACCCGACCGATTCCGCCACCGAAATGGCGCGCGCGCGGCAGCAACACCCCTTTTTATGCGATCGATGAGTCACGTGCGACGCCCCTCCAACCCCCTCCCCGAGAAAACCGCATAAAAGAGCGAGGTTCGGGAGAGCTCGGTTATTTGTCAGTCGGCTGCGGCTACGGTCACAAGAGTCAGAGGAAGAGATGGATAGTTTAAAAAAGTACTGGTGATCGCGGAAGTTAATTTATTATTCAGTTGTAGGATTGCAAGTATTGCTCTGTGGATAATCAAGTGGGGGGACCACAACTGTGATTGAACAGGTAACCATTGTAGTATAGCAATAATTTTAATATTAAACGGTTGTAAAGTGTATAAGCTGCAGGTGTGCAAGAAATGTCTCTTGTACTGTAGCAATAATTATAATAGTAGACGGTCAGCAAGTGTATTACCTGCAGGTGTGCAAGAAATGTCTTGTGTAATGTAGCAATAAGTATATGATTGTAAGGTGTATTACCTGCAGACGTGCAGGAAACATAGCGTGCACTATTGCACAGGTAAATCCCGTAGTGTAGCACTAATTATATTAATATGACCGAGAAGTAGCGGTTAGAGTTTAAGTGTTGTTAAAGTAAGAGAGTAATTTGCATATTAAGGAGGAAACAGGTGTGTAAGAATGGAACCTGCAATTAATCAGTGTGAGTTTCCTGCACACGATGTTAATTAACATATTTTAGTTAAAAAAAAAAATGGAAACTCGACACGAAAATAAAATTAAGATATATAAAATAACTGGTGTAGTGTTAAGAAATAGTGTAAAAATAATAAAAATGTTAAAATAAATAGTGTGTTAAAGTACTATGTGGTATGAACTCACGGATTGGTTGTTTACCGTTGGGGTGTCAGCTCCCTATATGGGAGGCGCGCGACCTTCCCGTCGTTTATATACATGCGGATGGTTACTCATGCACGACCCCCCCCCCCCCCCGACCGGACCGGAAACCGGAAGCCCCCCCCCGCCCCCGCCCCCGCCCCCGCCCCCTCCCACAGGCTGCGTGTACCGGCGATTAATTTCCGTTGGAACTATAATTAAGCGGCGGAAGAGGGCAGATAACAAACTGCAATAGTTATGCTGTTATGCACGCGACGGGGAAAGCTGCGCATGTAGCTGTCAGCGGATGTACTTGTCAGCGGATCTAATTAGATGTTATCTAATGCTAATTAAGAGGCACAAGGCTCCACCTGCGTCAAGGGCGACCCACATGTAACAAAGCACATCCGTTGGGGATTTACCACTGACCTTACTGGAAAGTTCCGCGCCCCTCAAACCCCTCCAGGCTCCCCACCACTTTGTGAGCCGAGAACCTCTTTGGCGACTATCGCTGAGTTAGTTCGGAACAATTCGTCGGACGCGATGGTTGTTCCGAACTCAGAGGGGAACTCAAATATATAAGCGGCCGATATACATTTGAGTTACTCTTGTTATTAGGCTATTATTATTTAACATTTGTTTTGTATGTGTGTGTGTGTGTGGCTATGTTTTTATGCGAAGCGTTATTTATTAGTTTTAAATTGTGTTAGTTTTAAGGTTTAAATTGCGCATTGCGATGTTAGCATTAAGGTGTGTTATGGTATAATTTATGTTTAAGAAAATGTGTTTTTAATCTTAAGTATTGGTTTATGGTATGTGTGTGTGTGTGTGTCTATGTTTGTGTTTGTTTATCTGTGTACTAACAATTTTTTACATTTCACAGCTAGCTGTTAGGATGGGTAGATTAAATTAAAATGTAAATGTAAATTGGAGAAGTTCCATTGAACTTTATTAAATATGGGTGGGACATGCGCGTTGTGCCGTAGGTAGCGCATATTTTTATTGTTTTTGATTTTTGTTTTTAATTTTGGTCAGGCAAAAATATGTTTGGGTGGGTTTAGATTAAGGGTGGGAGGTTAGAGTTGCGTCTTGCACTAGCTGTTCCAGTGTCCCTAACTACCACATGGTCAAGCCCAGTGCCAAATGGCCCGAGACTGGCCGCCCGTATCACAGCTCACCAAACTGGATCGCCAAAGTGCGTGCGGGCAAAAAAAATTGGGATCCCTCGCAAGACGTAACTTTGTGGGTTGGGATTGGGAGTGTTTGAGGAACACAGGGTGGTGGAGACGGTCCTGGCCGCCTCCATCACCTTGGATCATTATTATTTTTTGGTGACCTTGACCTCAATCCATTTATGCATACCCCCCCCGCCCCCGCCCCCCCCGCCCCCGCCCCCGCCCCCGCCCCCGCCCCCCCCCTTCCACCAGCCAAGTGCTAACAAATTTACTTATAACTTGAGAAAGGTTCGCCGGAATAGGGCAAGCGATACATCATTGGAAAGCTCTAATTAAGAGTAATATTTTCGTGAAGACAGAATTAAATTATTTTCTTTTAATAAAAATTTATTATTAAAAGAAACCCCCACTCATTGACTTGCCTATATAAGAGTGTTGTGGTTTGCGTTGGGAACATTCATTGCCAGTAATAGCTAGAGTGAACATGTCTACCCAAGATGCTCCAATATTTTATAACAAATATACAAAAGTTGAAGAAGTATTGGAGTTGGATGAAGAAAACAATGAAGAAAACAATGTAGAAAACAATGAACAAATTGAAGAGCTTTTGTTAAGTAAAAATGTTGTAACAAGAATATTTGTGGATCCGAATTCTCCAATGGATATTATAGGAAGGTTTGTAATTGAAGTCATGACATGGATAGAAAATGAAAGATTAGTAAACATAGCATCACCAATTTTAGTTGATGATAGACCCACCTTTGGTGTATATTGGCGCAACAGTGATCTGTTATGGCTATGGGCGGAGGCATATGTGGAGTATTTGCAATTGGAAGAAAATACAGGCTTTAATCATTACTTTTCAGCTTTAGTCTTAAACTACTATTTTTAACATCTCACTAAAAATCTTACCGCCCCCCCCCCCCCACTACAACTGGGAGGCTATAAAAAGGGAGCAGTAGAGAAGCATTTCATTTCGCTGCTAAATTTCAAAGAGTAAACATCAACAAGATGTATCAATGTGAAATTTGCTTAGAAACTTTTCATGACAATATTCTACTAGAAATACACAAAGAGTTATTCCATAATAATAATGAAGATGTAACAGAAACCGAATATGAAGATTTAAAACTATATGGAGAAGAACAACAAGAAGAACAACAAGAAGAAGAACAACAAGAAGAACATGAAGAACCATTAGCAGGACCATCTAATGAAATACCGAGTTTAAAAGTATATGCTTTAGAAGGTAGATGCATCACAAAATTCAAAATGAAAAATTGGAATTGGAGCAGTTTTTTAAAGAAGTAAGAAGAATTGTAAGTAAAACACTCACAGAAGAATTAAAAAGGCTAAATTTTATTAAATTTGGCATATTATTAAATGCTATGTTTACTAATGTAGAAGGAGAAATGTCACCAAGAGGATTCATGACAAAAAACCAGACCATAATGGCAAGTTCAGATATTAATTCAATAGTTGAAGATTGTTTGGAAGAAATTTTAACAAAAATTCAAGAACATGAAGGAAGAGGATCTGGTTGGAGTTTGGTTAGTATTGAGGGTATGGATATCAGAGTTCATAAACATGGGTATGGATTAAGGGGTAGCAGTTATATTCCGCTCCCAAAGAAAATTTCAAACACCAAATCGTGCATAAATATTCAAAATGAAGATATGGAATGTTTTAGATATGCAATGACGGCAAAATTTGTACCACCTGACAATGCAGTAAGACCCAGTGAAGAATATGAAATACAAAGATATAGATATAATTTTCAAGGATTGACTTACCCAGTGGCTTTAAAGGACATCTCAAAGTTTGAAAAACAAAACCCTGGAACATCTGTCAATGTTTTTGGTTTGGACAGTTCGAATAAAGTGTACCCATTGCGTGTGGTGAAGAATGAACTCCCAGATCATACAGACTTATTACTACTTACAAAAGGTGATGTTTCCCACTATGTATGGATAAAAAAAATTTGAAACTCTTGTTAGTAATCAATTATCTAAAAATAGAAATAAAAAGATAATTTGCAAAAGGTGCTTCAATTTCCATGAAGAAAGAAGAGAAGGAAACGAATGGTTACAAGAGCATAAAAAACTATGTAACAACAACTATGAAGCAAAAATTATCTTACCGTGTCCAAGTAAGGCGGAGTTAAAATTTGAGAAAATCTCCCATCAATACCGGATTCCCATTGTTGTCTATGCTGATTTTGAATCGACACTAGTGCCTATTGAAAATAATGATGGCGATGTAGCAAGGAAAAGTGTTAAGTATCAGACACATGATCCAAACAGTTTTTGTTTAATGGTTAAATCTACTCTTTCTGAAGAACATCTAAATAGATTTAATTTAACTTCAAAACCTATCGTCTATCGTGGTGTTAATGCTTCTAAAATATTCCTTGATCAGTTGTATATAATAGCAGAAAGTGTCGAAAGATTGTACAGTGATATTATACCAATGATACCTTTGGATGAAGAAGAAGAAGAGATTCAACACGAAAATGCGACTGTTTCTTATTTATGTACAAATGAATTTACTGTGGAAAATCACAAGGTTCATGATCATGACCATCTGACAGGGTATTATAGAGGTGCTGCATGTAACAGCTGCAATATCAACTACAAGATCCCTACAAATATTCCTGTAATATTACATAACCTTAGTGGTTATGATGCGCATTTTATCATTCCGGAATTAGGAAGAGATAATGGAGAAATTGATGTCATAGCAGAAACCACGGAGAAGTTTATAAGTTTTACTAAAAAAGTTGGAAATATCAAACTTCGGTTTTTAGACTCTTACCGTTTTATGCCATCTAGTTTAATGAAACTTTCTGAAAACCTGAGAACAGAAGATTTAATAGAAACCAAGAAGATTGTAAGTAATGACAAGGTTAATTTAGTTCTTCGCAAAGGTGTTTTCCCATATGATTATATAGATAGCTTAGAACGATTTAATGAAACATCCCTTCCACCAAAAGAAGAATTCAAAAGTAAACTATACGATACGGATATATCCCATGAAGATTATGAACATGCGTGTAGAGTTTGGAATGAATTAGGATTCAAAACACTTGGAGAATATTCGGACTTTTATGTTAAACTAGATGTAACTTTACTTTGTGATATAATGGAAGAGTTTAGAAATACATGTTTTAAGGCGTATGGACTGGACCCTCTGCATTCTTGTACATCACCTGGACTAGCTTGGCAAGCAATGTTGAAGGAAACTAACTGTAAACTCCAACTTCTTACAGATATAGACATGATACTGATGTTGGAATCAGGTGTTCGAGGAGGATTAACTCAAAGTGTAACACGACATGTAAAGGCAAATAACAAATATCTGCCCAATTTTGATGCATCAAAACCAAGTACATATTTAGGTTATTTTGATGCAAATAACCTTTATGGATGGGCCATGTCGAATCCTCTCCCATATGGCGACTTTAAATGGGTAGACCCTGATTCTATTGGAAACATCATGGACATGGCAAAACATGGAGATACTGGTTATATTTTGGATGTAGACATCGAGTACCCTGAACATTTGCATGACCACCATTATGATTTACCTCTACTGGCCAAGACGGAAATATCACCAACTGGTAGATGGCCTAAATTGATGATGACTTTAACCAACAAATCAAGATATGTTGCTCATTATTGGGTAATACAACAAGCCCTAGAATTAGGATTGAGAATAACAAAAATTAATAGAGCTTTACAATTTTCTCAATCCTGTTGGTTAAAGTCATACATTGACAATAACACAAAAAGAAGAACTGCGGCTACATCTAATTTTCAAAAGGACTTTTTTAAATTGATGAATAATGCGATATTTGGCAAGACACTGGAAAACAAAAGAAAGCATAAGAATGTGAAATTAGTTAGTGATCCGGTGAAACTACAAAAGCTGGTACAAAAACCTAACTTCGGATCGTCCATAATAATCAACAAAAATCTTGTAGCTGTTTCCATGAACAAAATCTCAATAACAATGGATCGTCCTCTATATGTGGGAGTGTCTATTTTGGATATTTCTAAAACCCACATGTATGACTTTCACTACAACAAGATGGTGAAGTTTTATGGAAGAGAAAACATCGGGATTGCATATATGGATACAGATGCTTTTATTTATTGGATAAAAACAGAAGACATGTATGAAGACCTACGTACTTTTATATATACTACGGACTTTGACTTTTCTGATTATCCACAAAACCATCCCAACTACGACAACGGTAGAAATAAAAAGGTATTAGGAAAGTTCAAAGACGAGACAAATGGCGTGCCAATGGAAGAGGTTGTAGCTTTAATGTCTAAACTATATTCATTTAAACTGTACAAAAATGAAAGAAGAGAACATGAAATCGTAAAGAAGGCCAAGGGTATAAAAACCTCATACCTGAAGAAGAATGTACAGTTTGAAGAATACAAGAGATGCTTATTTGAAAATGTTGAGACAACAGCAACATTTAACACCATAAGAAGCTTCAACCATCGTCTCTTCAGTGTAAAGCAAACCAAATGGGCTTTGAGTTGTAAGGATGATAAGAGGTACATCCTGGAAGATAATATAAAAACTCTACCATTCGGACATTACTCCTTATACCCTATCGACCAGTAAATCTATTCTTCGTCCTTTACCTTCTTCCTTTTTCCTTTCCGTAAAGAAGAGGGGACATGACAAGCCCAATGTCATGTTCCCTCTTTTTTACACCAATGTAATATGGCCTTGACCTATAATCTAACCATATAAAAGAGGATAAACCATTTTAGAGATCAGTACTCTTACAAGCGGTGTGGAAGACACAACTGAAGATGGAAGATTTAAGGAACAAGATTGTAAATGAACTTCATAAGCCAGCAAGAAGAAAATTTCCTAGAAGAAGTACAGTTATAAAAGGAATGAATGATCTTTTCCAAGCCGATCTCATTGAAATGATACCACATGGTAAGTTGAATAAAGGATTCAAATACATTTTAGCGATTATAGACTGTTTTACTAAAGTGGCTGATGCCTTACCGCTAAAGGACAAGACTGGTAAAAGTGTTACAAAAGCTATGGAAACGGCTATACAAAGAAATAAATTCAACATCAAACATCTACAAACTGATGATGGGAAAGAGTATTTTAACAAAGACTTTGCAGCTTTAATGAAGAAGTATAAAATAAATCATTATTCAACAAATTCTGAAGTTAAAGCTTCAATAATAGAAAGATTCAATAGAACATTAAAAGGAGCAATGTATAAAACATTTTCCAAACGAGGATCATATGTTTGGTATGATATCTTACCGCAACTTATAAAAGAATATAACAACAAGTATCATCGAACCATTGGTATGAAGCCTAACCAAGTAAATAGCGGTAATGCTAAGATGGTATTAAAACGTATTAGGAATAATACAACTCCTAAACATGAAAAAATGCAGCCTAAAACATTTAAAGTTGATGATAAAGTTCGTATAAGTAAGTACAAAGGAGTATTTAGTAAAAGGTATCTGCCAAACTGGACTAATGAAGTATTTACAATCTATAAAGTGCAACCAACAATACCTGAAACTTACATCTTAAAGGACAACAAGGGTGAATTACTCGAAGGTGGATTCTACGGACATGAGTTGTTAAAATCATCAGTCGGCGATGTATATCTTGTTGAAAAGATTTTACAAAGAAAAAAGGATAAGGTTAAAGTACGTTGGTTGGGATTTGATAAAAGTGAAGACTCTTGGATCCCTACAAAAGACTTGGTGTAGCAATTTGTGAAGTCATTACGTGTTTAACCTTTACACAAGATGGAGATTGTGCAACAAAAGGATCGATTTTTTATTAATAATATTGATGAATTAACAGTTGACAACGACAAGTTAAATCATGGAAAACATGGTGAACTACTGCCAAACACAATAAGATGTTTAATAACTGGTCCGTCAAATTGTGGAAAGACGAATGTGGTTTTTAACTTAATAACAAATCCTAAAGGATTACGTTTCAACAACATTTACATCTTTTCCAAATCTTTGCAACAACCCAAATACCAATTATTGGATAAGGTACTCGCAAGTGTGCCTGAAGTTAATTTCTACAAGTTTAATGCTAGTGGAACTATAATGGAGCCAAACGAGGCTAAACCATTTTCTATATTTATATTCGATGATGTATCTTGTGAAAATCATGACACTATTAGAAGTTATTTTGCCATGGGGAGACATTACAATATTGATAGCATTTATATTGGTCAAACTTACAGTAAAATTCCAAAACAACTAATAAGAGATAATGCAAATCTACTTATTATCTTCAAGCAGGATGAAACAAATTTAAAGCACATATATAATGACCATGTAAATGCAGACATGTCATTTGATAAATTTAAAGAAATGTGTGGCAAAGCATGGGCTGAAAAATATGGATTTCTAGTTATTATGAAAGAAGAAGCTATAAAAAATGGAAGATATCGTATAGGGTTGGATAAATTTGTATTAATCCATTGAACGATTGATGATACGTTTAGTAATAGATTGGTCTTCGCAGCGTAAACATGGTGAACCAAGAAAAACTATTAAAAGAAATAAAATCACTGAGTGACTCGATTAGACTTAAAAATCGAGCATTAAGAATGGGTTTGAATGAAAGAGAAGAATTTCTGGAGACTACATTTAAGCCTATTACAGAACCTTTAAAACAGATAACAGAAACTATTGGTAAACCTCATTATGAAGGAGATGTTTTGCTACCTGTTTCTAAATTTGAAGTAAAAAGTTTGAAAAAGGAAGAAGATGATGATTCTTACACAAGTGATAGTGAAGTTTCTCAAAAAGAAGAAGAAACAAGACAAGAAGAACCAGAAATAAATATTGAAAAAGAAGAAGAACAAGAACAACATATACCTGAAGCAGAACAATCAATTCCAAATCTAACAAAATTAAGTAGTGATATATTGCAACAAGGACCTCTTGGAAGAAAGTATATCATGAAGATGTTACATGAAATAAAAGATAACCCAAAATTACACAAGTCACATGTATATGGTGCGAGAATTGATGGAAATGAATTAAAAATAGGAGATTCAAAAGTATATTTGACTGAAGATGATGATATTGTTATTGGTGAGCATAAATATAAAGGAACAAAAGGATTATTTGAACTGATTTTCAAAAATATACCTATAAGATATACGCTTCAAGATTTAAATACTTTTAAAGAAATTTTGCAAAATACTAATGCTCATAAGAAGAATTACTCCAAAGATTCAATGATAAATAGAACACGTGCAACTAAATATACGGTTGTAATAAAAAGATTGTTTCCCCTGAAAAAACTACCAACATTACGAACTGCACCAGCTGTGAAGAAACCGCTTAAGAGGAAGTCATTATCACTTATGGACTTATCACTTATTGATGAATATGGTAAAAAGAAAAAAGGAGAAACTTTGACATCTGGTAAAGGTTTAATGAAAAACCTATATAATACAAATGTGATTTACTATAATGATATAAACAAATTGGTTGATAGAATGAGACTATTACATGAAGCCATGGAAGCTGGTCATACAGGTTTAAATAATGAATGGGTGGCTTTAGTTGACGAACTTCGAAATCGTGGAATAGTTGTATAAATCATCACGGATATATAAGAGAGCTTTGAGCATACAGTGGATCAGTTCAATCATGAGCGTCGACAAGTTCGGACGGTACTCCGGGCTAGGAGTACAAGGAGGAGAAAACAGAAAAAGAAGTGGATTGCCGCAAACACCTGAAGGTGACTATGATATGAGTAACAAACGTTTAAAATTTGTTAAAGACCCAGAAGAAGATACTGATGGGGCGAATTTAAAGACAGTAAAAGAGGCTACTTCAACATCATTGAAATTAGACAAGAATACTTACGATGTTAAATCACATAGAATAATTAATGTTGGTAAACCAACTGACAGTTCTGATGCAATTACTAAAGAGTATTTATCATCTGAACTTTCAAATACTTTAAAATTACAATGGGGTAATAATTTAAAAGATGGACAGACATATGATGCTGGAAATCATAGAATAACCAACGTGGCAAATCCAAAAAATGATAAAGATTCAGTTAATAAAGAATATTTACATTCTATAATACCGGAAAAGACTCAACGCGGATTTTCTTTTTATAAATTTATAATAAATGACATTGGATACCCAAAGGAAGATGGGGATGCTGTAAACCTGAAATACATCAAGGACAACTGTATTTTACAAGATGGTGATGAAATCGATTGTCATGGGAAAGTGTTGTCAAATGTAAAGTTCGCTTCTCAACCAAAAGACGCTGTTACTATGGAACAATTATCTAAAGAATTAAAAAGGGGAACATCGAATTTTGTAAAACATGAAGATGCCGTGCTAAAGCGAGGAGATACATTTATACATGGAAATGAAAAGTTTGATTTAATGCAAGGAAATAATGATGAATGGGATGCAGGACATAAAACAATAACAAATGGAAGATTTGGTATAAAAGATACAGATGTACCTCTAATGGTGCAAACATTAATTGCGAGTGGTGGTACATTAGGTACATACAATGGTCGTAATAGAAGAATAAAAGATATTTATCCTGGTTATGAAGATGATGATTGTGTTACATTGAGACAAACAATAACTTGGGATAAACACTTTGGGACCAAATATGATGCAAAGATGAAGAAAATAATTAATATTTTACCAGGAGAAGATTTAAATGATGCTGCTACTATTGGACAAGTCATAACAACGTCGAAAAGTGATTCGACTGCTTACACGTGTAATGATAAACGTATTATGCAGTTACACGATCCTCAACATCCGAAAGATGCTGTAACTTTAGATTGTTTAATAAGAATAGTGGGAAACTTACTTATCGATACCCACAATCATATAGCTAGTACAACGAGTCATGTGATGATTCAACCCGATGAACGAGAAGCTTGGATTAAAAATAGAATCATAAATCAGTATATAATTAATTTGAATAATAAAATATTTAAATATAAAACATTGTGCACGAGTTATTAATTTATGTAAAGCAGCTCGTGAAGTAAACACGCTGGTTATATAAGACAACATAATGAAGACCACACCTCTCAGTCATCGTCAAGACAGCGACAAGAAAGGACGTGGTATAACATCAGCTGCGTTATCCCTGCTAAGACGGATTCCTGTTGGTGCTGTTCTAAATCGAGCAATAGACGCTTTACCATACGAATTTCATCTGCCCGGAGGCTATCAATACTGTGGACCCGGAACTAAGTTGGCAAAACGTTTGGCAAGAGGAGATCCTGGAATTAATAAATTAGATCAAGCTTGCAAAGAACACGATATAGCGTATTCCAAGTTTGCAGATTCAACAAATAGATCAATAGCGGATAGAGCGCTAGCGGAAAAAGCTTGGCAAAGGGTTAAATCAAGTGACGCCAGTATTGCGGAAAAAGCAGCAGCTTGGGCAGTGACAACAGCCATGAAGACGAAAGCTAAGTTTGGTGGTGGAAGACGACGCGGGAGAAAACCTAGTAAAAAAGAAGCTGCAAAAAGAGGCGGGAACATCAAAAGAAGACGTCGCACTAACCCTAAAAGGAAAGTCAAGAAAACATCCATATGGTCAATGGTAAAAAACGGATCGGGTCTTTACTTAAGACCGTACCGTGTGTATTAAATGAGAAGAATAAATTGATAATTCCAAATGAAGCATTAACAAACTATCAATTGTCAAAATATGTGAAATGTTTAAGAATACCATTCTTCAGAGGAGTTTTTATGAAAGATACATTACCAAATAGAGTGTGGAAAAATGAAACTGGAATAGTAAACTTAGACTCTAATTATGGACCAGGTACTCATTGGGTATGTTATAAAAAACTTGGAGAAAATGTTTACTACTTTGATAGTTTTGGAAATTTACCGCCACCAAAAGAACTTCAACATTATTTTCGGGACTCCAAGAATATATTCTACAACTACAAAAGAGAGCAACCTAGCAATACAGAAATATGCGGACATTTATGTTTAGAGTTCCTAGCGAAGAGCGTCAGTCAGCTTTAAGATGTCATCGTATACAGTGTCGCTGAGCGGAAATTCGTCAACATTGAAAAGTACACTTTTCCCAGCGTTACGTTTATCTACGGACAAACTATGGGAAGCAGCATTATTGGATTTGACTACATACAATTCAATTCCCAATGTTACTGAAGGAAAAAATAATTTACTACATTATTATGAGAGTAAAGATGAAAAAGGAAATTATTCACAATTGAAAATAATTCCATTATCTACAGGAGCATATGAAATAGACGATATAAACCAAGTATTACAAAAGAAACTTGGAGAAGAAAATATTTCTATAAAAGGTAATAATAATACATTAAAAGCAGAAATAACTTCAAAGTATTATATAGATTTTAGCTTAGACCACTCAATCGGCAATTTGCTCGGATTTTCAAAGAAGAAAGGAATTTTAGCTCCTGGAAATGATTATACTGGCGATACAACAGTAACAATATTAAAGGTGAACAGTATTGATGTAACGTGTAATATTATACACGGATCATATAGAGATGGAGTAAATCAACACATATTACATACATTTTACCCCACAGTAGCTCCTGGTTTTAAAATAGTTGAGAAGCCACAAAACCTGATATACCTACCGTTAAACACCAGTTTCATTTCAGACATCGTACTGAACATATTGGATCAAGACGGCATTAGTGTTGACTTTAGAGGAGAAACAATAACTATACGGTTACATATCAGAGCGGCAACATAAAGTCAACATGGGATTATCATTTAAACCACAACGGAAGAGTCGGGAGCTCAGTAGCTCCTCAACATTCGACGAGTTAACACCGGACAACATACGCTTCCTACAGAAGATCGGACTAAAACTTGCCAACCATGGATATACTGGATATAGCGCAAGGACCGACATTCGACGAAACCCTATGGGAGAAGGAATATCACACTCACAACCCTTACACTTCATCAAAATTAAATAATAATGATGAAATAAGGATTCCCATTCAACAACAAGATATCTACACATTACCATGTGAAAGTTATTTATATATTGAAGGAAGAGTAACAACATTGGATGGAAAATCTGGTTCAACTGTTCCTTTTATAAATAACCCTATGGCATATCTGTTTGATGAAATTAGATATGAGATATCTGGAGTAACAGTTGATTCAACAAAAAAAGTTGGTATATCAACAACTTTGAAAGGATTGACTTCAATAACACCGCATGAAAAGAATTCTTTAATCTCCGCTGGATGGGTGACTCCTGATAAAGACACTATTACTCCTAATTCAAAAGGTTACTTCGATTTTAATGTGCCTTTACGATTGCTTTTGGGATTCGCAGAAGATTACAAGAGAATAATAATAAATGTAAAGCAAGAACTGGTACTGCTCAGATCTTCAACGAATAAGGATGTAATACAAGCGCCAAGTGGAACAAAAGATGCCGATTTGGAATGGCAACTTCAATTGGATAAAGTTGTATGGAGAGTACCACATGTCAGATTGGCGGATGAACATCGAGTATTATTATTGAAAAAATTAAAATCTGACCGTGATATTGTAATACCATTTAGAAGTTGGGAATTTCATGAATACCCCATATTGCCTCAAACAGAAAGACAAACATGGACTGTTAAAACCTCTACTTATTTAGAACGAGCAAGGTACATAATAGTCGGTTTTCAGACTAAACGAAAAGATGTTATAACTGCGCACGCTGGTCAATTTGACCATTGCAAGATAAAGAATTGCAAAGTTTTTCTAAACTCTCAGTTCTTTCCATATGACAGTTTAAATGTTTCATTTGACAAGAAACGTTATTCCATTCTATATGACATGTATGCAAGATTTCAATCGTCATATTATGGTAAGACAAATACACCACTACTATCACCAGAACGATTTTATTCAAAAGCTCCAATTGTTGTAATCGATTGTTCAAAACAAAATGAATCTGTGAAATCTTCAAGTGTAGATATAAAAATTGAAATGGAATTTGAAGATAAAATACCAGATGGAACTTCAGCATACTGTTTAATTCTACATGACAAAATAGTTACTTACACACCGCTGACAGGAATTGTGAAGAATGTACTTTAAAAAGGATTAATACAACATCTGCACGATTTGTAAGGTTTTTACAAAAGATCAACAATATCTAGGTCATCTGCGAGTATAAAAGCAAGAAAGAAGAGCTGGAAATTCATTTCATCTTTGATTGTCGTATGGGTAACATCGTCCGCAAGATGAGTTCTACTACATCAAGTGCTAATGAAGAAACTACACCTCTTATGGCTGACAATAGTTTGGATATAGAAAGACAAGTTGAACAGGAAATGGAAGAGTTCCTCAAGTTTAAACATAAGAAGACTGACGAAGAGGAAGTTGAAAAAGAAACAAAGAAAAGGAAAATTGAAGATAACATTTCTACCAACATCTTAATGGAGGTATTTCTTAGAATATTTTATCCTATTTCTTCTTGTATGACAAAGACTGTGTCTGCTGGAGTAATGAAATCATTGGATTACTCTCCAACTGTTATTTTGAATCACGGATCTAAAATGGTAACCTTCAATGAATCTTCTTGGGAATCTTTTATGAAACATATACATCTCTTGGAATGCTATTTGAGTAACAATACGTTTGGAAGAAAAACAAAACTAGGTTTGTTCGAATCAAATATTGAAATCGATATTGTTAAGCAACGTGGTCAACAACTAGTTCGATTTAGAGATTTAACTAAATATAATATAAAAATACATTTGACAAATGAAGAGTTTTACGCTTTAACTTGTGCTACTGGTCCTATAACAAGATATTTAAAACAGCTGATATTCTCAAGTACAATTATCAAAGATTATTTAATTGATGCATTGGATAGACAACCATATGTTCCAATCCTATACGGTCCAGTAGATACTTCAATCTTCAATAGGATACCGCATGAAGTAGAGATGTGGAGACAGTTACACCGCAATCAAACCAACTTTAATTTAAATGAAGAAGAAAATCAAGAAAACAAGGAAAACGAATCATGTTTCAACAATCAACAATCAACAACAAATTAAACAGACAAAGAATATTGTAAGTAAGAAGAAGAAGAATGTTGGAGTATAAAAGGCTGTCAATCCGCATTGACATACCAGTTGTCTACTGAACGTCATCATGGATAAACGAGTTTCATTCTCTAAGAGGACGGAAATAATGGAAGTAAAGCAAGGTATCATAGAGTTTCAGGCATTCCGTGGTAATGATGGAAATTTTATAATCAAAGAGTTAGTGGTACTAGATATGATAACATCTGTTGTTTATCATTTTTTATTCATGCCTCCTTTGCCGTTCAACAGATTAACAACCAAAGCTAAAGTAACAAACAAATGGTTGATGAAACATTTTCATAACCTAACATGGGATGAAGGTTTTATAACCTACAATATGGTGCCACACATTATGAATCATTTCTGCAAAGAGTTCAAAACTATTTTTACAAGAGGATTGGAAAAAGCAAATTGGATACAAGCATATACAAACCATGAAGTGATAAATGTGCAAATGGAGAAAGATTTTTATTGCTACTTTGCTAACATCTGTATTGCATCTAAAAACTTTAAACATCGGCAGTCTCAATGTGCTTTAAAGAACGCATATCGTTTGAATGTCTATCTCCAGCAAAGTGGTGGGGGAAGCGATGGGTATAAAAGCGAGAGCGGCACTATGACAATGCATGAGTATTACTCTAACCTCCGAGGAGTCAACACCTCTGACGCGCAAACACAAGAAGAAGAAGACGAACAATAGTAAGAAGAAAATAATGGCATCGCAAACTTTTCTACAGTCACTTGTTGATCAATTCAACAAACATTCTAAATCTACAATACTACCGACAAAGAAATGTTCAGAATTGAAGGAAGAAAAACATTACATTATTCACACTATTAAGAAGATGGAAACATCAAATGGAGACGCCATCAATTGCACATTGAGTGAAGCACCCTACACACCTGGTGATGAACCGAAATTTCAAGTATTTCTTCCCAAACGCTTCGTTCAACTGCTGCAGAATGAAGATTTACGACTGATTCACCCCGGCGCACTCTATTTGGCATCTCACGGTCCTAGCGGAACCAACTCTACTGAACTTACACTTCATGTTATGCCTATTAGCAATTAGTCTGTAATTTATATATGCTGTTGTACATGTGTGTAACTGATTTTAAATAAATAAAAATAAAAAATAAAAAAATAAGAAAAGGCAACATATCAATAGTGTTTCTGCACTATCGATATGTTGCTTTTTTAAAAAACACGTTTGGATGACCTTGACCTAGTTTCGAGGGTATATAAAGCCGTAATTTTCTTGAGGATCTCATCAGTCTACGACTACCTTTCGTGCTGTACACATCTCTGTTGGCTCTCCAGTTATTACGAATAACAACATGTCTCTTAAGGTTAAGTGTGCATCATATGATACCACCACCATTACAACTTTTGAAGAACTCGACGATTTTACTAATGAACTGCGAGTGTTACTTGCCGGTGGTTATCGTTTAAATATTGATGTTTACGCTAACAACATGAGGATGTTTCCTAAACAGAAGTTCTGCAACGAAGAAGTATTCGTTTCCACACAACCTTCAACTACAACACCATCTACTCAAAGTAATGTTAAGTTCCAGAAATATTACTAATGTTAAATAATATCAAGTGGTCGCTGAAGCATCTATAAAAGGACCGTGTAACCTAACAGAATCATCATTTGCTCTCCAACTGACGCAGCGAAAACAACTACTAATACCATGTTGTACAGAATGATGATTGAATTCAATGGAAAAATCTACGGAAAAGACTATCAAAGTGTAGAACAAATGACGTCCGATCTTCAAGTATTGACTAAAGAGGGATTCCAACCAAAATTAATTCTAAAATTTCCTGAAGTACATCCACTCTCCACTGAAGATCTCATCGCCATGGCTAAAGAAGAAAAAGAAAAATACAAACAAGATGTAAAGAAAGAAAAAGAAGATGAAAACTCAGTATCTTAAATAAATACATCTTACACTTGTAAGATGATCTTTTTTAAAACTCCATTTGGATGACCTTGAGATTGCCCCCACCACTTTTCCTAGTCTATAAAACACGCTATCCTACACTATACAACTTCATTTCTTGCCAACACTTAGAAGCGCCAACATGGAAGAGAAGAAAAACGAGGACGCACCGCGCTACTGTTGTGAACAAAAATGCACCGATTTAGGAAGATGGATGGTAGACGGATTAGCTTGTACAAAGTGTGAATTCTTCAGATCCTGTTACTGCAAATGCAAGACAAAGCAACTACCACCACCGGAATTGCGAACCATCAAGATTTATAAATCACGATACTTCCACACTTGCTGTCCCCAGAGGTGTATCAAATTTCATCCGGAAAAACTTGTCAATTGTCGAGAGTGCAATGCATATTATAAAGACGACTTTTGTACATGTATCATAAGTGCGTGCAAGTACAGATCAGATTGGTCTACTGATCCTGTTGAAGCTTCAGATGTATAACTGTAGTCACTGACTGCAGCCCTTTTTTTAAAACTCCATTTGATTGACCTTGAGATTACCCCCACCACTTATTTTTTACAACATATATTCTACGGATCATTCGATACGCTTCTCATTCTTATTTCATTACTCGCACTGAGAACAACATGGATGATAAATTCATTTCCTTTCAACATTTAATTACCGACAGAGAAGAGATGGAAGAACTATTCCAAAACTTACTCACACTCATTGATAACTATCCTTTAAGATGGATCAACATCACAGTGCAATACGTCAATCCTACCAAAATATTTTCATCCTCATCATCATCTTCTGCCACCTCCATGTCTTCATCGTCGCAAAGTGCAGAGGAAGAGGAACAGACAACTAATGGTGTTAAAATTGTTGAATTAAACAACGAGGAACAAGAAATGCAAGCTCTGGTTAAATATAAATTTAATATTTAATTTACAAACATTATTAGTATTCCTAACTTAAAAATACAACTAATGGTTATCTTAGTACACCTCCTACTACCTACCCGAACGGCGTTTCGCTGCGAAATGCGCTGGCCAACGATTCGCATGGGGGTATATCACCCTTCCCCCACCACGCCACCACCCCTCCACTTCCCCCACCACGCCACCACCCCTCCACTTCCCCCTCCACCACTCTTGCCCGCATATAAGCGAGCCGCTGACTGACGCTCGCCATTTGTTTCCCGACTCCCGTACGATGAACAACGATCCGCTAGCACTAATGAAATCTACTTTTGTAATTAGAACAAGACATGATTTAAAAGATATAATGGAAACTTTAGAAGATATTATAGACAAATTCCACTGCATCACTATGAATTTGGAACTTGCTTACGGTTGTCCAACATGCGATAGAGTTGAGACTGAAGATGAAGATAGTTTGCTAAAACTCACTCCTGCATCCTCCAAAACTACACCGACAGCTGACGACGACGTTTGATCGGACACACAACTGTTTTTTTTAACCCCCCACCACTTTCCAGTGAATATGCCCTGTCCTCATCTTCCTTTCTCATTTCATCGCCAACTTTCCGACCGTCAACACCGCTCCCGTTTCACCTACAGAAATTAAAACAAGCACACAAACATGATGGATGATTTTTCACTTAAAACACAATTGGAAGAGGACAGACTCAAACTAGAGATCAACAGGCTGCAATTGGAAACGGAAAATCAACAAGGGATGGTTCGCCTGCTGCAACTGTTCAAATGCGTACTGTGCATGTTGTGCGTCTACCTTCTCTTCGCCACCACCTTCGGCGTCTACCACTCCCTCACCAGTGGACGGCACTCCAACACCTCTCTGCACAAGAACACGACTTTGATTTAATTTTAAAAATAAACTAAAACCTCCAACCCCGAAGCCGCCCCACCCCTCCCAAACCCCACCGAGCCCCTGCGGCTCCCACTTTTTTAAAAACCCCTCCAAATGACCTTGACCCACTTCCCAAACCCATCCATCACTGTCACCCCCACCCCACACTTCCAACCCCACACCTGCCTCTTCCAACCAATGACCTTGAACTGAGCCAACTGTAGCCATTCCCTACTACTCTTGCACAGTACCAAGATCAATTAAATTATCAAACTTAACAATTATCATGATTATTTTCAATATCACGTATTCTTCTTTTGACTGTGAGTCGGAACGATTTGCTATATCAAGCAACTGATTGTTTTACTTTGATTATTATTTACTGACCTGGTCCTACGGCTAAAACATACGTCCTTTGATGTGTATGGCAATTTTAATATTTTAACCATTATTTAACATACTTTTGTTAGTAACTACTGTATTATTATGTTTAGAAGCTTGACGTTTTTTTTTTTTTTATTTGCCTTGACAGTAATATTTTAGGAAATTAGGTAAATTTTAAAGTTTTACACCATTAAAAACTGAAATGAAGGAATTGTAATGAATGCCAATATATTTATTAAACTACAAATATCGTTCTTTTGCCTTCCTGTTTTGTGGTACAACCTACTTCCATCAAAACAGATATTTTTCCCCACTTCCATTCTTTCTGAAATACACTCCAGTCATAAGTTATCATAATAGTATCTCCAATTTTTTTTACACATACAATTCTGATCGTAATACCTAGAATAATACATAGTTAAGTATTATTTCACAACTCTCAATTTTTTTATTTTTATTTTTTATATTGAAATAAGGGGAACTAAGAAGGGGATTTAAACGAAGAGCCGTAGGTTATTCAGCGAACACAATGAGTGGTATTGGAGTGGAGCCCTCAACTAGCCTCATTGCATGAGAGTTTTGTAGTAATTTTTATAGTAATTACGGAATTTGGGTAACCAATTAGGGGGTGGACCCTACATCCAGCATAACCTAGAAATATTTACCTAGAATATTTACATATATTACGTAAATTATTATCATTTCGCAGTTAAAATCTTGTTAGCGAATTTTAATTACGAAGGGGTACTAAAACCGATTCATAGGAGTTTTTCAAAGCTTTTTTTACTATTGATTGTGAATTTTGTGTATTAAACCGTTTTGTTACTGTCTTCAACGTATAGCTCTTCCGTGGAACTAACTTATTACATACTTGACTTTTAATTATTCTACAAATTTAGGGCAACCCCTAAGGGGTCATGGGGGCGGAGCCCCCATCGAGCCGTAGGCGAGTAACCTTATAAAATAACCCCGTCGCAGCAGACTTGTGTACTCAGTGAATTTCCAATGGAATGTGTTTTTTTTCCCCATACACACCATTGGAATGAGGATAAGGGTTGGCGGCCTTGGGGGTGTTGTATAAGCAAATATACGACAATTCCTTCCCATTGCAGGTACATGCTAAATTTTTGTATTTTTTAATTTTTCCCGCGGACCCCATGAGAGTGAGGAAGGTTTGCCACCATGGGTTTTGGAAGCAAATATAAACTCTACCTAGTGAAGGTACGTACCAAATTGTATCAAGTTATGTCAATAAATAAGTGAGATAGAGTGAGTTTCAGATTACGAATAACATGGAAAACATATTTTTGGATTTTCTCTGTAATCTAAGCCACATTGTTGAATTTAGAAAATTGAGGTCCAAAAATGCCTAAACCCCACTTTGATCCTTTTGGAACCCGATTAAACCCCGTTCCCATGGTCCGATCAATGGTTTTCGAACTTAACCTGATGAATACTGCCCTACACCTCTGTACCAAATTTCATAAAAATTGGAGGTTCCCCTAGAGAGTTATCGTGTTAACGGTCAATATGAATTTGAAAAAAAACTGTGTTTTTGGATTCTAGGGACCTCAAAAAGAAAAAGTACTTCATCATGGTCCCGGACTTAGGCCTTATTGTGAGTACTACCATAATAGCGTATTCCCTATAGGAAAATTCGATAACACCCCAATTTATGTTTGTCAGATAAACCCAAACATATTCGTTGGGGAATGGTACAGCCACAGAGTAAGGAACCTTTACAGAGTGCTCGCTGCGCTGCGTTTTCGCGTCAGTCATGACGCGCCTCGTAGTGGCGCTACTGACGCGGTGACGCAAAATGGCGCGGACTGACGCGGAGTTGCCAATTCGGACACCGCACCGCACCGCACAGCACCGTGCCTCGCGTCACCGCGCCGCGCCGGGCCGCCCCAACACAAGCACCGGGCCGTCCGACCACCTTTACTTTACTCCCGATTCCCGAGCGCGATTATTTGGCCAAGTTGCAATGGTGGTCATTTATACAATGTTAGATATTTTACAATGACTAGCAGACTAAAACTGAAATTATATTATTTGAAAACAAGCTCAAATTAACGATAAAGAAATGTGTGTACTAACAATAAAAATCAGCTAACATTTTAGCAAAATATTTAATCAGTACCGTATTAAATTACCCAAGGAAATACAAATAATGTTATAAACAATTATATACAAGATTTTTATCACACATGATTATACTATAGTCGGGGGCAATAGAACAGGCGGGTGAAGGTCAAGCTAATTAACATGTAGTTAAATGAGCAAAAATCAGCTGGCTTATTAAAAGATTTGACCTTGACACGCCTGTTCTATTGATCCCGACTATACACAATAAGTATTAAAAAGCTCTATACAAAAATTATACAACTAGCATACTGTACAGTACAACATTGAAAGAATTTAATCAAATTGTTTTCTTTTATTAAAGTTTGTTTGCAAAATTATGCATCCAATCGAATATTCCATATGGTCTACCAGTCTGTGGGACTTCATAAAAGGATTACTCCAGCAGAAGAATGCAATAAGAATAATGCTCACATTGAAAAAAATTAATGAGTAAAGAAGTATATTCCTGAACTAGAAATTTAAACAGTTTACGGACTCAATAAAATACATAAAACAGCACTACTATTCTAAAATTAACAGTAGGCCTACTCAGATTCATGACACAAGATAAAATCAAATCACTACAAGAAGTCATCACAATCTAAATTTTTACAGTGAAACAACAACGTACATGGGCCTACGGTTAATACAAATATTACCTAAATGTACGGTAAATTTAGATTAAACCCGTAGTTCATTTTACAAGAAATTCAAATTACATTTTTTAAGTACTATAGACTATTTTATCATCGGATATCCTAAATAAAAAGAAGTACTTCTTTTATGTGGGGTTTAAATTTTGGCCGCCATCTTGGATCCGCAATATTGGAATAACCGGTTTTTGTAAACTTAAAGGTGGGGTTGTGACGCATCACTTCAAAGTCAGTTGCTTTATGCGTTGAACACGATTCCGGAATCGGTTTTTAATTGTCAATTTTCGTCCTCAAAATATTTTTAATTTTACAGAAAATTTTAAAAATATCAAAATTTTTATTATCAAATTAAATATCTTTTTTTTGGGAGTTGCAGATGGATTTCGAAATTAGAAATTTTAGCTGCCATCTTGAATTGTAATGCTTGTTTTAAGTTTAATGTGGTGATACATGATTATGTAAACAAGCATCACTATCCAATGTGGCACACCCAAGATGACAGTTAAAAGTTTTAATTACAAAAAAAATTTGGCACCTACCAAAGTGTGATATCTGATTATAAAAAGTGAAAATAAAAAAAGGAAAAAAACAAGGAATTAAAATTTTTTTTTCCAAAACGGTTAATGTCTCGAGAACGAAAACGGTAATTATAAACCAATTAATTGCGGCATCGTGTTCAATGAAAAAAAAAAAACTTTAAAATGATGGGTAACAGCCCTACATTTACATTTAAATATAAAAACTCATTCCAATGTGGCGGATTAGAGATGTCGACCAAAAAATGTAAACCACATCAAAAAGAAGTTTGAGATAATCAATTATGTTCGGTGGTGTTTGGGAGTCGATTTATTAAGAAATGCACAAAAATTAGAGAGGGGCATTTAAAAGTTGCCTTATACAGGGTGTTTCAGAACTCCCTGGCAATATTTTAGGACATTGTTCCTGGGTCAGAAAAATATCTAAATATCATATTTAAATTGTCCGGAAGTCATTAGTTACTCAACAGCCGCCATTTTGGTTTTTTCATTAAATAATTGTTATTTCCTTAACGGATGGTTGTATTCGGTTCATATTTGGTATAAATCTTTATGATACCAATGTACATTTCGACGAAAAAATTAATTTATTGCAATGTATATAGTCAAAATGGCGGCCATTTAAAATTTTCAAACTAAAATATCTCAAAATCGGTAAATTTTATAAAAATTTTACTAGACACAAAAAGTTGACAAATTAAATTATCTAACCAATGGTACCAAGTTTATAAGGATCTGACCACAAACAACGGAGTTATTGGAATTTTTCTTCATAAAAACATTGATTTTGCTGTTAGAATGGCCTTATCTTATCTTATACTCTAAAACAAGCTATGTTTGTAGGGGCAATTGGAGGAACATTAACAATCATACATTAGTAATGGTTGAGGTTGTTAATTGAACAAACATCAGCTGATAACTGTAGATATAAACCAATGTGTTACAGCTTTAACCTGTAGTTTAAGAAAATTATACCAAAGAGCAGCACCCTACAGCCTGGCGAGTGAGCGAAGCAAACGAGCTCGTCTTAAAAATGGAAGAGGGAAGTGAGAGGAGCGAACGAGCTTTGTAATGTGAGAAGGAAAGTAATAATTTTACCGAGCTTAAGCTCGATCCCCCTGGTACTTTGCATTAATTTCAATGCAAAATCAATGTTTTTATGAAGAAAAATCACAATAACTCTGTTACTTGTTGTCATATCCTTATAAACTTGGTGCCATTGGTTTTACCGATTTTGAGATATTTTAGTTTGAAATTTTAAATGGCCGCCATTTTGAAAATATCCAGTGAAAAAAATTAATTTTTTTCCTCGAAATGTACATTGGTATAATAAAGATTCATACCAAATATGAACCGAATACAACCATCCGTTACGGAAATAAAAATTATTTAGCGAAAAAGACAAAATGGCAGCTGTGTGAGTAACTAAAGACTTCCGGACAATTTAAATATGATATTTAGATATGTTTCTAACCCAGGAACAATGCCCTAAAATATTGTCAGGGAGTTCTGAAACACCCTGTATATTATTCACTGACAAATTACATTAGAGATGTCCCCTTAAGGAAGTCTTGAGAAAAAATTAACCTACTACATAATTTGATATACATTTTTAAATTTCTTAGTATTCTGAGAAATGTTCCCCAAACCCAACCTTAAAAGTTATAGCTTACCGTATATCGAAAGTTTTTGATTTGTTATGTTTTTTAATATGAATTCAATGCAAAGTTTGATCATCTGCCATTGTTTACTCGGTTATCCTTTTTAAAGGTCAGATTCCACGTCACTGTTCTTTATTAGCCTGTAATCATGACCTTTAAATTTATTTTCATTTTGTCCTGTACTAATACTTAAGATTTTCTTATTAACTATTGACCGTCCCCATGGAGAGTAAAAAATACTATACTTGTATAAAAAAAGATTTCAAATTCATTATGTCCACTAAATTATTTTAAAAATTACTAAGACGTACAGGGACTTTTTAACACAGTGTGTGGGTATATAATTATTTATAATTTGAAATACTTTGCGTATTTAGTTTTCCAAACGGGTAGGGCCTAAATAACTTTCCTATTCTTCTAAAATATAAATATATTTTGTAACTATTTTGTTTGTATTAAAATAAATTGCTCGATTTCGAGATATACGTATATTATAGGACGTTTTTAAAACCTGATCCTTTGAGGGAGAGATGGTGGAGGGGATTTGTTTATCCTGCCATCATCCCATTGGCTGGAGGCTTGTGGTTTTTTGTTGTTTTTGTTTTATTTCACTGTTGCATACCAGCTGATAATGTCACATAACAACATATTGTGCATCAGTTTTACAATATTATTAGCAACAGTGGTTTTTTTATCAGTTTACTTTAGAACTGTTATTTTATAACAAAGTATACATTTTGCTTTAAAACATAACAGCTGACTAGGAGTTACTGAAATGTATTATAAGTTATAAAAAAAGTTATTGAAATAAATCAGCTACTCGAACATCTTTGTCACGAGTTTAAATGTATTGTTTACCGTTAAAATTTTTTTTACAATTTAAATCTTTCCCCCACCCCAATTTTCTCGAGAAGGATCAGGTTTAAAAAACGGACTATAGTAAGTATATGATTCATCAATTTAATAACTATAAATTTCAATTCTATTCAAATAACAAAATTAAAAAACTGTTATAATTTATAGAACAATCGTAATTTGTTATATTATTCGGCAAGGTAACATTAGTGCCACATTGTGTTAAAGCAAGACAGTTCTTCCAGTTAATCTATACTAGTCCACTTGTTGCTCAAAATGAGCAATTTATTTTAATACAATACAAAAGTAACATTTAAATATAAATCAATGACATCCGACCAATCCAATATTAAAAATATCAGTAATCAAAAAAAAAAAAAAAAAAAAAAAAAAAAAAAAAAAACTACCCGTATTTACAGCTCTACATTAACAGATGTTTAAAATGTTCAACCCAAACCCAATGTTATTCTAATGGGAAAATTTCAAATTTAGCTTGTGTATAGCCATTGTTTTATGTCCGATTTTCATCAATTTTGGCGGAAACAACTACGGACCAAGCCCTATCCATCGCCATCAAAAACTTGAATAACGGTTGAAATTTGTAGGAGGAGTTCCTAACACAAAAAAAACCCTTAGCGTATGAAATAAGTATAGATTTATAAAAGAAGAAGATGTTTTTACGGTATCTATATTTGTGTATATATATATATATATATATATATATATATATGTATATTTATAATCGATAAACTCGGAGACCAATGAACCGTTTGCCATGAAACTCGGTACGTGTTATGGAAATTTCAAGAAGATTAGTAGGTATAAGTCACACCACATAAGTTGACGAATAGCCAAAAACAGCTGGGTATAGGGCGAGGGAGGAGAGGGGGTACTTTTCCAAAAACATCGAGCTTACGTTACATGCAATTTTTTTATAGAACAGCTGATTATCCAATCATTTTAACGGAATAGTAGTGAAAATTCATTCGTCAAGTTACGTGGCGAGGGTTATAAGCCTTTTTTATAGCCCTCAGGGCTTATCCCCAGGACCGTCATAAACGTGCCTATTTCAGCGTTTAATTTTTTCAGCTGTGGTCATGGAAACAATCAAACCAATTTTTAAACCGATTTACACTTACTCAAAATATTGATCCAAAAATAAACTGCCCCTGATATTAATAGAACGTCAAACTGCACAATCGTTTAAGAGAAATATTAAAAATACATCCTGCAAAAAGCTGTTTACCCATATGATGAATTTTTTGTTATATTAACCCTATATCTGGCATGTACTGATTTCTCTCAGTGGCAGAGATTTTTCGTGCACTTGGTAGTGGTAACGCATTATCCACAACAAAAAATTATTTCTGAATATGTATGGATATTTTTTTTCAGAATAAACTGTACAATACAATGATGTAAAAACTTTATTTTTGTTACCAAAGCAATTGGGTGCAGTAGCAAAAGGTTTGTGAATTTTTAGTTTAGGCAAATGACAATTTTTTTAAGCAATCCGCAATAAAGCTAAAAAATTCCTACACATTTTATTTAAATGTGAAAAATGTAGACAATTTGTTCCTCTACATGGAAATGTCAAAAAAATTTGAAATCCTCCAAAAAAATGTAAAAGTTAGACCTTTTTTCCTAAAACCTTAAACTTTCCCTGAAAATGCAGCTTTTTTCCTCGAAATACCTAAAGATATAAACATGTTCCAGATATAAACAAACATGATACTTTCTAAAAGTAAATTACATTTTCTTTCATAAAATATATATTTTTCTTCCAAATATTAGTCTTCTTCCAAATTCACTGAGCTATCAACGTCAGAAAATGAAACTAAAAATCGTTGTTAATGAGAAGATAATCTTTTGGCCATTTTAAAAAATTCATAAAATTTTTATTAGGTAAATAAAAATTATATGGCCTATCCTATAAAAATTCCAAGATATACAAATTCATAGAATTTTATTGTAGTTTGCAAAAAAGTGCCAGAGATCTATTTTTGTTTACTATCTGGCTTTTAAAATTCATCTGAAGGTAATCAGCTGTTACATTACAATTCACATTAAAGAACTTGCAATAAAAGTTGGTCAACATTTTAAGTCTCTAGAAATAAATCAAAGGCGAGGGGGGCGAAGACCGAAACGATATGACCTTTTTAATTATGATTCGCCACTGCGCTATATCCTAAGCTTTAAGATGACGCCTCAATCTAAAAAATCGGTTCAGTAGGTCGAGAGAAAAAGGGGCGTAACAGACAAAACCCTTATAGAAATAAGAAGATAGATAGCAGAAAATATACAACAAAAAAGTTTTACAAGTGAATATACGATAAAGCGTACTGATTTCACGAACCCGACAACAGGGGCATCATAGGCCTAGGCACTTTTTCACAATAATATTATTACTATTTTGGTGTCTTGAACCAATACAGTACTTTTAAATAGTATCAACATTACAATAAAATAAAACTTTCAAAATAACTTAATTGTAACTTACAACAGTAACAAAGTGAAAAGGCCAATGGGATCGGTGTTGATCACGAAATCTGGGCTGAATTCAAAAGCTTCGCAAAACTAAATTTTCCATCACACAGGATAGCAGCTGCAACTGAGTTGCAGAAGAATTCTTCTTCTTTCTTTTGGTATAAATATTACCCGGAGAAACATAATTTATACAGAAAAAAATTTATTTTCTGTTGGTCCTTCCCAGGACCATTTGTCACAATAGAAAACGACATTATGTCACAAAATTTATGTGAAACGAATTCCCGAAATGTGATCACCAGAAAACTTTCATGAAATTCCGGTTGGTAAAGCTGGCATTTCTGTAGGATTCTTAGTTATTTTTCTATTAGTCGACAAAACTCCTCAATTCTGTCTCGCGCCAGAACATGAGTTCAAATTATTTGTTTTTATAATACTGTGCGTGATGAATAATAGTCGCTAGATAATGTTTTATGTATGAAAATGAATCCTCCGAATCTCTCGAATGAGTATTGTAGCGCTTACGGCCGTTTTCTGCCTTAAATCTGTAAATGAAGGAGACATGTCAAAGAGGTCCGTGCACGGACCATGCCATTTCGCAGTTGAAAAATAGTGGTCCGTACAAAGACCTTTGCCAGATATAGGGTTAAAAAGGTTGGTATAAAGTCTATTTTTTATTCTTAAAAAAGATTTAATTTTGTGTTTATTTTATATTTTGGGATACTATGTTTTAAAAAGCACAAAAAACATTGACGTTTTAATTGATTACAGCTGTATAATGTGCACTAAATAAGGAAATTTAAAAATTCAAAGAATTTGTAAAAATTAATGCGCGAGAACTCGTGCAGCCACTACAACAGTCATACGACGGCGCAGCGGAGCCAGCGACAGCGAGCTAGCATGATGTGGCCCGTGCGCGTGCGAGGCGGGCGATGCAGAGTGGCAACACTGGATCGTGGCGGGGACGGGAAATGCCGAATCCAGCCCGCTCGAGACTGCCGCGACAGCTAGCGGCATTCTGGTGGAACTAAGGGCGAACACTCTGTAAAGCTTTGTACTCTGTGGTACAGCCGTCGAAGTCGCGACAGTAATTTATATAACGGATGGAAAACTCCATTGATTCCCGCGAATACGCGTTCACGAGCGACAACGTGCCGGTAGACACGCGCGCACAAAATGAGTCTTCGGGAGGTAAGTTTGTAATTGCTGCAGTCACGCACAACGCACTACAGACGCACGTGCGTCTCTGTCGCATCAAGGTTGAGGCTGTAGGCTGTACAACTACATTCCCTTGCTACTTCGTGTCCAGGGAGACTTCATCATATTTTCACTTACAACTATTTATTTAGTAACTTGAATGTCTTTGTCAATTATTTAAAATAACCTTAGGATTCGTCCATATTTCAACATATTAAGCGGACTTACCCGTGCTTCGCAACGGTACTCAAATTTCAATGCTAACCCAAGTAATCTTTGCATGCTCTTCAAGTGAGCTCTTTTCGCCTGAAGTCTATAATGTATCCTTTAGTATTTTATTACCAATTTCCCTCAATACTTAAAAAATAAAGACAGTTATTTATTATGACTTAATATTCCAAAATTTAACCATGTGTTCATCACTAAAATGTTGATTCCATAAGAATAACATGGTAACTTTAAATACGTGTAAGCAGAGCCATTTGAAGGTTGGTATGATGGGGAATACATCGTCAATTTTTTTGAAATTTTTACGTCAAGAGCTTTCAATCAAGTATATGGGTGTAGGGGTTTTGACTTCTAAGAATGCTAAAAAAAACTTGTGTTACATCCGACAATCAAAACCAAACTTCCAACTTTAAAATGATTTAGTAAGAAACGGTGAAAGTTAGAGCAAAACCTCAAATACAAAAGTTGTAGATAATTAAACTCCCCACTATTGATTTCCCATCAGATTTCAGATCAAATAGCTTACACCCGTGAGGCCCAGACTGCGAAAACTAAAGAAGGTGCCCAACTTGGCAGCCACCACAGCAATTTGTAAAGGTTTATATCTCTTAAACGAAAGAAGGCGAGCTATCGTCAATTTATATGAAAGGTTCACGTAAATAGCTTTCAATTAAGTATATAGTTGTAGGAGGTTTGATTTCTGTGAATGCTCCCAGAAGTCAACACCTTGTGTTGATTCCTACATTCAAAACCCTACTTCTATTTATATATGTATTGTGTCTGTATTACTTTTTAAGAATCATGAAGAGTTCACTCTTCATAATCCCATGACACTAAATTTGTTTTGCATCTGGAGACTCCAGTTCTTAAAATATTTAGTTAGAGCTCTCTATTTACCATCCAACCAGTTATGTTCATTGGTAATTTCCTCGCTGGCAACAAATAAATTGATGACTCTACCGAATGCAGATCATCAGAGAAGAATGGGTCAAAGGCAACGGGAGATCGGAGTATATTTCCCAACCACTGAAAGGTGCGATTGCACCTGAAAAGCTGGAAGAAACGATTGCACCGACCTATGTTTGTTTCGATGTAAAATTCCCAAGACTTTGCGAGTTGCCGGTAAACTTATGTAAGTTATATTTTTATCGACGCCTAGCTTATGTTTGACAAATATCAATGTCACCGATTGACCAGTGACTAGTGAGATAAGCTTGCACCCGTCTGACCAAAGGCGCGTTCCTGATAACGTTATCGTGACGCGACCTTATTGCGTTACGTTACGAGGCGTCACCCGTCACGTAGGCGCAGACGGTGCGATACACACATCGGTCTGTCAGACAAGGGTCCGATGGGAAACGGATGGTTATCAGGGCAATAAACATGTCAGAAGTTATCTATAGTCGTCAGGGGCACCGGCCAGGGAGAGGCAGACCTAGGGTTGGCTTGTGGAGGAGGAAGGAAGAACACCTCTGAGGGGCTGAAAGGCGTATAAATTTAAATCATGACGTCCTTACCGTCCTTACCTCGGACGCCTAGATTGGTCGAAACTATAATAACAATTAATTGTGAATCAGAGTATTTATTTTATTTTTCGGAAGCTGAAAACTAATTTCCAAATAAAATTTTCCCAACAATTAATTTGAATTTGGCAACAACTTTTCTTCGGCGACTTGTTCAAACAAATCATGTAGTAGCAAAAACTGTACGTTTCCGATCGAAATTCTGCATATATGAACAATACGCGCAATACAGAGAGCTATAATGCACGAAGGAGCCACACAGTTGACACATGCTACCGAATTAGAATTACATCAAAGGTCTTAAGAGATAACGTAAGGCCGCCTCAAGAGGTTATAATTAGCCGGATGCGAATTGGAGAGTGAGACGTGACGTCACAGTCACGCAGCCAGGCCGTGCAGAACCCACGCTGGCGAGTCACGACCGTGTGTTGTGAAACTTGCACATCACCCGACCTCACCGGGCCGGGTCCACGACAATCGACACACCGGCATTCAGCACCAGCCCCTACCTGAACCGGGACGGCCTCGAAACACTGGAGCTCCGCACCGGTTATCAACCCGAGTTTCGCAGCTAAAACGGGGCTTCCACCATGGCACGACGGAGTTTTGCACCAGTAAATAATTTATATAAAACATCCGAATTTAGCACCTGAACCGGGTGCGGCCACCATGACAGTAGCAACAGATTGCGGTCGGTTCGTAGTTGTCAATCAATCAATCAATCAAATCATTTACTGTCGCCGGACTGTTTACATAGTATTTACAATAGGTCATATTCAGCTTCAATTGTAACAGTAATTTAATAAAAAATCAAATTGCTCAAAAACGTAGTTATCAAATAAACTTAAAATAAAATGTAGGCTGTCTAGCACAAGTTGTCTTTAGTCTTGCACACTGTAGTACTCATTTATCAGGTGTAGCACTTTCAACTTAGCACGGAATGTGCAAACATCTCGTTCATGTTTAAGGTACAAAGGAAGGGAGTTAAACAGCTTTATGGATGAAAATGTGGTTGATTTACAAAAGTTGAAGTGCTATGGAGCGGAATGGAAATTAAAGAATTGTTTCGGAGGCTATAATGGGGTGTATTTCGAAAATCATGAAGTTGTTTATTTTTCATGAAAAAACATTAGGCAATCCAAAATATATAAACATGCGAAAGTCAAGCAAGCATAGAACGAATATAATGTTAAGAAATAGAAATATGCCTATAATATATTGAACCGGGGACTCGACAGTTGTGGACACGGGTTGGACATACTTCAATAAATCAACATCCATAGTCGTAAATGAGTTAATTTTGTCGCGTCGGTCGTGCGAATCGCCTCAAAGCCAATTGCAGCACGTTTTCAATCCCGACTGCGGCGAACGCGCCACGTAGGCGGTAATGTTGGCGCAGCTGTCTGATTCAACGGCAGCGCGGTCTACAATTACTTGAAGTACCGTACAATTCAGCACATTAAAACCTCACTGATTCGAACTTCGATAGTTAAAAAACCCCCTCTTTAATTATTTTTTTTCTATTCCCTTCACTTGCATACTGAAAAATTATATACCGATAGTTATACAGTAAGTGTTTTTGATGCACGAAGCCTCTTCGACTTTGTTGACACTCCAGTCTCTAGATTATAAAAAGTGTGTTTCGTGCAACTATATTTTCCACATACAAAAATAGAATTTAATTCGTAATTGAAAAAAATAACATTTTGCTAACCTATCAATTTTAGGTCTATAGTGGTAAATAGAAAGGTTTATGATTCAAATAACAAGTCAAACGATTAAATTATATAACATTTAAGTACAAATATATGGCATAACGAGCAAATATTACACTGTAGATTTTCAGATTTTCTGTTGACTAATCCAAACTAAAGCTCTCGCTAATAAGCCACCAATTCTCACACAAACTTGTTTAACAATATTAGTTTCATTGTTTGAAAATTAATTTCACAACAGTATTTTTTTAAAGTAATTCCAGCATGAGATAATTTTAATTTAAAATAATATAAAGGCTACGGAAATTAAGTACCAAACCTATTGAGACAAAGAAGAATAGTTCTTTGTTTGTCTAAACTTATCATGACGAACTGTACAGCGTATTTTTGTGTCAAATAAATGTACTTTGTATCGAGATGAGCGTTGGCGGTATAGGTATAGGATATCACAGACGGTGCAACTGGCATCGTGGCGATCACGTGATCACGTGGTGCACAGGTGAGGTGAGTCAGACGGATCGGCGCCGCTCCGGAGCGTTAACCCCCTCCCCCCTCCCAACCCCCCCCCCCCAAACAACCCACCGGACAACCGAGACCCCGGTCACCGTCACACACTGCTCTGGTGGACCACTCTCTCAATTCACTTATTTTATCCCTTACAATGAATTTTCATATCCTGAGCATGGTAAATAGGTTTAAAAGAAAGCTATTTTTCCAATCTACTTTCAAACTCACCATATTAATATTTTCATCTATTCCCACATTTTATCATTTGTAAATGTCAAATTAGTCAAATGTGTCTAAATAACAGTTATTTTTGTGGACTGTTGTAATCGATAACAAAATGTATTTGAGAATAAAATAGCAAACCAGGGTGTCCACAGAAAAATTTTCATTAATTTCCCTGACCTGCCATGACTTTCCCTGGCCATTTACAATACTACCAATTTCCCTGACTCAAAAACTTTATTAAAACTATATTCACACAAAAATATTACTGCCTAAGCAAATTAGATCACAGAAAATGTAATATAATATCATAATTGAGTGATTAATTTTTCAAAAGTATGGAATTCACAACGAGTTTCTTGATTCTAATTGATTGCATCTTGTGTACTTGAAGTACTCGGTACAAAATTTAGCCAACGTCTTCTCAAGATGTTGGCACCGATACATTTTCCTTAGCCAAAAAGGATATTAGTAGCTGGAAATTGTTAGCCAACTTAAATTGTTAGGCCGGTTGGTTGTGATTGTTTTGTAAATTAGTAAATGATATTACATTTGCATAAACCACAGAGAAGATAGCCCAAGTTCTAAACTTGAATGACTTGCAACACTCTTTACAATAAGCCCAAGTTGCATCACTACCAAGTCTAACCAACAACTAACTTTAGAAAATATTTTGGAATCAAGCCATGCACAATTTATTGAATTTGCACTGTTTACAGCTGTTACAGCTAACAACTAATCGATATAATACGAAAAAAAAGAAAAAAGGCAATAACTTAAAAACTCCAAGCACAAATCTATGAAAGTACATTTGTAAAAATTACCGAATAATGCTATATTAGTCGAGTTACGGCCATCAAGAGCATTGAAAGATTGAAAAAAGTCAACTAAAATCCATCATTGTGGCAGATTTCCCTGACTTTCCAGACTTTTTGCCTATTTCCCTGACTTTCCCTGACCAAATCTTTTTCACTGACTATCCCTGAATCTCCAGAATCTGGACACCCCGCAAACACTATGTTCATGTTTGCAACACAGTGTATTGCAAATGTCGGAATAATAAAAAATAAGAAATTAAAACAACTAACTGACATGCCCTACTGTTCTGTGGTGATGTCTGTGGAAAGGCAGACGTTAATAAAAAGTCATTTCCGAAAAATGCAATCTAAAAACCCATTTAAGGGATAAGGGGTTTGAATGTAAAAAGAAGAAAGAAAAAACAGGATAATAAAACGGGACATTTTTAACACGTAGGCGGGATAAAACGGTATTTTGCAGTTTGAACTAAGGGATTTTTATTTTGCTTGAGTGGGGCTACGAGGCAACTGCTCCAGTAATGGTCCTCCGGGCCGGATCGGCGAATCTCTGTACTGTACTGCATTATCGTCAGTTTCGTGAACAGAGTCACGAACTGGATCAACTGGATGCGCTAACACTTCATATCACACGAGATAAATAAATATGACCACAAAGTCACGTAGCTGTTTTGTGATACGAACACTGCCTTTGAAACTTTGCCTCGGATTATCGTTGACATTATTAATATTGGCGAGTGGAAAACACTAGTACAAAACTAAATTGTTTCACTGCACATTTTACAGTCGGTAACAACAGGTTCTCTTCTTGGTTGAAAAAATATGTTACATTAAAATAATAGCAATAGCTCGACACAAAATCGTCCTAAATCTAGACCCAATATGCTGGAATACTGCAATTTCCATATTAAAGATTTGTAAATAGGTTGTGGAGTAGAAGTAGACTTACTTCTTAAAAAGATATATTTACTACGAAATTAATATGAAACACAAAGTTTCCCGTTAATAAATATACTACACACAGTAGGCCTATACACAGGGGGGATACCCTGTATATACTACAGGGTGTCCGCAAATTATCGACCCAAACTTCATCAGGCTGCTGTTTAGGTTGAAACTAACAAAATTATAATGTAAAGTCATACATTACTTAGATTTATTGCAATTTTGCAAAAATTACCATTGATGAGATAGGATATTTAATTTTAATGATCACCATTTTGGAACCGGAAGTAATATAATTTTAAAATTTTCAGTCAAGGTGTATAACGACTTATGCTAACCACCGCGCCAAGTTTCAATGTGATACATACACCGATGACGGAGATGATGAATATTTATAAAAACACACAAACAGACAGACGGAAAACTAAGGGCATAAACACACAGAAGGCGGAGCGCAAAATTAATCAGAAGGCAAAATTATACTTGAAAAATGTTTTGACAGTACTGATTAAAACATAAGTACCGTATTATCAACGCTCAGTTTAGTATTATCAACACTGAGCAGTATTCGCCGGAAAACTGGAAACTTTGGCCTCCTTAAGACCAACAAAATGAGCGCACAGAAAATTAAAGGACTGTATGAATAGTGTATTTTTCTTCAGCCAAAATCTTAATTGATGTTTGATACATTAACAGATTTTGTATTCTGTAAAGCACAGAGAAGTATCTCCAATGGCACAGCGACTTGTTCGCCTTACTCCACTGCCCCTGTGAGGCCGTCAACAGAATATAGAAACTTGCAATGAGACAGCTCTCGCGACACACAGGCTGAACTCAACAACCAAACTATCATATGCTGTAACATGAGTAAAGTTTTAACGTATTTTCTGGTACATGTATGGTGCACATTGATCTCAAAAACGGCTCGAACGATTTTCTCTAAATTCTGCACTTAGTTGTGGGATACAAATAATATAAATACAGTTCTCTATGGCAGTACAACCTAATTTCGTTAAAATCCTGAATTAAGATTATGAACCATTGTTATTATTTCATTGTTTATTTATTTATTTATTTATTTATTTATTTATTTCAACGGGAAGAACCCAATACAATCAATTTTCTTATTGATAGTTGCTAAAGGCCCGTTGTCCCTGAAGCGACTCTTGCGATAGTAGCGGAGCGATAATCGCTGAGCGATAGTCGCTCAGCGATAGTCGCTAATCACGTCGTTGTCCCTGAAGCGATTTTTAAAGAGCGATTCTAGTGCGTTATTTTGCCGAATTACGGATTTTAAATGTACCATGAGTTTGAAGCAGAAGTAAAACAAAAATTACCTTTCAGGTGAGGATGTCTATGACGAAGATGTCATGGAAATATTATTTTCTGCATGACATATTACTCATGACATATTGTTCAACTAGGCAAGAAGGCTATTTTAAGATATCTATACTTATTTAACACGCTGGCTAAAGGGATTTTTTTTAATGGATCTATAATTCTCAACCGAAGTTTTTGTGTCGTTGGATGGATAGGGTTTATCTGTACTTGGTTTCGCCAAAAATTTATGAGAATCAAAAATTGAGGGCAATATCTAAAATTAAAATGTGAAATTTTACCATTCGAATATTATTAAGCATAGGCTAATGGGATTAAGTTGAGCATTCAAAATCTTTTAATGTACGGGTGTAAATATGTGTAGTTTTGGGTAAATTAATCACTATTGGATTGGTCGGAAAACTAAACGCAATAAATTTAACAATAACACGTCATAGTTTAAATTAAATTGCTCGATTTCAAGCAATAAGCACACTAGTTAATATAAAAGACGCCTTAGGAAGCTTTTCATCTTCATTGCAGTTCCGTATTCATTGAAGAAATTACGAATAACAACTAAACACGTGAAAAATGACACCAATCGCTCCGCGACTGCGACTGAACCTGCCCCCAGACCGGACCCGCGATAGTCGCTGAGCGATAGTCGCTAGCCGCGCCAGTCGCAGTCGCTTCAAGGACAACGGTCTCATTTGAAACAACGCTACCAGTGCCGGAGCGACTGTCGCTCAGCGACTATCGCTCAGCGACTATCGCTAGAGTCGCTTCAGGGACAACGGGCCTTAAAGATGAATAAACTAGTATACCAGTTTACCGTCAGTTATTTATTTTTACATCTTTAACCCTAGAAGCGGCCATTGCCGGATATCCGGCAATTTCATTTTTGCGAAAATCGTCAATTGCCGGATTCCGGCAATATAGGTCAATTTTTGTTCAACTACTCATTACACATGGAAAACGATCAATAAATGTAATAATATTGATACCATTTTAAAGAGGATATTCCAAACTTTCATTTTCGTATATAATCGAACCTTGTAGCATTAAGAGATCGACGCAATTCGTATTATAATTTGAACGAAATTTAGCGCGCGAACCATTTCCGGCTCGAAAATGGTGAAACGTCTAAAAACATATGTTTTTAGAAAAATATTATTTTTTTTATTATTTTGCCTATCTGAAAGCCGTTGGTATGATTGAAAAGAGCACGAGTTCTTCTTTCGTTTCCAGTGATAAACATTTGTCATATGATTTCGGAAAATAGGAAAAATAATTTTTAAAATCAGCTAAAATGTGCGGTGCATGGTTTGGCCAATTTGCCGGAAATACGGCAAATTATAAATCACCTATTAAAACAATTAATAATGAGTTTAGCGTGTTATAAATCATATAATTTTGTTTCTAAGAAAAAGTTATACATATTAGTAGTCATTCCTTCCTGTATGGTGCGTCCGGTGGTCTGTGGAAGAAGACGGAAATAGTTGTATTCCTAGGCCATTCTATCTATTGCCGGTGTGAAGCCTCACGCGTCTCACCCCAAAAGTTTTTAAGGAACCTTAATATTCTTTATATTTTACTTGTATATATGTATATATTCTTGTTCAGGAAGATATGCACTTCAAATAAATGTACCAGTTATCTTATTATTAAATTGTAAGATAATTATATCAGCTTTTAAAAACTAAATTAGGGTTTTTGTCAAGAACAAATTATGTTTTCCTACACATGATAAGTAGAAAGAAAAACAGTTATTTTTTGTTCATAAGTGTATTAATACCAAGGAATATATTGTAAAGTTTAGTAAAATAACAAGTCCTTTTTTATATTTACCTATACTTTGATTTAATTTCTTTGTGTAAAACACACAACCTAAGTTTGTAAATTTTGCCCATTTTACCTATTTTTATCAATAACTGAGGAAAAAAGAAATATTTCCAATAAACCAAACACATTTATATGTAGATAAATATATTAAATACAGTTTATTATGCATTATATAGAGTTTAAATTAAATATTGAGTAGTCTAATCAAAAAAATTTTCAAAATGATTTATAAAATTGATTATTGCATTTTGCTAATAATATACTAGCAGCGATTAGTTTGATTTTATTTGATTTAAATGCAATGTTCTTTCGTGAACAAAATGAGTATGCATATGATAGGGTTAACTTGTAAGGCTAAGTCACAGAGAGGGTTTGAAGCAACCTCTACCGATTTTGCTGGAATACGGCCTGAGGGGTAGATTTGTGTTCTAAATTCGATCCGTGCATCAATTCACTCAAATGCCTTTAGAAAATTGTTTTTTTAGTATTTCCTTATACATATATATATTTTCTTGTTCAGGATGATCTGTACTACAAAAATATGTACAGTTGATCATATTATCAAGTTGTATGCAAATTATATAAAGCTTTGAGTAACTAAATTTAGTTTTTTGAAAATAAAAATAACAAATTTCAACACATATAAAGTAAAGAACTAAATTTTTTTATGGTATGAAAACGCATTATTTCCAATAAATATATTGTACAGTTTAGTAATATTACACATATTCTATAATATGTATATATTATTTACTTTTTTTTATCTTTCAAATGTACAGGGCACTTTTGTAAATTTTGTTCATTTTCTGTATTTTCCCTTATATCAGGAGTAAAAAAAATATTTCTGACAAACTAAACATATTTCCACGTAGGGAAATAAATTGCCTACATTTTGTATATCTTAGATTGTCTGTATAAAAATCAGTGTAAAAGTTCTAGCCGTCTACTTTTGAAAAATATTTCAAAATTTTTCAAAAAATTTTGTTTTTTCGCATTTTGTGAAAAACGTACCAACAGGGATTTTATTCAATTTATTTTATAAATAATCTACGTCTTTTTCCGAACAAAATGAATATGCATATGACTAGGTTATCATGAGTAGTTTGGACACTGTTTATTTTTTAAAAAACGTCTGCAAAATGGCCAAAATCGGCTGGCCGCTTAGCGCACACGCACCGATTTGGCCTGGCCGCTCCTAGGGTTAACAGCGAAGTGTCGTTTTAATTTTAAATGGCCATTAATGGGCAATTCAAATAATTTTCAATAAGAAAAATGCTCATAATAATGTTGAAGCCTTATCTTAAACCACGATTAAGTAAATGATTAAATATCATTCTAAAAACGTAGCAATTCTGGCAGCGCATGCCTCGTATTTTAGGCGCGTGAGCGATAAGGCACGCCGCCCCCGCATGCTTTGTTGGCCGCCATTCGCTTCGCACCAGCTGATAATTGATAAGGCCCATATATCCAGATGATGACCGATAAGCATTGGGCATAATTTACTGTCGAAAAATTGCGTTTTGCATTGCAAATATTGTTATCTTATACTACAATATGAACAAAGTTAACGTATGTATGTCTGCATCTGCACACTGCAATAAAAAAAACGCTCATACGATTTTCTTGGAACTTAGCAAATAACTTTTTGTGGAATAAAAATAATAGTATATAGGTCTCTGATAAGGAAAATCTAACTAAGATAAAATCGTAAGTTGAAAATATAAAAATATTTACATTGGTTTTATGGAGTTTATATATTAAATATTCTGAGAGCACAAATTCAGCACTAAAAATTAACACCACTTTCAATCGAATTGCTCAAGGTGGTGGGGCTGATGACGTCATCACTTTTAGGGTTCCCGATGAGCACAAATTCTGAAAGTTATATATTTTGAGAGCACAAATTCAGCACTAAATGTCCCAGCGAATAAAACAGAAAAAACTTAGTGGCGGGCTAATCGTGAAACTGGCCCGCCATCGTTTTTTTTTCTTTTATTACCTAAACCGGTTGAGCACAAATTTTTTATTAGTGTTACTGGGGAGCACAAACTCGGCACAAAATCGCCATACGGTTTTGAAAATTTGTGCTGAATGTGGTGGGACCACACATATTATAATTAATGAATATTCGGAGACCAATGAAGTTTTCTACACGACTTTTAGCGAGGTCGTGGATAAATAACAGAAAAAAAAACACACAAATGTGAATATGCAGATATTATTTTATATTAACGTTTTTTTTATGTGATAATATTTTTTTGATCGCCTGAAGTTTTTGAACCGATCTTTTGAACGCCCGGTATAAGTGACATGAGATCTTCACATTAAAGGTTCGGTAGTGATCGAGATGCAAGGGAAGCGTGGGTACAACGGCATTCGAAAAGTTATTGGATTAATAAGAACTCCTAATAAAAATTTTAATATTCAAGAGCATTTAGGTAACAAGGCAAATTATGTTCATTAATGAATAATTTTTAATTTTATCCAATGAAAACTTGCTTTTCCTTAGATCGGAAATGGATGTATATATTTTTGTCGGTTTCATAACTAGGCCTACATCACAAAGTTCAGAGATTACAATTTGTTATTGGAATCTGTTAACACCGCAACAAAATTACTTACAACTAACTGTAATTTTCAACTAGATCCCATTCAAGATAAAAAAATTATGTTTTCAGTGTCTTGCCAGAGTCCAGAGAGAAACTTGAAAGTGGAAGGGTCTGTTACTTTTGCTCTGATTTATTTTGAGTAAAGCTCAATCGGCTAGTGGTCTTTTGACTAATTGAAGAGTTGGGAACACTGCTCTAGCTTGAAAGATGGGAAAGATGACAATTTCAAAAACATGGATATAGAATTATTTAGTTTAAATGGAAACAATCTTATTCAAAATAATATTCAGCTGAAACAATGTGTGAAAGATTTAAAATTCTAAACATTTTGCAATAAAAAACCAAAACAAACAAATATATAATTTTAAAAGCTGTCTAGATGATTGAATCAAAATATAGTTGCAATTCCTGCAACTAAAATAGAATGAAAACAAAAATTTTAACTGGCTTTTTAAACTTTTTCAAGCTGGAAAAGTTCTAGTTGCCCGAATTCAAACAAAGCAATAACTACGGAAGAAAGGATTTCCGAGAAGAAAACAACGGCCAGCGCATGAGGGAGTGAGACAGTCGCTCCCTCCCCCTCCACGCCCCTCCGTTACGCGTTGTGCACCTGATCACGCTGCGGGAGCGTGGACAGCTGATGGTCCGGAGGGGCGGTAGCGGGGAGGGGGAACCTACTTAAGCCCAACGGCCCCTTCACGCTCCAGAGATGGTCGTGAGTTCACAAGTTTCTGACTGCACTACCGCTTCTAGCGATTTCGAGCAATCAAAAAAGGTGAGCGATAGTAAAAACAAAATGTGTTTTTTATTGTTTTTTTTTTTAAATTTTGGTTGTCATTTATTTTATGGTGATTGTCTAATTTGCTTGATTATTATTGTTAACAATTTCTTTGTTTGGATTTTTATGTTTTCTAGAATAATTTTAGTTTGCGTATTTAAGTTTTATTTTTATTCGCAGACAATTTGTTTACTTGTTCATCTTATATTCTTATATCAAGTTGTAGTCTTGTGTAGACATTGTGTATTTATTATTAGTTATTAGGGTTTTTGTATATAATTATATAGTAATATTTATTTTAGAATTTAGAAGAAATGTATAATTAATTGTAGTCTATTTATGTTTTGTGTTGTGTGATGCATCTCTATCCAAGAAGTTTTACTCTATATGTTTTATCATCAGATAAGTTTAAACCTGAACATAGATATTTTTGCAGAATAAAAATCAAATAGAGCAGATTATAAAAATATCTTTGAAGTATTTAAAAATACAATTCATAACTTTTATAGAATTATCTCAACTCCATAACAAACTCGATCTTATTTAATGTATTTTGATTGTTGATTGTTCAGACCGAGTTAGGAGTATTAGGGAACAGCTGATGTTTACATATGGACACAACAACAGTAAACAACAATAGAGGTGTGGGGAGGAGCTTTGTTGGGCCTTGCTAATCAATTGACCTTGCCCTTGTCAACAATTGAGAAGAAGGCTGAGAGACTTGCACAATGCACTTAACAATAAAAAATATAAATACTTCACAAATCCATCCAAACAGATTTTAAGCCAAGGTGTGGAATAAGAGCACAGTTGTCATTGGTTGACAACGTAATTGTGATTTCACACTTATAAAAACACTTAAAAAAATACAGTTTACAATAACAGTTTCAACTTTTCAAAAGCAAAGGCTTTTTTTAAATTAAATTTAACAATAGTAGTCATCATAGACAAAGCTTTTGTTCAGTTTAATTTTTTTTTTATTTCTAGCTTTTTGTGTTTCACTTTGCACTACCAACTTGGAAAATCATGAGGGATTTCATATTTCATTTAAATTCAAAATACATGTTAGATGTAAAATGAAAATAACTTTTTTTAACTTCTCATATTGAAATAAGACCCAAATTAAAAATAACGTTTTTAGGCTAAAGTTATAATGTAGTTCAGACATTTTACATTCTCGGTGATAAGTTCACTCAGACCAGTTGGCTAAGGAAGATAGAATATTACTAAATAAATCATTACTATATAAATAAATAATACTAGATTCGAGTCTTTAGGAATCACTTTTCAATTGAATCAATGGGTTTGTTTGGGCCAATTAGATATGTCATTTTTTACAGTTTCAAAAATTTAACTCTAGCCTATGTAAATTATTTAATTTATAAATAAATGATACGGTACTAGATTCAAGTTTTCAGCAATCTATTTTTTTAACTGAATCAATAGATATGTGATCTTTACAGTTTCAAAACTTTAACTCTAGGGAAGTTGTATAACATGTGTCACTTCTCCAGTGGGTTTAATATCTTAATCATAATATTTTTGCTAATACACTAATAATTTACAGTCTCAGAATATTTATTTAAGTGTTTTCAAATTTATCTTCTGTAAATAACTAAGTCAAGATTAACGAGTCATCTTTTACTCTATTTATTTAAAGTATAGTTTTACACCTACCCACACAACATCAGTACTTATTCTATTTCTTCTTATTAAAACAATTATGGCGGATTGATGTACATTGCACAATACATAAGAAACAATACCCCATTGTCTTACCCCACCCAGGTAGATTGTTGCTATTGATTGTTGAAAACAGAGATAATATGTCAACTTAACACCATTGCTGTTTCTGTTTGTTATAGATGCAAGCATATAAGTCAACCTAACGTCATTGCTGTTTACGTTTCTAATAGATGCAGGGATATATGTCAACCTAATGTTTTTGTTTTTGTATGTTGTAGACATAGGGATGTTTGACAACCTAACATCATTGCCATTTTTGTTTGTTGTAGATGGCGTCCCAGCTTGAGAGTCGCATCGCACACTCAGAGGTTTACGCCCGCGGTGGGCTAGAGGAGGAGCCAGCGGTGCGCTGCCTGGTGGGCGATTGCCACTGGGAGGGCTCCCATCAGCAGATCCTTCTGCATTGCAAACAGTGTCATCCGGACAACGTTTGGTGGACGGGCGACAAGGTAACACCATTGCTCTCTGATCAACTTGTATTTTCATTAAACGCAGAGAAAGTTCAGAGTAGAGGTGACCTTAAAAATAAAAATGCCTCTAGTCTCATTGAAATTTCAACCATTCATATAGCAAATTAAATTTTTTGGGGGAGCAGTAATTTTTGTAGCAGTAGTTTATATCATTTTGGTTTTGGTAGCACTGTCTCACACCAGATTCAGAAAAAACATCAGACTACCCTTCCTGTTATTTGCAGTCGAAGGTCAGTGTAAATTGAATCTAATGCTGAGCAATTGCATGAAACCCACTCAATGAGAAGTGGTAATTCTCCCCTAAGCAAGCAGGGGCGTATGAAAATTTAAGCGACCTCGGGAGGGTTAAAGCCTTGATTCTGCAACATTCTAAACTAAAAGGTTGATTAACATCAGGTTATTATCTAAACAGATTCTTATATGCATAATTTTTACACTCTAATAGTTTTCTACAGTGGTTCAATTTGGAAAAGTTATGAATTCATTGGATTCCAGATATTCATAAAATAGTTCTTTCTTTACAGGGTTGTTTTTCAATAAACAACCTGTGAAATCAATAATAAAAACTTAGAAAGTTAAATCATTTCACAGACCTAAAGTTCACCTGGTAATAATTTATAGAATTATTTGACTGAGTAATTATTTGAAGAAGCTCATTTATAAACTGTTATAGTATTACTGATTACAACTTGAAAAGACAAAGTACTTCATATGCCAGAACAAAAAATTGAAAGAAATAGACTTAAAGATTGCACATCTAAGACAACATAAAATCAAGTTCGTTTTTCAGACTTAAATAGCCAAAATGACTTGTATATAATATCACAAAAATATCCAATGTGTTCAATAACTAAATTGAAAGATAACTGATGTTTTTCTATTTTTTCAGGAGAGGCAATACAAAGTAGACGATATCACCAAAGACTGTTATAACGTAGAATTAGTCGTAGCGCATGGACATTTGTTTTGGCTACACGTCAAGAATGATCTCAAAACCAACAGACTGTTTGCCGCCTGCCAACAAATCGTAACCAAAAACGAAGACTCCCATACAAAATTCATGATCAGGTGAATATAATTTTATGAACATAATTCGTAATCAACACATTTCAAGAGTAAGCAAAAAAATACATAAGTATAATATCAATAATATCAATTTAATTGTGGTAGCAATTCTTTGGTGTACACGATTGAAAGCTTTACGCATTTACAGATAAAGAAGATTATGCAATCGAATACAATTTTTTTTTTATGGAATTGTTCTAGCTATGACAAAGACAAACTCTCCTGCAAATAAATAATCTAGCTGATATTAAATAAATTACACCAGAGCAGATACACATAGAAAAGTAGACGGGTCTGCAAAAAGGAAATAACGGGGATAAAATGAATAAACTAGCTCGTCTTTAGTAACATGTACACCCCTCATCTTTAGCAAGATCACTTGATTATTTGAATTATTCTTAACATTTTCCTTTACAAATGAAACATTTAAACAATTATTTTACTAAAATAATTTTTAGGAGAAAGTTATAAATGTTTAGATTTTAGGGCATTGAAAGATCAATCTTCCAGGGCAAAAAAAAAAATTGAAAAAAAATCTCTGAATCTAAATAACTAGCAATAGACACTTCCATGGAGTATAAACTAACAGAATCGCATTTTCAGAACTGAACTGTGTGATGCCCTTGGACTGAACTGTATTTCCTGCTCAACCGAGACCCGACCTCATACGGAGAGCATCACCAAGATCATGACCAACCAGCACTGCGCAGTTCGCGCACACGGTCGCCTCACGTCGTTCGTAAAACCCGACAAGAGCGTTTCATTCAGCGTCTGCATCAGCAAGATATACTACTACCAGTAGAGAGTAGCTACCACACCAGTAACTGCAGCAATTCCTCCTCACCCTTCCTATTTATACTATTAGCTTTAGCTTTTTAGATTGTAAGAATAACAATACAACATGTACGCCATGTTAGACTGTATTTATTATTTTGATTAATAAACATTTTTTTATATTGGGTTGTTTAAATCTGAACCTACTACTGAATTTAAGTTAAGAATTAAATAGTGCAAATGATTAAAATAAAACTATCACAAAGCAGAGATTAGCTTTAAAAACTTTAAAAAGAAGCAAATAATTGGGAAGCATTAATTCATATCATTAAATCTCGGTAAACTCGCTTGATACTCATTGAGAAAATTTCACTAATATGCATTAGAAACTAAATCCTTAGTTAAAATTTGCTTCAAAATATTAAAATTTACTCAGTGGCTCTGGTTCTTGTCTAAAACCATGAAAGTGATTAATCTGAATATTTTAGTAGTTAAAACATTCATGTTTTATTTTATCGCTTAGAGAACTAAAATTTACTTTAATTCACTTTTATGTTAATAATATGTTCATCCAAAAAATGTAATTAATAAAATACAATAACCATGTAAAATATGATATAAAACGTAATGTAAAATTTGAGTGGCAGAAAAAAAACTATTGTAAAACGGCCAATCAGTTTGCTTATGTCACATAGCATTGAAGGAATTTGGTACGAAGATTAAAATTTCAATGCTACTAATTTATTGGATGGATCCATGATGTTTAATGAATAAAATCCCATTTTTACTTTAGAAAAAAAGGTTTTTATTCTTCTAAAAATAGACTTAACCTTTAAATACGGTAAGCACCAATTTTACTCATCATTATGTAAGAGAATACACTTATGTTCCTAAATCTATTACAACATGAGCAAGTAGAGGTAGCTAAAGGGAGAGCATTGATAAAGATTCTGAACAAAGGTGCAGATGTTTTCGTTTAATGTTAGCTGTTAAAATACAGGAGGAAAACACGATCATCTAGTTTTGCCCACTCAAAAACTTGTATTGGAAATGACATTTCGAACTATTCGTTGATATATGTCTTAGTGGAACAAAAATAATTCCCAAATGTGACTAAATGTTCAAAAAAATGTTGCTTTACTAAAATCATAACGGAAAAATAAATCAAAACTGACTAAACCAGACTAAATTCCTACAAAACAAATTTTATATCATAAATTTTAAAACTAATCAGTTTTGTTTTTAAATTATAGTAATGTAATATTTCTTAGATACTTAACTTTGTTTGTTGTACTAAAAAAAAAAAAAAAAAAAAAAAAAAAAAACGGTAAAACATTCCCCACAAACCCAAAAAGAATTTAGAAAATTATTGTTGTGCAGATAGTTTCTTTGATTCCGCAGGAACCCAATGGAAATAGTCTATTGTATCAATTCTAATTACTGATTGTGTGATGATGATTTTATTTCATTTTTAAGATCATTATGCAGTCTGGACTATCCTGACTCCATCGCAAAAGGCCTCTAAATATTCGGAACACTGGGGAGAATTTGGTTAAAATAAAGTCGTAAATCATATAGTTTTGACAAACATTTTTAAGTTGAAATTCGTTAACATTACTAGGTACAACCATATTTCGTTCAAAAAAATATATATACACCTACTAATTAATAGCAATTTAGGCAACTTATTTTCAATGGGTTATTTTTTATCAAAACTAATACAGTCGACCCTTGTTAACTTGAAATCCACGGGACTACAGTTTTTTCTCTTTTTTTACTTTTTGTTTCAATAATGCTTGACTCATACAAATCAAGCACCAATTGCAAAACCTTGTTCATTATCAAAACTTGAAAAACTTTTGAATCATAGTAAAATATATATATATTTTTTCAAGTGAATGGTCCAACGAAATTGGTATTTCTTTTGGGCAAAGTTTAACTGGATTCATCTGACCTCAATATTATTATTTTCATTGGTTTAATAATGTCGAAGTAGTATTGTTTTCTCTACATTATGATTATTATCAAAAAAGTTCTATAATTTTGGCAAAAACTAAAAAAGGCAATTGGTCTCATACTCCCTGGATACAGGTAAACAAATTTAAGAATCCCAAGACCAGAAAACGTTCCTGGATTGTGTTCTCTAGCTACAATAAGAATTCTATTTTTATTAAAAACAAAAAAAATACTTTCAAGGCAGTTGGTTACAATTATTTTATAATAATTCAATACTTTTGAATATTTTTTTAAATTATTACATACTTTGCTTCAACTTTCATAAAATGTTCATGTAAAAGATATTTTTTTAAAGATGTTGGTATAATATTGTATATCTGAGCGGCATGGAATATAGGTATAATTAATTACTGCATGTTTGATACAGTATCATGAATTCATCAATCAACACACTTTATGAGGCACGCACTCTCCTAGAATATGTCATTAAAGAATATTGACTATTGTCTATTGTTTGGAGCAAATTACTGTGAACACAAGTCACCTTCATGCACTATTTGGTATTAATGGTTAAATGAAAATTTAAAATTAAAATAATAAGCTATTGTCATGTAGATACTATTAATTAAGTTGGAAATAAAAATATTAATTAGAGAAACACATAGGTAAGTGAACTATTACATTTTTTTTTATTTTCAACAATAATATATTTAAATTTTAATTTTAAAATGTTCATTACCATCTTTGATTTAATTATTAATTTATAGAGGGAGTCAAAAAGACTAGAAAAGACCTGATAAGTATGTATTTAAATAGGAAATAAAATAAAAACATCACTGCCTACCCTTTCCTCTAAAAAAATTATAATTTTAAATAAATAGGTTACATTACCTATTGTCCTGAACTGACATCAATCCATTGATTTCCTAACAACTAGTTTTGGGACCAATACCAATACCGCTGAGGGACCAAAGTTCCATTTCTTGCCTTTAGAAAACTAGTGTATTGACAATGATGTATCCTATTTTTACTTAACAGTTTTAAATCCATCCAAAACACAAATAATTATTAATATTCTAACGTTCCAGTCTTTGGAAGGGCAAGCTCAAGAGGTGTCAGTAAAAACCTCAAATGTAAGCAGTGTTGGGAAAGTTATTTTCAAAAACGGATCTAAACCTACAGCTACTTTTAAAAAAAATGTAAGCCTACATAAGTATTAACAATTATATGAGTAAAACTTGAGTTACAGAGAATACATAAATGTTGCATAATGTTTTTTTTTCTCTTCTGTGTTGTTAGTAAAATGGCCGTATCCAATCAGTTAATCTTTATTATGAATCACACAGGACATCCTCCAGTATTAAGGAAAATCTGGATATTGTCAGCTTGTCTCCTTGTTGGATGCACTTGTGTGCAGAATATTTTTGTAATTGACATGGTATTACATTAAGGTATTGCAATGAGAGGGTATTTATAAATTTATAAGTTGAGAGCTGGTCTACATTACAAAGAACTTTAGATAGACACAAAATTAGATAAATTTTAACGTAAAAATACACAATACAACACATTACATGTGTACACTTAATACAATTAGGTAAATTTTGAAGATATAGGTTATCAATAGTCGGACGTCAATAAAAAAAAGAGTTCTTTTGATTGGAGGACTCGAGAATCATGAGTAAGATTTCTTAAAATTCTAGGAAAGGTTAAACTCCCTCCTTGAAGCATATTTGGAACCATAGCAATCTACCACAGATCAATAGTATATGACGTGGACTAATTAACAGTAATTCAAAATGTGAACTAACTAACAGTAATTCAAAAAGAGGCCTGCCAACCTCTTATAAAAAAAATTCTGCCAGTCGCGTGCCTGCTGTCAAATAAATAGTCTCTAATCTAAAAAATAATGTTTATTGAATCAACTTTCTAACTTTAAATTTCCCCTCGTTAAATAAAACGACTAATCAGGCAAAAATATCTTGATAGCAAAATTTATTCATGTTTGCCCCCTGGATTGATGATGACAATAAATAATAATAGGTTAAAATGCCTTTACATCTTCAATCTAAATGTTTGTCTTCAGACAAATGTTTGGATTGAAGACGTAAAGGTATTGTAACCTACTATTATTTATTAATTCCACAAACCTAAATTTACTCTTGCCAATCTACTAGCAACACTGATTTTGTACCATACGTCTGTCACAATTTTATTGTTGAGTATTTTAATTGTTTGGTTTAAAACAAAATCAATTATAACAGAATGTTTACCATATAAACAAAGTGACCAAAGGGAAAATTAGTGATATTTGGTACTTTTAAAAAAAAGTAGAGAGCATAAAATAACATGTTAAATGGGTGACACAGTGTGTCCTAGTTCCAAGATGTTATCTGTTAGATGTTATACAAAGTCAATAAATAATAAAGGTGAAATTTGTCTAAATAAAAGTTGTCTTAAGTAAATTATTATGTTTTAAGCTTTGTAAAATTGCAGAGCAGATTTTTCACTTTTTGATATGACAAATAAAATTAAAACTATCATGCCTTAGTTAGTTATTGTATTTCTCTGAGTATACATGTATCTAAAGCTTGGTTTCCCAAAATTGAAAAACCAAAATATTAAAAAATCATAACTATAGTACAGTGGAGTCTCGATAATCTAAAATGATTGGGACCAGACCTATTTCTGATTAAAGAATATTTTAGATTAAAGAACCATATTACTAATATGAACATATATTAAATATAGCGTGTAATAACATAAACCGGAAAAGAATAACATTAGTTGACTCAAGTTGTTGACAGATAAAAGTCTGAAATGCTCGCTTCCTGGTTGGATGCCGTATATTACAACAGCGCGCTTGTGAGAGTCAACAGTCAAGACATTGATACAAGGTAGTTCCTTGTTATCTTTTCAAAGGATCACTTCTTACTTTATAGTTCATAAAAATAATGTCATAAACTGATTTTTTGCTGATGTTTTATTTAATTTGTAGAGATTAGACGAAAAATAGGCATCAACAAAACCCTTAAACTTAGTTGTCAGAAAGTATTTGTTGGCAGGGCCGCATTTAGCTAAACGGCGCCCCTAGGCACATAAAACAGTTGCGCCCTCCCTGAGGCAAAACCGGCCACGAAATATAAATAAAGTCACGATTATTTTTTTTCGATACTTGTAGTTTCAAAATGACGGCCACTTAAAGTCCAAATATCTCAAAACCGGCAAATTGTATCAAAATTTTACAAAAGAGAAAAAGGTTGACAGATGTATTAAACTAACTAACGATACCAAGATTCTACAGATCTAACAACAAATAACGGAGTTATGCACTACGGCGGCATGCCTCGGACGGGCGTCATGGCACTGCCCGCAGTTTTTTGAGCGGTTGCGCGTACTCGCACATATTCTGTGTTACTAGCGGACTCCCGGCGTTCCGGCCATCCGAACATTCCGTCAAAAGAGATCAGTCGTTTTAACAACTTAATTTACTATTGCGAGCTGGGTATAACGATGAAAATAACGTACCGTCCGTCTCGGAGAGCCGTCACGGTTGGGACGGTAGCTCGGAAATGTCCTGAGATTCCTTCTCCCGAATCTTTTGCAAAATTGCGGTAGGTGCGAATCGTCCGGGAGTGTCCGTTGCGTGCCGTATCGCCGTAGTTCGCGCACTCTTATGAGTTTCAATATTAAAAATTTTTAAATTGCGGTGCTGTACCGCCCATCCGTCTGTGCCGTGCCGCCGTTGTGCGGGCGTAGCTTTTAAATAAAATAACTTTAATTTGCATGAATTACAATAAAATCGAGGTTTTATACAGAAAAATCTGAATAGCTCAGTTACTTTTGTTAAATGTTTTGTCTCCTGTAAAATATTGTTCAACTTTACCGGATTTGAAATATCTGAGTTAATTTTTTTAATGGTGACAATTTTTTTTATTTTTGGAAATATTTTACCCTGGAAATGAACATTGGTGTGATAAAATTTAATGCCGAATATTGAATTAATTTTATAGTGATCCGTTACGGATATGAAAATTAAGTGTAAAAACAAAGTGGCGGATAGAGGCTAAACAGAGCCGAAAAAATATAGGCCTACTACACATTTTAGATTTTTATTTTGATGTGTAGAAGTAGAATGCAAATATGCATAGTCAGTGACGGGGGCGGGGTTTAATGACATACTGTATACACAAATATATATTGTGATATTTTAAATAAAACAAATCCTCTAAAATGTATAGTGTCATATTATTTCGCAGTAATTGGCATATAACCTGTCACTGGACTTCACTTCTTTAATCTTCTTCACTTCTTCAAAAATTCAATTTTGAAGTGAAACATTGACAATACCATATTGTATTGAAAGAAAAATGTGTATAACCGCGGGTTTTAAATAAATAATAACTGTTGGTACGGTCAAAACTTTATTTGGATGATGTAAAAAAACTATTTATTTCGTTTGGCCGCCGCCGCGCCGCAAAGCAACGCAGAAAGTTCTGCACGAGCCTTGCGTTGCGTCACCCTATTTCGCAGGCGTTTAAACGGCAATAATTACGCGTATAACACCAAATTTCCCCTTTTTAACCTTTCGAAATTTTGCGCCCCCAAAAATTTTGCGCCCTAGGCCTGGGCCTAGTGGGCCTAGCGGGAAATGCGGTACTGTTTGTTGGCCTGTTACATTGCTAAGTGAAAACTTATTAAAATATTCTCAGCCAAAGTATGTGAAGAAAGCCTGGTAAAATAATATAACGTCAAATGTGTTTTTATTTTTTGTTTTACTTGGAATCGATATCAAACCCAAAACTGTGCATCATATGATTTAAAAATTGTAATCGCAAAATCGTGGAATTGGCCAAACTTGAATGAAAATCGACATTGGTAACCCTTGATCTATGGTTAAAAGTAAAATTAACTTAAGATGAAGTTTGAGGTCTAATCTCACCAGTTTGAGGTCTTCTTTGTTGTTGGTCAATTGAAGCCAGGTCATGCGAAGGTGCACCATTCCTGTTTTGGCCTCTTCTAGAGTCACCCACTGAAACAAGCAAGCAGGTCTACTTAATATTGAGTTTCAAAATCTTAACAAACATTTCCTTCATCAAAAAATGCATTAGACGACTTAACAGGTGGTTTTACAGGTTAACACAACTTATTATTATACAAAATGCCATCCAGTTTATAAATTACAATCTAAAATAGTTTACTTTAACTTCTTTCAATTATTTGCAAAAAAATCAGTGCGTGTTTGTTTACTTGTTTGAGGTTATAAAACAATTGGACCTCAGTATAGAATAATCCTTTCAAATCTATTAAAAAAATAGTCTTACAGATAGAAAGATCACGATTATTGTTTTGAGAAGGAAAGTGAATTCAAAAGTAAAAAGTACCCTATCTTTGATAAAAAGGATAATCTTAAGTCAGTGGAATTTAAATGAATGTAAGTGGAAGTCGCAAGCTTCTAAATAGTGGGTTTCCAGACAAGGTTGCAAAATATATTTTTCATCTTTAAAACTGCATCAGTAGATTGAGAATGGTCACCAAGAAACTAAGCCATATTTTGAGTGTGAGTTAACATTGGTAGGTAGAGTGAAATATTTGAAGAGCCCTATTGGCATAAAGAATTTTTAGAGAAACAAAAGTTATGCATTTTCAAAACATAAAAGTTTCAGATGAAATTTAAACCTATTTATGTATACTGCACTAGAATCCTAGTTTTAAAAACTATACTGTACACCTATATGGCCATAAGATAGCCAAAAATTGTAAGTAAAAAATTTGTACTCACAGTATCTACCAATCCCTTCTTAGTCACACTGTTAACCTCCACAGATGCTCTGTAATGAATAACAAAATACCATGAGATCAATGTAGAAAAAGTTCATACATGGAATATTTTGTAATGCGAAAACCGATTCGAAATTGCCTAAGTTCCTGAGTTGATGTTGTCTTTATTATGCACAATTCACCGCAGGTGCAGCATCTTTAGGGAGATTAGACTTAAAATTACATTAGGAATATGCATAGGAGAGACAATGTCAACTCGAGAACTTAGGCAGTTTAAGGTTAATATGTTACACAATGTTTCTTGAAACATGTTCTTGAAACTGGACACATTTGCAAAAAGAAAAAGAGTAAGGAAATCGAGAATTGAAAAAAAAACTATTTACAATGTTCAACTTAAAATAGGATAAAAAAATAATTAAAATCTTTATGAAAAACCGGTGCTACTATACTTTAGTACTGTGCAGTAATGGAGCCTTTATATAACACAAAAATATTATAAAGATTTAAAATGGCACAGAAAGAAGCAATATTAGGTACACCATAATGTATGTTTAAATGTACAGGAAGTTATCCAAACCAAATACCAATGGTCCAATACAGTAGATGCCATAAAGTCCAGCCACCTTGGTATCTAACCCTAAGCCCAATTTCTAAATTAACCGGATTAACCGGCAGTTTATTGAAAAAGTTAAAGAAGTTAAGAAGTTACATTAATGTGCATTCTTAATAAGAAATGGGTGTATTTAACCACAAAGGGTAACGTCCTCATTTCATGAATGAATGCATGACAGTCATAATTCCCTTAATAAGATGTAAAGGGCCAAAATGACGAAGGGACAACATCAAAGCAGTCATTAGCGATAAAACTATGGTTAATGAAGGATAATTCCGATTGAAAGTTTTAGCATAATATAAGCTGTCAACTAAGGTCTTGATGGAGAAATGGGACCATATCGGAATCTAGTGACCTTAACTTCCATGTAACATTTTACGTTCAGACCCCAAAAGATTCTACAAATAAAAATCACAATTGAAAACAGTACATGAGCACAATATTTCAGAAGACATCTGAAACGGAATCGCCCTGAAATCGGCGATTGAACCGAGATATTTTAGTAATTGAAATTGAGCCAGTTGACTCGTGTCTATGTATGAAGTGGAAAACATTAAACACTAACATTGTAACTTTCGGAGGACTACGGCTTGATTATTGGGTGACCAAACCATTCAAGACTGGACTGAAGGGCTTCTACTGTAAAGATAATATAAGTAAAATTTACAAAGGATTTCACTTTTAATGTCACAAATTTTAACACAAAAAATAACTAGTCAAAAACTGTTATTGCACATATATTCAGTGATTGAAAAATGTGCTGTTTTGTGATGTTTTGTTATAAAAAGTCACAATTTATTGTTTTCATTTCAAGATTTTTGAAATGGAAAATTGTAATCAAATAGGTTTTGAATAGTACAATTCTAAAACATCACATGCAATGATTTGTTTATTCTTTCTATCTTACAGTATACAAATTCACATTTTTATGATAGTTACATCCTGATGGTGATGTTCTGTACAGAGTTCAAATTAGTCTATTATTTGTAGTATCAAAAAGAGCATACGTTTTTTTTAATCTTCAACAGTAAATTAATAATTTATATAGTAAATCATATACAATTTCTGTTACATTATTACATAGCTATTTGTCATATATCTACAATAAGACAAGATTAATGATTTTATATCAAAGACACCATATAATTTTTCAGATTTCAAACTGAATTTTGAGTTTGAACTTGATGTTACTGATACTCATAATGAGTTCATCATAGTATGATTCAGTAGTTGATTATTATATACATCTAGTTTATTCAATGAAAGTTTATTTAAGTTCAAAGTTTGACGTGGCACATTATATTAGTCAGAGTAAACACCCAATAAAACTCATGCACTAGTGATTTGATAGTGTTAATTTTGCATGATATACTATTCAATTTATTCATTTATTTAGTCCTAAAAATTTGGCTACTTAAAATATAATCACTTGAGCTTCAGTGGTCTTCTCTAGTAGATGTAAAAAATATCATTTGATCATTTAAGTATTTTCACTAAAACAAACAAATGGAGTAAATAGTGAAAGAGAAAATACAACACTCTTTGATAAGCATCAAGAAGAAAGCAATATAAAAGAAATAGTATTAAATGAAATAGTATTAAAGATCTAAGCAGAGTACCTTCCAAGGGCATCATCGTTAGCAGCATTATCTTTGTCAAAGACCTTTGCGACGAGAATTTGCCCGATGATTTCCTCCACCACAAACTACAACAAGAGGAAAAGCTGCAACCGAGCTATGGAAAAGAGCCATGACTTGCCCTTAAAAATGATTTCTAGTCGTTCAATCCTCGTTAATCAAGTAAGAAACAAACCGGCATGTTGGAACACTTTTGGGACAATATTTGGCATAATTAGATGTGCGAAAACAGGAATATAACAGAAGAAAAATTACTCTAATGATTATATTAGAAAAATTTATTTTACATTTTAACATTTGGATGCAAAAATGTTCGATAGGAAGGAAAGTACCCAGAGCTGTTCTGAACTAATATAAATGTTAAATTTAAAAATCAAATTTAGAAAATTGAGATTGGTAAAGCTGTATTTTCATTTTAATTGGCAAGCTTTTACGTATTATAATGCTTCCAAGCCTGTAATGGAAGGATGGTTTTAGCATAATACTTTTGTTAGACAAATTTAATTTTGTTGATATTTTAACAACAGATTTTGTTTTTAGTCAAGTTCAGAAAAAACCGTTTTCATGTAACACAGGATTAGATTAGGTCAACCTCTTAATAAAGGTTTTGTTTCAGATAAAAAAACTAATTTGCTTGCAAATTTTATTTTCCTCTTTTAACACTGGTTCTTAACTAATTCACAGCTTTAAAACAAACTTAAAATTGGAGGACATATGATTGATTACTTTAGTAGCCTATCACACCATCCCAACAAAACTACCACCTTGTACCTCCTTCAGAAAGATGTTTTTTATATAGCCCCACTGATGATAATTACAGTGCTTATTATTCCAATATTATTTGAAATTTTAAAATGTAACACGCTTTTAACAAATAAGTTAAAGAGTGGTGAAAATGTACTTTAACTTAAAGTAAAAATTACCAACTGGTCAAAATTAACTAAAATTCCCATTGATCTAGACCCAATTTGTTAACAAATTTTATATAACTGAAATATCTGTTCTTCCTGATTTGCTGTAATTTGTTATCACAACAGCTTTCAAATGATTCAATCAATAACCTGCCCTTCTTCCATAACACTGACATTGAAACTTCGAAAGCATGTAGGGCGTAGCCCTGGGGGCCGATGTCAATTACAATGGGATTCTGATCATCTACAGAACAATACCATTCTAAAGGTTTGCAGGGATTTCTCCTACGATGCACACAAGCTGAGAAAAATAGGAGGAAAAGAATCATACTTGCCTATCAATATAGAGATATAACTTTCAGCAATCAATTTATGTTTATTTTCAACCAATCAACGAGAAGCTAAATTAATGCAAGTTCTTAAGACTTAAGCAAATTATGAACCAAAAAATTAAAATATATTGTTAAATTTGTTACTTCAAATCTTGGCTCTTTTCCATGTTTTAATAAAAAATAAATAAAAACAAATAAAAAAGTGTCACTAACCCAAAGATAAACTGAAATTCAGTATGATAATTTATTCGTTTGGTTAAATAATCCTAATTTAAGTTATTTTTATATTTTTTCATTGTTATTTATTTTTTTGTACAACTATTATTACCTTACAATAGTTGTCGCAATATGTTCAGAAGAAAGTCACATGCATTTCAAGTTGGTAAATGTTATATTTAATGTGTAGAGAAGTTATGGGTTTCACCATGCAAAAGTGTAACACAAAATAAACACTACTATTAGAATTGCAAAGAGCAAAAAACATTGTTCGATATACAGTACTTAAAAATGTTTTAGTAGTAAATTAGTTGAGAGTGAAAGATTTTATTGTATAAACTTTTTAAAATTATTGTACAGCAAATCAAAATTTTTTTCTAAAAAAATAAATACATACGGTGAATTTAACTGGGTTTAAGTTATTCTCATTGGACATTTTTAACGATTTATTTGAAACTTCACAATCGAATTAGAAAAAATGATTATAAACATTATTATTAAATTTTACAAGACGTGTTGGTGATACATTTACAGTTAATACAAATGAGTTTTAGGAGGGGATTTTATTTGGTACAATATCAATCCTGTTGCTACAAAAAAAGTAACCTCCCACAAAAGCAGCTAACAAATCTTTAAACAAAAACATTAGCGCAAAATAAACAAAAAAGCATTCGGTTATAAACTAATATCACTCAAAACTCTAATGGAGGTAGAATACCTGCCCAAAAAATCATCGTTCTGGTACCCTGGAAATCCAGGGTCCCAGTCCCAAACTTCCAGTTCCACCATCTGCACTCGATGTGCAGTGATTTCTGCCTGCAAACCACCCTCATGGTAAAATAATAGAAATACGAGTACCTATCTCACACTAGGCACATGATGATTTAAATTTCCATGGATTTTAAATTTAGGGTGATGAGATTGTGAGGAAACATTTGCAGGTTTATATGAATTTTTTATGGAAATGAGAGTTATGAGTGTTTTTAATTTGAAAAATTAGCTATAGTTTGTATTGATGATATACCTCCCCTAACTGTGTGACTGATTCTGGATTGATGAAAAATCAACATGTAATGGCCTGTTTTTTTTTTATTTTTATTATTTTTTTTATTTTTTATTAAGTACTTTTGTAATTTGTAAACCATATGAGTTTTGTCACAATTTTACTTTAAATAAAAGTTTGTATCTTAAAATACATGTCTATATATCTGTCATGGATATTAAGTCACTTTTTGTATTTTATAAGTTATCTGTGATAGGACTTTAAGTAAAAAGTACTAGGCTTATTCAATTTTAGAGAAAAATATTTTAGAACAGTTAATTTACCATGTAAAAAGTTGGATTAGTTGACAGCAAACAAAACATAAAAACAAAAAATACATCATGATATTTTTTCTACCAGGAGAAGACTTTCTCAGTGTCAGTTAAAACTGCCTAACCTAAGTTGTAAGAGCCAGTTTTCAAGAAGGCTTCCCCTGAAAGCCAAAATATCATTAGCCTATGTATTTTTTTTCTGTGCTGTCAACCCATCCAAGGTGGTTCAACCGTGTTCCTATATTTCCCTAAAATTCTTAACGTTGTATGGCAAAATTTAATATATGAAATTATATATTATATAATAAATTAAATAGCTTTAATATATCTTGATATTAAAAATAGAAAACAAATTATCTTTGCAGAATAATGTCTCTTCACAATGTCATGAAAATTTTCAGCCACAAGAAGTTAGTGAATTCAACATTCACACTATTTGGCTGGACAAACAAATGACCAATGACGACTTTAAACCTTGTGCAATTTGATAAGTGACTTAATATTGATGACAAGAATGTAATGCAGAGAAAGGAGATTTAGATACAGGCTTCCAGTCAAAAACAAAATTTGCTTGAAAAGTGTACTTAAGGGTTACTTTCTTATCAAAAGAGTTCTTCCTCAAAAGCACACATTGTTATGAAAATAATTAGTTTAGAGTCATGAATAATTAAATATTGCATTTTAATTGATTGTTACTTACAGCTTAAAACTACTGAAACCCAATTAAATAATCAAGAGAGAGGAGAAAGTTCAAAGAGTGGTTCTAATGCCATACTTAAACCTAGACATCTGGATGTTCTATTCCCTTAACAAGCATCAAAATAAAACTTGGTTTTATTGTCTAAAGAGTTGTCTGTTAAGACACTCAAACTGTCATGTTCCTTAAAACCTAGGAGGGAAGGGGATATTTACAAAGAAAATCTCAAATATTTTTTAAAAGTAAAAATAATTAATACTCAACCTATGCCTTTTAGAAAGGCAGCTAAGAAACAATTATCATTCAACAGGTTTTTATACTGTACAACCACCACTACTTAACAATGTAACCTTAATTTTAACTATATTTGATCTCGAGGTGATGTTAATGAGCAATTTATATGATTACCTTGTTAAAAGTCAAAGATGATTTTTATGCTGAGTTGATTATCAAAAGCAGGTTTTACACTTTACAGGGCCTTACTGGACTTGGGCTACATCCTCTCTAATTAAGATAGACAGTATAATTTTGATAATAAAGCTCTATAAATCTGAAGTCTTACGGTAATAAGTACTTCTTTCTACCTCATACTACAAGGTCATGCCGTCAATTTTTCAACTTTTATATAATTTTGATATAAGGAAATTAAATTTGCTCATTTATAGTACAGAGACAGGTTGTTTGATTTATCTCTCACTTTTGAATTTTTTTCTTATTTCCACAACAAAAAATTGTTGTGTTTTTTTTTTTATACATAATAATTCAGTTATGTACAGTTTTAGATATATTTAGACATTTAGAGCCAGATAACATCCTGCACTATTGATTACTTTAGTTTCAAGATGGTCTCAGCACCAAGTAACTCAAGTTATATGGAGTTGCTAAATTGCTCCGCTAACACTTAAGTTTTGAGACTTTCATTGTAAAAGTACCTCAACTACCAGCCTGTTATAACAATGAAACTCTTTGTAGTTAAAATAAGAGGGCTGAACAGTTATAAAATAAACCCATGTAATGTTTCAATTTATAAAAACAGATATTTTGTAAAAATTACATCAAGGAAACTAAACACATTTTGGAATCCCCTAATAAATTCTCTACCATTTCTTTGCTTTTGTAGATATCTATGACAACGTTTTTATTTGCATTTTCTTTAAAGAAGTGAGCCACAATATTTGATTTGAGACAAAATTCATCATACTATATACAAAATCTGTATTTTTTAAGATCATTTCCAAACTCTGTTTTTGTTTGTATAATTTAAACAAGATTCCTAAATGTATAACATCACAGATTTCATTCATATGAATGGCAATCTTATCAAGCTTATGAATTCACTTACATTGTAAATGGCTCTCTGTTTCTAAGATTTTTTTTAGTTTTGTTGAAAAAAAAACATAACAATAAAAAGTAAACTTCAGTCCTAATATGGCCAACGGAAACCAGAAAACATTTTATTTATCAAAACTATTTCCAGAAACATAAAAAATCGCAAGAAACTCAGTTTACACCATCAAAGAGCTATAGAAAAGCACAATTAAAAGAATGCAGAATAAAGTTGGCATGCAGAGAAGGAATGAAAGGGTGCTTCATGCAATGTTATGCATGCATTACTCACAGATGATGGCCAGTCCTACGCCCCATGCCCCCTACACTATGAGTTGCTTGAATGTACAAAGTGAAAATACTTCATCAAAACCAACATTTAACAGCTTATAGAATGTACATACTTGTACAAGCATAGCTAGGCTTTTATTGTGAAATCCGTAAGGTATTTACAGTTACAATTAGAAAGAGTAATGAGACGAATTTAACCACTGAAGTCTTCAGATATAAGATTCATAGAATAATTTTCATGTCTAAAAAAGTTTTGTGTTAACTCAATATTAGCCCCTGGCACCACAATTCCACCACCCTTGAAAAATATCATGATCCATTTTTTTTCATGTCTACAACCTCAGTACAACTTGCACTCGTAGATTACGACTTCTGACAAATGCTAGAAAGGCAAACTGAGAGTAAAAATTCTGTTTTAAACTGGACGTTAAGCCTTTTTTCTTAAAGCTTTACACGACGTAATGATTTTCTTTCCCTCTTTAATGTCTTCAGTCTTCCTGCATTAATTTCAAATCTCACAGCTGTATTAATTAACACTAATACCTTTTTCCCCTGTTAACAGTAAGATCTTATATAAATTTTGAAATGCCATGCTCCAAGCAAACGTCAAACCAATTTTTGTTCCGTTATTTAGCCGAGTCCAAATAACTTTTAACAGGCAGAACAAACTGTCCAGTAAAAATCTGTAAATCTGTCACTTGGTGTAGAGGAAGACACTGTCTATATCAAAGTAAGTGGTTATTTTGTCCTTTATATGACTCGGAAAGAAGAAAAACTCTTCAGGAGTATGTTTGAGTGTACACCATCCATTAAAAAAAAACTTCACTTTTTTTATTATTTTACTACCCATTAGGTGAGGAAAACAATTTTTTTTCCAAATTTCATTGACAACATTTGATGAACTTCTAACCAAAGACACCAACAGGAATTGAAACCTGGTGAAAGCCATTTGGTTTTGACGAGAATAAATGGTTGATCTCGTTGACGGTTTTTCGCTATAGATAGTTGCTTATTTTTGCTGGTTTTTCACTTTTTCCCCAGATTTTCTTAGATCTAACCACCTTGGACCAGTATTTGAATAAACGTTGCTCGTATGTGTGTTTATAGCCCAAGTCTTACTTTCATCTAATGTGCTGCTTTTCCATAATGGCTTTTTCTGATGACTAAGCCTTATAGGTAATAACTCATATCCAGTTGTTTGATATTGATGCCTTCGATAACAGTAGAGGATGCTGTGAATTCAATTTTAAAAAGGCAATTCAGTCAGAGATAGCAGGCAGGCCAAACTCTCATTAACATTCCACAAGCCTCGTGCTTATCATGTTTCATGGGGAAATTACGTACAAAGTTTTCCAAGTTGTTACACAGTAGTTTTGCATATAATAATTGGTTTGTCAGTGATAACGTTGATATTTTACAAGTTACATGGCAAATAAAATTTGTGTTTATGATTTTGAACCATGGAAAACGCATTACCATGATCTGTTCCCTTTAATAAACTATTGGGAATCCTTAAAATGTTTATTTCCAATAAAGTGGTCCTTTGATAATCCAGAGAGTTAGTTAATTGAGAGGAGTAACCACCAAAAAGAGAATTTTAATAGGAAGTTATTAGCCTTTTTTGTATGTAAAGGGTTTATGATATAAAACTTTACTATCTGCCATTTCAAAGTTTTCTTTTTAACCAGGTTTACACAGAACCTGACAGAAATATCACAGAGACATTTTTAGTGATGAGAACCTTAAGTTTTGTGCACAGCCCATTCCCTACAGAGTTTTTTATATTTTTTCCCTTTATTTTTTTAATAGTCCTATCATTGTAGGCGTGAGAAGCCTTTAGGTAACCATTTTTTTTCAAATCAGATTTATGCTATTTAAATATCAGATTATTATCTCATTTTAGAAGGTTTTTAGAATATATTTACATATTTTGCACTTAAATGAATCTGTACACAACTCATACACTTTCAGACAGAGTTTATTTTTATAAGCTCTTCCACCACCGCCTACCTACCCAACAGTATAAGCGAACTTACCTTCCCAGAAATGCATCCTTCTTAGAGTGATCGAAGTCCATGACTGTGAGAGTGATGGTTTGGCCGACGATAGCATCGATAGAGAACTGTCGGAAAACAAGCAAATGAAGCAACACTACAAGCACCAATCATACCTGCCTCGCTGGTGGACTGGCCGTCGCTTACGCTTACGTTATCATTATGGGACAGGGCACTCTCGTTCATCTGGATTGGCAACATCTAGAATCCACTTAATCTGGACTGATAACTGAGGTTTTGTTCAAAAAAAATTAATTTTTGAGCTTCAATGCCTTCAGTTTTTATTTCTTAGTAAATACATGAATTGCATTTTGGATTGTCTAGCACCTATCTGTATGTAGATGTGTTTTAAGAGATATTGGAAGTATTCACACAGGAATGGGGGGGGGGGGGTAACAAGATGCTTTGCAAGTGACAGTTTCTCGGCTGCACCTGCTTTACGTGTATTCAACAAGGAGTGAAAAGCATAAAAAAATAGTTTTTTCTTTACAATACTTTTCTGTTTGTGTCAAGTTAATGTTCATTTTTTAATACAGTACTGTAACATAAAAATTTATTTTTAGTATGCATTGGATTTTGTATATTTAGTTAAGAATTTAAAGCTTTATTTGCCGCTATTTTTCATTGATGAAGATCAGTTATACATACTATAATCAAGTTTCATTATCTTTTCTCATAAGAACTCTTAGTGAATAACCATAATTATTTATATCAACAATAACGTATGGCCGAATCCGCTTTAAACCGATTTGTCAACATCTAGACTAGATGTCCATCACATTAGTCCAGATGAACAAGAGTGTACTGTAACTTTTATCGACAGTACCGTGTCAAGTAGAGTGCCTCATACTTCTAACAAATAAGAATCATAGTTTTTGGATCATAACACTCGACCTACTTGGCTCTTAAACAATTATAGCCTCATGCCAATGGCACTAATTAATCAGAAGTGACAAACAATTGACACCCATAACGAGAATACCATTCTTAATTTTTCTTAACCTTGGGTTTTAATGATCTAGTGCAGCCAAATTACTTGATAAACTCAGTCAGAAGTTAATTCTATCATAAACTTGAAATGATTTATTTTTTTTATTTTTATTAAAAGTTAATATTAGGAAAAGCTTCCTTGGTGAAAAATCCACACTTATAACTTTTGTTGGAAGATTTATCAATATTGTATAACAAATCAATTAACCACCAAAACTATTAGTGTCATTTATGCGATGTGATGGTTGTTATCTTCTAAAAATATTTTCCCAAATGATCTAATTACAATGTGCCCGCTGTTACACATTTATGCCTAATAAAAATAAGAAAATGAGCATTTCTGTTGCAGAGTTTTTTAATGTATGATTGTTTTTGCTATTCTCTGAAAATTCTACACAAAAAGGACAGCCTGCATGCTCATTTTAAGTTTAATACTGACCTGCATAGTAAGGCATTACTAAATGCATAACTTTATGCCACTTTTTACTCATTACAAATTTATTATAATTACATAGGTATGAATAAAAAAAGACTACCTGACACCGTTTCTATTAAAGCTAATGAACCAATACTAGTGTACTACAGCATTCCACATACACTAAGATAAAGAAGACTGTTGCTTGATAAAGATTAAAGCAAAAACATAAAATTATTACTTAAATAACATATAGAATCAAAAGGAGAAAAATAGGTCGTTTTAAATATTCATTTTCAACTATTCAATCTGATATCAACTTTAAAAATGTTTTAATACATGATTGGTTTGTAACAAATGAATTTACTACAATGGACGACAAAATGCAATACAAGCTCAAAAGTGAAAATGTTTTTAAGTTTTATTGACTTACTGTCAATATTGTACAAATTGTTTTTACCCTACTAACCATAATATGTAATAACTTTTTCTGAAACAATTCAATTAAAAATATGACATTATTAGTAACATCACTTAATTTCCTTAACTTATAAACTTATTCAGAGGTGGGAGGATCCCAAGCACTTCCTACCGTGGTAGTTAATGATGCCTGGTTGTTCAATGTTAACAAGTGTTTAGTCTGTATTAAAAATTGCCGATGACAATAATTATTGAGTTGTATGATGATGTAGTTTGAGGATTCAATCAAAGTAATGCATTTTTGAACATTAAAAGGAAAATTTATGAGACAACTGTAGACAGCTCAATGCAGGACACTGATACAGACTGACTGGAGGAATTATTAAAATAGGCCCGTCAAAGGTCATGTTAGAACAGGACACAGATTTTATTGTTTATTTAGACAAAACAAATGGATTATTTCTAAGGAATTTATTGTGAATGCATCATGAGACACCTTCTAAATGGAACATTTATAAAATGAAATCCATTCTAAACGCAACCATTCGTTAACCGGAATAATACATAATCCTGCATAACTTCAACCTTCGATAGTCAGTGGCGTAACTGATTTTTTCGGGCCCCCCTGCCAACTTATTTTTGGGTCCCCCCCTCCAATCCAGTCATCGGTTCTTACCGTTTTCCGCTAGTTAACCACAGTCGACCAATGGTTACAGGCAGTGGTAGAGCTCTTTTCAGTAAAATTATCTTTTACAACAAAAAAAATTTGTTAAGACAAAGTCTAATTATTATTATGCATGTACGGTACAGTAATAGTAACATTGCTTGCAAAGTAATCTACTATATTTTTAAATCCATATAGAATACTTTAATTCAAATTGCAACCAGTGGCGGCGCTAAGAACCCACCGCCCCTCCCCCCCCAAGATTGTTCATATTTTATTATGATAGGCAGGGGGCCCGTCACATTTCTTTTGAGGTCCCGGGCCCCGACAAAATTTCCCAAAAAAACCCGGCCAAGGCTCACGGGGTCCCCCAGCTCGCGGCCCTGCAGGCGCACTATCGCCGCCATTGATTGCAACTAGGCCTACAGTCTAGCCTTTTACAGAAATTTTGTGTATTTACTTATTTGATTCATGATTTTACCCTCTTTTGGACATGTTAACAAAAATTAAAGTAACAAAACTTAATATATCTGATTTGTGCTATATTCATCATCATCATTTGGTTAACACCAAAGAAATCTTAACTCTAAGCACGAGTAACAAGTGTTTTAAGAATGAAAAAAAACAAATGCAACTTTCAAAGTATATAATAGACCTAACACCATTGTTATCAGCATTTAAGAGTCTTCATCACCCCTGCAAAAAATGTCGAAAACATGCGTTCGTAGTCCCCTGTTTCGGACGACATTTTTGAACCGATTTTATTGACAGTGGTCTTAAACTGTTCAGAAAGAGTGCCCGCGTGTCTCTATTACCTCATAATAATGAAAAACGTACATTGAGGTACCTAAAAATACAGTTAAAAAAGGGAAAAATTACTTGATTTTCAACAATTTTTTAAAGTAATTTTAAGAAACCATATCGATTTAACGAGGTACAAGAGACACGCAGGCACTCTTTCTGAACAGTTTAAGGCCACTCTCATTCAAATCGGTTAAAAAATGCCGTCCGAAACAGGGGACTACGAACGCATGTTTTGAGCAAAATCGGGGTCTGTGAATTTGCCCGTTCGAGGCGCTACTAGCCTTTTCGCAAACGTCGTCTTTCTCACTAACACAAGCACACACACACAAACATTATCGCATTATAAATCACTCAGTGATGTTGTGGGACACATTCCTCGTATTTATTTGAATGCTTCTTTATCCATCTAAAAAATTACTCGTACAATTCAATTTTAGAACACGTGTGTTTATACATCCAACACAATGGTTCATTGGCGATAGTTTTTTTTTTTTTTTTTTTTTTTTTTTTTTTTTATGTACTCAAGACGAGGAGTACATTATTTGCACTATAATGGTTTTTACAGTACATAATACAGACAACTAGTAATGTGTAAGTGTATTTTCAACCCATCACAGATGAGATTCAAAGCCTAAACCGTTCATAAATTTTTCTAATGACAGTGTTTACAAATACTGTAACACCGGAAGTGCGCGAAATACGATTCCGCTTGATACCACCTGAAGTGAAGGAAATTCCTTTTTATAAGGCCGGCGACACACTACCGGACTTTCCATCGGACCGTATATCGGACCAAGCATTGTACCGAACATTACATCGTAAAGGGACGTAAATTTACTCCGAACATTTCGCCGAGCAAGACATCGGACCGAGCATCGTACCGTACATTACATCGTAAACGGACGTAAATTTACTCCGAGCATTTCGCCGAGCAAGACATCGGACCGAGCATCGTACCGGACATTACATCGTAAAGAGACGTAAATTTACTCCGAACATTTCGCCGAGCAAGACATCGGACCGAGCATCGTACCGTACATTACATCGTAAACGGATGTAAATTTACTCCGAACATTTCGCCGAGCAAGACATCGGACCGAGCATAGTACCGGACATTACATCGTAAAGAGACGTAAATTTACTACGAACATTTCGCCGAACAAGACATCGGACCGAGCATCGTACCGTACAAATCCACCAAGCGAGGTGAAGGAAGTTTAGAGAGATATAGGGAGCGTAAGTCATAGGGCGCTAGACGATGGGGTGGAGAAGGGAGGGGCTTTCCATCCCGGGCGTTCGGGGCCACGCTCGGTACGGAGCAAAATTTACCTAGACACACTACCGTACATCGAACCGTACACCTGTCCAATCTTTTCTTTGATGTTTCGCCAGAAAACCACCTCCAGAGCGCTCGGCCCGATGTACGGACCCCTGCTGACACACTTCCGGACTTGCTGTTTGTTTTTGCTCGGTACAATGCTCTGTGCGGTGCTCGGTCCGGTGAAAAGTCAGGTAGTGAGTCGCCGCCTTAAAAGACAAATCTCTCACTAGTTCATCACTAGCCTAATCCTCCAATTTTTTCGTTACGCAAGAGAGTTGAAATTTGGTAGGGCCTACACTGATTTGTTCAGTTTTCAATAGGATAACGTGATGATGAAGCAATTAAAATGCAAATAAATCTTAGGCAGTTCTGTTAATAATTTTAGGAGGGAAAAATTATCTCATCTGGGCATATTTCATCATCATCTGAATATTTTGTTATAGTTAATTACTTTAATTATGTATTTTGTTCTTAGACTCTGGGCCAGAGTCTCATTGACCAATATTTAATTAGAGCCTTCCATGGTCTGAGAGAAAAGCGGTACGTTCGCATATTATTCAAATTACAATTATTTTATACTGCTTTACAGAAAAAACTTAAAAGTAAAATCCAGTGAAGCCACTATACTTTACAAATTTAACGTACTGTTGTAAAAGAGCGGCACCGAAAACCACAGCTAGATGTTTCGACTTTCAAACACTGGGACTAGAAAAATAAATGAAAAAAACTTAATGGTTCCAAGCAATTAGTAAACAAAATTGTAATTTTAATTAGGCTATTTAATTAAATATATTACTAGTTATAAGTATACGAGTGTAACTCGTTTAACTCTTTCATAATTCGGTTAGTTCGAATAAAATTATCAATATAGGCCCTATACGCAATTTAGCATACATTACAAGAGGTTGATTATGTCCTTTGTTAGTGGGTGTCAACTAATTGTTTTTGGTGTGCGAGGGTTGCCTCTATACGTTGCGTCAGATTATTCTAAAGAAAATAATTGCTTTAGTCCCATCATTTTAAAATTATTTATTTTGTTTCGTTACTGTATTGTCTGATCATTCTGGTTCGCGAACTCATTCAAGTAGATACTGCCTTACACCCCTGACCTAAATTAAATCTAAATCGGAGGTTCCGTTCAAACGCTATCACTAATATAATAATTGAAAACCATTAATTAATTGTAATCGCTGTAAAATTTTAATCGGCTGTATTGAAATGGAAAAGTTTGAGCCTAGTATTAATAATAATTTAAAATACTCTTCAAATGTAGACAGGACGACGCTACAGCAGCATTGGACTGGCCGAACTCTCATTGTAGCGAGTCTGCGCGTGCGTGTGTTGGACGTCGCAGTCCGATGTTTTTAGAAATGTACCCGCGCCTCACCCCTCGCCCTAGTTGGGCGCACCTGACTGTACTAGGACAGTTGTAATGGAAATCAGAGTGTACGAAGGATATTTTGCCAAAGGTGATGAAGACTCTTAAAGTGTTTTTCTTATAATAAACATACAGAATAAAAAGCCCCAATTTTAAAATAAATTTTTTAAATAATTTATATAGTTATGTTAGTTTTTGTGAAAGATTTTTCCTTCACTATTATTCCTCAAAAGTCTTTGTTTTGTTTTCATAATGAAACTTCTTAGCACTTACGGAACTTTTTGAAAAGCAAATGCTTTGATTATCTTTGAAACGTATATCAATATAGCTGTCTCGTTTTCTATACTTAGTATATGGAACTCAAGCCACTAAGCTTATCTTGGGACGTTTTGCTTTGAAGATAGTGTTTCATTAATTTTAAATTTTAAAAGGGTCCCAAAGTTAAATTGCCACGGCACAGTCCAAAAATTGCGCAGATTGAGCCGACAAGGGCTGGCGGCTGGCCAGCAAAGTTAACGTTAATGCCGACCACTGCCGACAAATCTTATCATAAAAATATTTTGATATTTTATAAGAATTATATTCCAGGCAATTTGAGAAAATACAATTGCACCATATCAATTTTAAAATCGCTAAAACATGAGTTAAAATTAAGCATAACATATTTCCTATTGCACTAGCCCCCTCCGCAAGCCCCCTTGCAACAGGCCCCCGCACCGTGGTCCTGCGGGCCCCTCTGTTACCTCTGTCACTAGTCCTCACTTAACATGGATCTGATAAACCTTATACTTGGGTACCATGTTTTCACCAAACTATTTCAGTCAGATGATTAACACATTTGACATATTTGACTAAAAAGAAAAAAAATCTTATATTTTTATAACAATTTTTTTATTGAAAAAGAAACTAATTCAAATTTTAACAGTGTAGTTGTTGAGGGAGGTGTTTTTATAGAAATTATAAGTTATCTCAAGAACAAAATGTTAAATAATTTTTGAAATTATAAAGTTTTTTTAATCACAGTGTTAAAAATAAACATTACTCTGCAAAATAAATAATACCCACAGGTAAATTTACTATATCAAAATTATCTTATTTGAGTTCTTAAAAAAAACTTGTTGAATAAGAAAATAAAATGTAAACTATTTGTTTTAAGTTCAGTTTCTGTTTAAAATTTAAGCAAGGTACCTTCTGCAATTACTTTAGAGAAATGATGTTTAGAAATGTTTTAACTCTATATTTTTAAACAGGTAAAAGGTAAATCCCTAATGTTAGGATGGTGGCCACTACAATAAATGTGGTGTTTTTAGACCTTGCCACCTCTTCAAGACCTACCACACACTAACACCAATTACAACTGGTATGAGTGAGATGTTTTAGGGAACAAAAACCAATATAAAATTATATAAATTGAATTGAATGTTATTGCAGCTTTATGTAGGTTAAAACATTATATTTTGAAACCTATCTTTATTACTTTTATGAATAAATGTTGCAATCTGAATAAATTGTAAACCCCAAAAACTTAGAAGCAACAATGAAAAAAACCAAATGCAAATACCCAAAATATTAGTTCCAACCAAATCCAGGACCATACCAAACTTTTCCCAAACGCAGCAAAATATTTATACAAGGCAAAATATTACACATAAAAATCCAAAAAACAAAATCTAGCAAAATACCACCACTTGACACCGCAATGATGTTGTAGAGTGAAATTCTTGCAGAGTTAAAAATTTCAAAATATATCATATGTGATATAGAAACATTATAAATTACAATTAAAAAACAATAAACTATAGTGAGTTAGGTTTCTTCATTTACCTGCTGTTAAGACGAACTGGCCCAGCAAAAATTTGTATTTAAATGATTTAAAGTGAGATTTAGTAACGACTTCTCTGCTTGATTTGTACAACAAGAAATTTAAGATCATGTAGTAGTTTAAAAAATTGGAGGGATGAATTTTACATTATAAATGATGGACTTACCTCACACCAAAAGTCCCACTTGGGGTTAACTGTATTGTCAATTGTTTTCGACTTGGAAGTCTGGGCACCAACAGTGACAATGACGTAAGGGTCTGACTTGCCTTTACCCAACATGCTGATGTCCTTCTTCATGAGGTCCTTCGCCTCTACCACATGGACTCTGAGAACCCCCTGGAGAAATAGATAACATTACTGGATTAAATTAATGTAAAGTCAAAATATTAAAAAAATAAAATAAAAATCAAACAATCAACTTAAATAAACAGTTAACAACCCTGAGAGACCCTAATTAAGACCTTGAAATCATAGCCTAAAAAAGAGCAAAAGGTTGAGATGGTCGATCATACTTTGAGACGAGAGGAAAACTGCAATACAAAGAATATACTTGATAGAAACCCAGAGGGCAGAAGACCACCGGGTTGACCTAAGCTATTTTTTAACAACTACTGCATTCAATGAAGCTGGCGTGTTTTTCTTTGGATAATCAAAGTTGGTGACCACTCAATTCAGCTTAATTTACCAAAAGCGTACCAATAATCTTAAATTCTTGTAGCCTAGTAGGCTCGAGTATAGTGAAGGCAGCCATTTTAACCGTTGACTCCGCGCCACCGACCGGTAGGCAGGGGTGGACTGACACTATGAAAAGGGCGGTGGAATGGGTACCGGAGGGGCGCCATTTATATATATATATATATATATATACATAAATATATATATATATATATATATATACATAATTTGTATATATATATATATATATATATATATATATATATATATATATATATATATATATATATATGGCATTAATATTATTATGTATATAATAAAGAACATTTATTATACATGTTTCAACTATCATATAATTTTCTAGCAATTAAAATTGTAACGTTACAATATTAAAGAGTTTATAGTTTAATTACTTGAAAATGACAGTTGAAACGTGTGACAAAAAATGGATACTTAATTTGGTCTTTATTTCTAATGATTATAGGCCTAATAACAGAATCCCTTAAAATTTTAACAATATACAATGTATCTATAGAAGTATATTATTGTAGTTTGTAAAATACAGTAAATCAAACAAGTTTTAAAACAGTAACTTCTTAATTTTCAATAAACATTACAAACTGGTATTAAAATTCAAACTAATGAAAGTAAAAATAACTTTAAAATAAGCATTTGAAGGCTTTGTAGGCAAATATTAAACTTGAAAGCCGTAGTTTTTTTTTATATCTATGAAAACCAACATATTTTATTTACATTACTGTGGGTTTATAATGCTGCCCATAAAAGTTAAGTCAACATACCAACAGTTTACATGTGAAGAAGTCTTCGTAATTGTTGACCCTTCTCACTCAGCTTGTTGATTATCTTATAATTATTGATCTTGACAAGAATATCTCCCTCCATGTTCATGAGAAATAAGGTCTGAAGGCGTTCATTAGTGAGTCGTGAACGAACGGAGCCTTGTTGTGATATATTTTAATTTTGCAAAGGGGCGTTCACATGACACTTGGGTAGCTGGTTATGTCAAGAGATATACTTAAAGACTTTAAAAAGGTTCGTGTACAGCCTTGAAAATAAAAACATTGTTACTCAAATAAGACGTCGAATGCACACTTGAAGCAAGTATTGTATTTTAACCACTTTTACACTGATACTGCAAATCGTTTGAGTCTCTTTATTCGTCATCATTTAAGTTAGAAACCAATTTTTCTTCCGAGAGCTCACCTTCAAAATCATCGGTTGGTTCTGTTATGTTTACCGGCTTTGACAACTGGTGATGACACGGTGATTAAAATATACTAATTCCTCCTCCAGTTTCCCCTCCTCGCAACCAGTAACAAATTCTATTATCCTTAGAAAGCTAGAAGAGTTAATGTCAATGCTGTTACACCGCTTGGGATCAAAATATTTTAAATCTAAGCATAGACTTTGTTTTGTTGAAAACTTTTCGTTCATACATTTGACAGCTTGATCTACAACACAGTTAAAAATGGTTCATCAAATCGGCGATTGCTGTCCTCAATTAGGCCACGTCTCCTGATGAAGCTCCCCCCGGCATTTTCTTCTTCTTCCTACTCTCACCCCGAGCAGTTTTGTTTCTTTGATGATTTCTTCCATATTTGGAACTGTACCCGACAAAGTGTTCGATTTTATCCGTCATTTCAGTGACGAAGACCTCTGCAGCTTTTAAGACATCGGCAAACTCGGACCTAGCACCTTTTAAATCCTAAAGGCGCCTTTTTTCCTAAGTGCAGCTTACTAGCCTCAATGCTTAGACATAGTCAAGATCCTTGGTTTGCATGTAATCTGTAAGTGGAGTGGTGTGCTAAAAAATCATCAGGAAAGTCATTGCAACGAAGATTGCCTGGAAACTGCACAGTTTCTCCAAAATGTAAATACAGCATCGTTCCTAACCTGTTAAAATTGTCGATTTATTAAAATAAATAATGGATTACAAGAGTCGTTTTAATACGCGTATTTATATTCAAAATTATACATATTTCAGAATAAATAGGTACACTTTGTGTAAGGTTTAACAAAATCATCCCCCTGGGACTGGGATTGACCTTTACTCGTACTACGTCGTAATGGTCGCTCCCAGGCTGACAGCTGTTTCGCCGCACAGGTTAGCCAACTATGTCGAGTCAGTGCTACAAGAAAGAGTTCCCAGTTGGAGCAATTTATCAAAGAGTTGAACTTTTAATTTATATGAAGATAAACGTATTATGTTCAAGTCATGAAGTGCAAACGCATATGTTAATCGTTTTAAGAAAAATAAAAATTAACAAATATTGAACTTTAAAAAAATATTTTACAATTCCTTGTAATAAAAAAATCTTGTCCAGGGGCGCCGGGGCGCCTTGATGGGGAGGGCGCACCGGGAATTTTCCCGGTGTCCCGGCGGCTCAGTCCACCCCTGCCGGTAGGTAGTTCTGCGCTGGTGTCTGCGCACTGCCCACTCAATAACTTGCTCCCTCCAAACCTATCCTGTCACATTGCGGCAGCACTCCGGTGTAGACGGGAGCTTTTTCGTGCATGTTTCATAAAGGACAATGGTTACCTTATGGTGCAATCCGTTTGCAATTGTCGTTACTGGTTTTGTTACTGTGCCTGATGGAATTTCACTCACTTTTCGCTTATATAATGTAATTGTTTATAATAAAAGTGTGTTCTATTATTAACTAATGGTGACTACTTCTCAAACTGCATGTGGTGGACGACACCAACAAAACCCTGAGCCAGATGATGACGGTGGAGCAGCTTGAAGTTCATCAGAGGAGGAAAGTGGAAATACTGACAATGAGTATTTTTTGACCGGGCGGTAACTGTAAATAGCTATATATTTTACACTATAAACTATTATTTATTTAATACATTATATATAGTTTAGTTTAGTTTCAAAATGAAGTAAAAGTGGAACGGCAATGCAGTGAGCAGTCGACGGGGGGCGCCAGGTGCCGACTACCGACCTGGCGGTAATATTTTGAAAATGGCGGCAGATAAAAAAAATGTGACGGAAACTTGATTTTAAGACTTAAAATCATTTTCATGTAGTAGGCTATAAGATATGTATTTTCATATTAATATGTTCTAGGGTTTCAGATAGCTTTTTTTTCCTTACAGCAGTCAACGTGTTAATGTAACAACCTTGTGTTCCTGAACGTATGATTTTGCTCAAGCAAATCGTGTGCTAAAACTTGGTGAGTTACCCTTCAAATTGACAACACAAACACCTCTAAACGCTCTCTACAAAATTATGTGAATTTTTTAATTAATTGTAAATTTATTTAGACTAACCTCAGGCTCGGGGAACTTGAGGGTGGTCGAGGCAACAGCGTCACTGAGTTTGATTGGTAGCTTGTTGGGCAAAACCATCATGGCTGCCACTTGCTCCACGATGATCCTTCGCAGCATATCACTGCAACAACCCTCCTCATTAGGATGAAGCCAATTTTACAGATCACTGTCGGTATTTGTTTATTAAAATACAAATTTTAACAACTATTAACATTTACATTTTTTATCTGTACTTTTTATAACCAAAACAAAACAATTACAGGCAGCATGATGAAATTCATTTCTTCAACAAGGTAAATTTAACAGCTCCCCCCTGAAATCCCCCCCCCCCCCCCCGCCCCCCAATAGTAAGTGAAGGACAGAACTAATCATGTGTTGCCTCTTAAGACCTATTTTATCAAGTAAATGAATTTTAAGAGCTACCAAGCAACACTTTAGTTAATCCAGTTTATTTCTTTTTACCTTTGAAGAGCACATCATTTATTTATTTACAGTATTCAGAAATCAATACAGGTAATATAATAGGTACAATTAATGTTTTAAATTAAATTAAATAACATTTTTCCTGAAAAAAAACATAAATCCCTGAAAAAATGTCTAGTTTCGTCCCACATGAACAAACTTCTTTTGTGCACCATTTTAACGCTGTTTTACAATCAATGGAAAAAGTTTTTCTAAAAAAATGCACTACTTACACAAAAATAATAACACCCAACAACTGAATTTAAAAGACCGTGCAATGCAGGACATTGACAACTGACTTGAAAAAAACAATTAAAACTATGTTATGTGATCATGTTGGAACAGGATAAATAGATTTACTTATAGTAGCTACGCCCATCCTTGCGTCATCTGCAAAAACGAATGGATTATTTTGAATGAAATTATTCTAATGCCTAATTGGAAACAATCAAAGATGAACATTTTGAAAATTAAATTCATTTGGAATGCAACCATTTGTAAACCGGAACATCTTGCAATCCCGCATCACTACATTGGCTGACAAATCTAGCACTAATATGGAGAAAGGAGATGTTAAGGAATACAACATGTTTCTGACCCAAGTGGACTCACAAGTTAACTGTTAAAGATTCAGTTTGGTTATTTCATAGCAGGGTGTCTACTGATATCTGATTTTGGAATTCCAGTATATTTCCAGTATTTCAAGTACATTTTTCCAAAAAATTCCAGTATCACTCGCAAACTATAAATCTGAATATGGTGTAACAATAACGAAATTTTATACATATAAAAAGATTTTTGTGAGATCGCCACTGGTCAAAATTCTACCAAACATTCGCCTGATTTGGACTCTAATTTATTAAATAAATTACCTTTCTTCTATAAGGTTAACACTGAAACTTTGAAAGTCTATAGGGTGTACCCCTGGAGGCTGATGTGAATTATAGGCATTCTGTTCATCTACACGATGAACCTTTCTAACTGTAAGTGCGGATTTCTCTTACAATACACACAAGCTGAGAATAAAGGAGGAAAATAAACATGCTTGCCTATATAAAGATACTTATGATTGTGATTAATAAGTACTTTCCAATGATACATTTTTTTAATATTAATTTTTTATTAGGCCATTTAAACTCCTCTTAAAGCTTTCCATTAGGTCCACTTTATTTTGCATTTTTTATTAATACAAAAAGTAATAAAAAAGTTCAGTTAACTGCAAAAAAATTAATGAAATAGAATAATAAAAAAGTAAAATAAATACTCACATCATGAATACAATTAGCCCTTCCCGGGCTACATTAAATCACGGGCTGAGACGGAATTATTTTAAGCAAAAATTCAAAACATAATGTGGTAATTTTTTGTTATAAATTTGTTCCAAATAATTCATACGTTATAAAAAACCTATTTTCAGTGTTGAAATATTTTTTTTTTTTGCACATGTTATAAAGAAAATAAAATTTGAGAAAACGGACATATCCGTCTTTGGCCCGCAAGAAAACTTAAGTAAACGTATATATCCGTCCGCCGCCCAGAACGACAATCGAGATATATGAAAACTGCTGATAATTTGGAGTATTTTTGCGGGCGGAGGACGGATATATCCGTTTATGTTTTATTTACTACCTATCATAATATAACATTAAAAACAGTTCCTCTTAAAAACAGTAAAAAAAACAAAAGCTAAAAATGCAAGAATTACAATACATTGTGCGTCTGGTTCATCGCTTTCTTCGCCAGAATCATTTTTCATATTATAGTTATTTTGACTGCCAAATATGAAATCCCCTTCAAATGCACTTCTTATTTAGCATTTTATAACATCTTTAGCAAAATTTGAGTCATTAGGAATAATCATTTTGAAATAAAACTCATACAATATCATTACAAAAACGTAAACAAACACTCACTGTAAGGTCCCAGCGCAAACTGACATTTTAGCGCTACACATGTGTTGTTTTGGCAAGAAATAGGTGAAAAAGTCACGGGACATAATCTTGCCAACTGTAAAAACTAAATTACCCGTCAAAAAATTAATATAATGTTTATAATCGTAATATATATAACATATGTTTTTCGTTCTGTTGGACGGATATATCCGTCTTTATCCCGGAAAAGAAAATTTCTAAAACGGATATATCCGTTTTCAGCCCGGAATAGAAATGAAGTTTAACGGATATATCCGTCAATAGCCCGGGAAGGGTTAAAGAAAGAAAGCTCAATTTTTAGTACAAAATCCAGCATGTTCTAAACTTAATCTTTACACAAATGGTTAGATTTCTTAGTAGCTAAATTAATTATTTGAGTGTAACTACAAGTTTTCTGAGTTTGGTTTGCAAACATACTTCAACAACAATAATGACAAGGAAAATATTTATATATCGGAATGTACAGATCAAATGACAAAACCTATGCATTTTAAAAACAAAAATTGCAGAATTTTATTAAAATTCTATTTTTCCAGTATCTATTTTGAAATTCCAGTATAATCCCAGTATTTCCAGTATGGAAATAAAATTCCAGTATAATTCCAGTATTTCCAGTAATTCCAGTATCAGTAGACACCCTGCATAGGGACCTCTCGTATTTCTTTAGCTTAAACAAGAAAAGTAAGCTGTCAGCTAGAACAGTACTTTGACAATAAAACAATTTAATGTTATAACTAAAATTAAGGGAAGTGGCATTGAAATGACAGTGATAAACTATTCCTTTGCTAACAATGATTATGAGTATAGTAGGCTCCCTCTTAACCGGCCACATCGGGACCAGGCCGCGGCCGGATAATGAATTGGCCGGTTAAACTGATGTCCATTTAAGAATGCCATCCCACAATTTTATATGACCTAAATATAATTATTACTTGAAAAACAACCTTAAATACATTACTGTATATGATTTATTGCTAATATCCACCACCCATGAAATCCACAACAAACCTACACTAATAATATAATTTGTTTCTTTATTGTGGTCTACTGGATAGTAGGTCCAAACGCATTGACTTCCGGTGGCAGTCACTTCCATCCAGGACGTTATAGTTTAATTGGTTTGAGAACGTCAATAAGAAATAAAGTTGAATTGAATGATACACTAGATAAGAAAACTTCGTTCCCGGCGACCGGCCGGTTAAAGCGATGTTGAGATAAAAAATGGCTGGTTAAAAATATGTTATTTTGTGTCAGGGTAGGCCGGTTAAAGCAGAGACCGGTTAAAAGGTGGCTGGTTAAGAGGGAGTCTACTGTAGGTCTGTTTTGGAAGATGAGACTTGATCAATGTATGTTTACAACATTTGTTTTCACTTCTATTGCTAATGCTAAGATGGGGTTCAAGCAGAGTAAAAACAATAAATTAGAATAATGCCAGTCTATGCTGTACTATTTTAAGCGTGCAATTTTGCAAGCTAATTTTCTAGCAGAAGATTTTGTGTTTACAAAGAAAATTCAATAGTCGTTTGCCTGTCACCCTTTCTGGGCTTCCATTCTTTTGTAAAGTGCAACTATCTTTGCCTGTGATACATATTATAAGACTGATGGTGAATGGAGTGGTGGGGGGGGGGGGAGGGTACAGGAGTGCAGCCTTATTAAGGATCTGTCTAGAGCCGCAAGGTACAATCTTGGACTAAGTATAACCGTTGACTTTTCATACTAAAGTAGTATGTAAAGTCAATGGTATAACTGGACCAAGAACTGCAATGCTACACAGTACCAAAAAACGTGGAAGTCTGGAGCCCTACGGGGGGGCAAAAGAGACTAATCTAACGAGACCCGAGCGAATCACAACGAAACAAGTATTACATAACCTTACATTTCACCCACTTAGAATAATAGGAAAATGTTGAACTGTACATTAAAATTTACAGCATGAAATTGTGAATTTCACTGTAAGAATTAAAACTTTAAATGTCCTTCTATTAACTTGTATAATTAGTTAAACTAAAATAATAATCAGCTTGAATGTATGTATAAATATTGTGAACGCTGGAAGATGTATGGCAAACAACATTAATATTATTATAAATAACAATACTAAGATTTTTACACTGAATAATATTTTGCTTATAAAGTTACTTATTTACTTGTCTAGCACTTCATTTGCAAGATGAACATGAGCAGTACATTAAACAGATTCAATCGGTTTAGTGTATGATAACACTCAACACAAAATAAGATATTCCACACAAGATCGACTTAGTTGGTTATGGTTGAATGGACATCATGTTTAAATAAGAAAAGTGGTTTACTTAAGTATCAGCAATACTGCAATAAAAACACTCTGGGAACAACCTGTATAAAAGTCAACAAAACTTAATTTTATTGTTAGCCTAAACAACGAATCAGGCAGGTACTTTGGGCACCACACATAAAGAAAAAAACATGGAGCTTTTTATTCCAGAGGCACCAAAAACCTATTTATTTAGGGATATGTGTAATGTTATGAACAATTTTATAAACTGATTAAACATCAAAACAATCCGTCCACAAAAACATTACAGATATCAGTGATATTTATTTACATGAAGATAACAAATCTCAAAATGACGAAAATATTACAATTCCATTCTAAGTTATACTTGCGTATATGTGCATGGGGGGAAATTACAAATAAAAACTAAAGACAAGGGGAGTAGGGGAATAACATTTAAAAGATGCCTTTCCTAACACTTACGACTTTGTGGAGATTTTAGCATGTTTACACACAGATCTGTAGCATTAGAAAAATATTATTAAAATTGAAAAAAAAACCAGTGTTGCAAAAATAAAAAGTTCCCTAACGACCAATCAAAATTGTTGCTGGTACAGTCTAAACAGTCCCGCTAATCCGAATCAATTGTGACCGGACCATGTTCGGTTTAGCGAATATTCGGATTAAGCGGATACCATGTATATTATAGTTAACAGATTATATAATGCATAATTTAGTTTAGCGACTATAATGTGTAAACCATTTTACACATTATGTGTAAACCATTTTACACCATAATGTGTTACATTTTACACCATTTGTGTTACAATTTACCACAAACACCACAAACCACAAACACGAATCCACACCACGCCACAAAGAAACCACACCACGAACCACAAACAAGAATTTGTGGCAATGTGTTACATTTTACACCATTTTACGACCATAATGTGTAAACCATTTTACACATTATGGTCGGCAGACACAACAAATTTCCAGACTAGAACAGGTACCTGTTCTAGTCTGGAAATTTGTTGTGTCGGCCAACCATAATGGGTAAAATGGTTTTTAATTATGTGTTTTGTGATGTGTGTGTTAATTTGTGACGAAGACAAGCTGTTCAGCACCGAGATGATATTTTTATAGTTGACGATTTGATAATGAGGTAGTAACCTCGAAACTATAGTAATTGTTATAACTATAGTAGTCATAGAAAATCGGACTTAGTCAATCCAATCTATGCAGATTCTGTACAATGGAGGTAGAATCCGCTGTAAGATACACTTAGAGCTGGACTGTCCGGCCATCTCTCAGAGAAGGTTGAAATTCCTATGAAAGGGCGTATTAAAGTCAGCAGAAATAAGGGAGATATCAACCAGCTGTTAGGCTTCGCGAAGAGCCTTCATCTGATAGATTGATAATCAATAGGGGTGCTACAATAGGCCTTTTAGGTCGAATTAGATAAAGGTATCACTACCTGGCCCCGCCAAAGAAAAAAAAGACAAAAATAGTAATTGTTTATGAATTACTACAGGGTTGAGGACCATAAGGTAAATTAACCTACTGTTATTAGTCTAGTTCAAGACACTATATTTGAAAACAAATCTAGGGTTATGAAATTGATGGTACAATAAAACCACATTGCAACAACTTGGTAGTAAATACTTAACAACTGCAATAAAAATCATTCTGATTTGTGGCTAAGGACCTTTTTATGCATGCATTTTTGTACGGAGGGATAATAATAAATAAAATCACACTTTTTAAATACATTGGGAACATTCAGAACAGCTCTCCAAAGATGGACAATGGAGCATTATTGCACTCATCTGTTCCAATCCAATGCATTTAATCCCAGTTTGTTTTCACACTGCATCCGATACCTTACCTAATTTAAAACACCTCATCGTAAGGCATTTTTAAGTCAAACATTTTTTTAAAAATAGATTGAAGGTAAAGGAGATGCTTTACTTCTGAAGCAAAAGGATCAGTATGATATTTCTTGACAAAATAAAAAGTAAATCTACTAAAAATGAAGCAATCTAAGAAGGACCCCATTGCTAAGTAAAGTAGAGTGTCCGAGCAAAAGAGGCCTAGAGTGACTTTTGGCTTTACTAATGTAAAACTCCCTTATTTCTCTCCTTACAGCAGTACATGACAGAAAGCAAGTATATTATCTCTGATGTCAGTTTACCAACAATAAAAAAATATAGTGAAATAATTCATAGAACTAATCAGACAATTTAAGTATTGAAACAAACATAAAACATTTACCTTATAAATTCCTCTACAGTATGACTACACGTTTAAATTATTTATATAACGGTTCTTCGTCTTTGTTGCACTAGGTTAACATAGTTTTAGAACTTGAGGAGTAAAAATGACAAAAATGATCCAACAGAGCTTTTTTTGTTGTTATTAAGTAAATTATGTGTGAATAAAAGTCCTCAAAGCCTTAAACTAGTTAAAAGAAATGTGAATTAACTCATATAAAAACAGTCCAACATATTATTTTAATTCTAAATTACATTAATTACAAAACAAATAATATAAATTTACACTGAAAATTATTCAAAGGAGAAAAGTTCACATCGTCATTAAAGGAACAATACCGCCTATCAACCATTTTTTTCTGAAATTGAGTTTTTGGTATCCCAGCAAGAGCAAAGTGATTACAAAAGCAATGGTGGTCGTAGTTAACTGAAAATACAAGGGATAGCGCCAGTATAGCGATGTTCTAGTACTCCTTTGCGAAGATCATGATTTTGAACAAAAATACCACCTATCTGGGTGTGAATACCGCCTAAGGGACAGAATATCACAATTGCTTTTGAGATAACACCGTCCAACGACTAGTGGAATATCGCCTAGCTGACTGAAAACTGCAAAAACTAAGGATAAATAACACCTAAGTACATGTAAAAAAAATATATATATAAATACTCCAAATAAATTCATGATGTTAATATGTCAATAAATTAACAATAAAACATTAAAATTGCATTTGTGAATATATATTTGTATACTCGCCTACGGCTCGATGGGGGCTCCGCCCCCATGCCCCCTTAGGGGTATCCCTAAATTCGTAAATTAATAAAAAATGTCAAGTATGAAATTGGTTAGTTTTGCGGAAGAACTGAACAGCCAAGACAGTAACAAAACCGTTTAATACACACAATTCACAATCGATAGCTAGAAAAGCTTTTAAAATCTCCTATGAATCGGTTTTAATAACTCTTCGTAGTTAAAATTTGTTAAAATATTTCGAGTGTAATACAATAATTATTTATTCTTTGTGTTATGCTGAATGGAGGGTCCACTCCCTAATTTGTTGCCCCAATTCCGTAATTTCTGAAAAAACTTGATGCAGTGAACGGGCTTGTTGAGGGTTATTAACTCCAATGTGTTCGCTGAATTAGTTTGTAAATAAAAAAGTCGAGTGTTAAACAGGTTAGCTTTACCAATGAAGTGCACAACCAAAACAGTAACAAAAGGCTAATGCACACTTCTCACAATCAATAATAATTAAAGCTTTTAAATTCATCAAAAATTGTTGCAATAAATCAGTGAAAACAATAACATAACATTAAAATGAAATAATATAAAATCTGATAAACGAGATAGAAATCACAAAAGACTAGAAAGTTTTAAAATGATTCCCTAAATTCCGAGGAGGAACTTACTAAAAGTATGTAAATTAGTAACACCAGCCCCGACAATAGCTGAATTCATATTTTTAATTGTCTCTTAAAAGAAGGTAAGGTCCCCAATTTCAAGTTTTCGGTAACTATTCTGGTCCTGTAATAAATCTGTTTTGAGAGCTAATGTGTAGAGATACGGCAAAATGTTCTGAAAACTGTAAGCCAGTCATATTCAGCAACATTTTTCGATAGGACCAATCGTTTTGTCAGTAGAGTGGAAAAACTGAAAACGCGATTGCAAAAAATTAGACTGGATATATACGCAATTGGTGCGATGTACGACAAAAAGTCACAGGAAAAAATCGTAGTTCATCCAATTCAGTACCGTGGTAGTCTCAAATCTATGAAAGGCCTAACCATTTAGCCTCTAGAGCTAAAATATACTAAAATTATGATTTCTTTATAGTTGTCCAAAAGCCACTACTTATTTATCACAAAACTGGGAAAAAGTGAAAAATGTTTTTTGAGAGTGAACGGAAAGAGATAGGCTACGGCAAAGTATGTTAGAATCAAAATTGTAGATATTAAAAAGACCTATAAAAGTTGTCATTTAAACATTTTCGTAGGACAAACCATTTAGTCGCTAGGGCCCTAAATCTAAATATAAATTTCACAAAAATCAGTTTGGAGGGTTAACGGTGCGATGTACGACAAAAAGTAAAAGGACCAAAATTGTAGATCATCCAATTTCCTATCGTAATATGCTCTCATATTTCAGATAAGACTAACCGTTAGGTCACTAGAGCTGAAATACTAAAATTACGATTTATCTAGTGGACCAGAACCGGTGTTTTCCCACTACTTACGTTCACAAAATCCGGAAAAAGTGAAAAATGAATTTTGTGAGTAAACGAGTAGAGATACGGCAAAATATACGGGAAAAGAAATTGTAGATATTATAAAGATCTATCGAAATGAACCTTAAAAAAATTTTTACAACCATCGGTTTAGGCACTAGAGCCCGAAAAACGAAAACGGCATTTCATTAAAAACGCTCTGGAGGCTTAACGGTGCGAGATACGATAAAAAGTCACAGGATCGAAATTGTAGAAAATTAAATTCCCTATCGTAGTATTGTTCTCAGATTTTAGATAGGACAAAGCGTTTGGCCGCTAGAGCCAAAAAAGTAAAATTACAATTTTGAAAATCCGCCATTTTGAATTTTTTTTGTAGGTTAAAACTAAAAATTTGCAAGTTTAAGATTTTACACTTAGCATTGACCGTTCAAGCTAGACGTATGCAAAATTTCAAGTCTCTAGCTTAAATAGTTACGTCAGAAATTCGTATCCCATATAAGTCAGTCAGTCAGTCAGTTACACATAGGGCTGTATAGTTTATTAGATTAAAGTGTGGGAAAGAAATTGAAGGTGAGTAGTCAGTGAAGAGGTATTTACTAAGAATCCAAGTCAACAAAAAACCAGTAAGTTAATCAACAAAACAACATGAAAAATATCGCATGTAAATAAATATAAATAATAAATCATATGTATCTAACTTGTTTAGTACGTGGAACGGTCGCCACTAAAGCATTTACTTTACATGCACAGAATAGACTATTATTGTATAGTCAATGATTGAAGTAACCAAAACAGTAGTTCTTCTCTCCTGTAAAGTTTGTAATTTGTCAGATGGGGGGTATTGTTCCTTCGACGACGATATGTGACTTTGGAATCCATGAATTTTAAATGTAAGAATATAAACTCCACAATAACCCACCTTAGTCCAGGCATATCAAGCAGGTCTGCCACCCCGACTAGGTTGAAGTCAATGGCAGGGTTGTTCAAGAAAAATATCTGAAGGCCCCCGACCAGCGGCATCGTGGTGATCAAGGGCTTCATCACAACTCGGACCAACCCGTGAATCTGGAATAGTTCAGAGCTAATTTGTTTCTGATGATAAAATAAAACATCTTTTTTATGTACATCTAATGAGTTCAAGGTCAACACAGTGGAACTTTGCTAATCCATCACGTATATCTTCTGGGGAGTAATAATACATTTCCTGGGGAAAATAGCAGTTATTTATTGATTTAAGAACAGTTGAAATCCTAGTCATAAATTATTTATGCATAATTTACGATCTTAAACACGATTCCGTCGCTATTGTGGTTTGATTTTTATTGAGCAGCTTTATTACAATGTTCAATCAGTATATATATATATATATATATATATATATATATATATATATATATATATATATATATATCGTATGGCTCATTCAGCCAGCCTCCATGGTTTAAGAATAATTAAGTAAATTCTGCGGTGCAGAGCACCTGAGTCAGTATAAGTAAAAATCTAAACACTAAAATAAAAATAAAAATTAGATCTTTCTTTATAGAGCTAAATCCAGGGCGCTAAGCCATTGCAGCCCAGCTTCACTTGAGCTATGCAGACCGGCCAATCCTTCGGGGAAGGCACTCAGTGGGCACTCTTCGACTATGAAAAAATAAAACATTGTCGAATTGATTGTCGAAGAGTGTTCAATCAGTATTTGTCGCCAATTAAAAATGTTTCACCAGTACTAGCCACCGCTTTCCTGAGGACCATTCAACAATATCATGAGTCTAAATGAGTTATGGTGTGAGTAAGAAAGTCATTATCTTGCTTTATTCATAAATTCAGCATATTCCAATAATTTTCAAAACCAAACATAAAACAGTCCCGATCAGTTTGTAATAGCAAGACTACACTGAACATGGGAGCTAAATTATTAAATATCATGCCCCCATACAAAAAAGTTCTCATTAGAGAAGTGGTTCAAGAAAGAACTACGAGGGTGGCTCCTAGCAAGACTGTTCCTCGCTCATAACTACTCTACATAAAAAACCTATTATCAAACAATTCAATTGCCTTTCAGTGTTTTTATTTTATTTTACAGTTGTGACCAATGTAGATTTAGATTTGTTGCATGAAACCATTGTATTTCTCAATGAAATATAAAACCAAAGCCCACACTCACTAGCTCACTCGTCACTTTTTACTTCCCATTTATTAAGTATGCTAAAATTTAGTACACAGATTTTTTTTTTTTTTTTTTTTTTTTTTTTTTTTTGCCTAAAATAGGCAAATGTGATTGTTTTCATCCCAATCAGACCTCAGAACTCTACCTCACTGGCTTTAAAATTTCAATTTTAAATACGTAGACTTCAAGATAGACAATTGCTTAAAGGGGTCGGTGTACCGAAAAAATTAATTTTTTTAAATATGATTTTATATTGCCATTTTGTAGCCTGGAATTTCCTGTTTCCAACGACATACAACAACAAGTAAGTGAATGATCTCGAATATAATATAAAAATTGTTTTGTGAGAGCATGTCAGCTGTTTTTCAGCTGGGGCAGAGGCTGGGTTTTTTGTGGTTTCCCATAAGTTAATTTTTTCAACACAAATGTTCTTTTTCTCAATAACAACTAAAGATATCAATTTGAAATTTTTTCAGGTTATAAATGTTGCCTAGATACATAAATTGAATCAATAAAACATCACATTCACCAACAATACAAATTTAAAAAAATATATTACTATAATTATTTAAAATTTTAAAGAGATATTTTTTTTAAAATCGTAAAAAATTTACAGAAATTGACAAGAGTATATTTAGACATTGCACATGTGCAGTGGAAAATTTATGTATTATAAACAAGACATGGCATAAATAACAGAATTATATTGGATTCCAAGTATTAAAAATTCTTTATCTTTACATAAATCATTTAACTATAAACCTCATTGTACTTTCTAAGAGAAAGTTATTCAACTAGAACATATAGTCATAAGTAAATTTTTGAGATAGTGTATTTCATGGACATTAATTTCTTGCTTTAAAACAGCCACAGATAAATTTGAAACTATCCAATAGGATGAGATGATAGAAAAAGCAATTAATTTTTTGTTGGAAAATTATGTTTCCAATCAATTTAATATATTTTCTTTGATTTATTGATATCTTTAATTAGGTTCTCTATATAATAAAGTTGATTTTATCAGTCTGCCTTTGTCCTCTGTCAGTGTCAGTTCACCTTACACTACAGGTTTACATTAACCATCTACGTTACATACTTTCAGGAGTAAACTACAACAGGAGGAAAATGAAACACTTTATTTCGTTATATGTTTTCGCCCTAGTAATTTTGATACTAGCCAGTTGTTTATGCGGGCCCACAACTTCTCAAGAAACTGTTGGGCAAAATACTACAGGAACTGTTGGGCAAAATACTACAGAAACTGTTAGGCAAAATACTACAGACTTTGCACAACGTACATGGCACGATAAATATTCTGGAGGAAAGTGCTTAAAAATTGGACAAGCGGTACTTTCTTTAATATAACGTATAAAAAAACTAAATCAAACGTAATGTAAATAGTTGTTAAAGTTTGTTATTTTCTGAATAATCTATGAGTAGTTTTTAAACGAGTAAATTTTAAATATAAATGTAAAATTATATGTTGTCATTACAAAATTAAGGAAAACAGTTTATTTGTTTTTAATGCTATAATAATTTGTAGTAATTAATCTTATAGCTGAGATCAATAATTAATTTGTGCTACTAAAATTTTGAGGAATTAAAATATGATTTAGCAGTCATACTCACCATAAGGTTAGGAAACTACAGGTTCTTAAAATTAAAAACAGACAACAAATTTGAGAAAATTAGGACTGACCTATAAAAATGCATTTTGAATAAAACTTTCTGAAACAGTAATTTCTGTAGAGAAAAATGCAGGGTCACTGCAATTGAACTACTTTTGTTGGTTGCCCACAAGGTGTACATCACTTCCATTGCAGAGCACAAATATCTCATATTATCGTGTTCATTAGACCTTTTATAAAGAACTAGCTGAGTACCCGTTCTTCGCACGGGGTGTGTGTACAGTTTATTAAACGAATGATATTAATGATTTCACAAATTCATAACCTTCAGTTGGTTCATTCTAACGTATCTAGATATCAAGTTTTATGCTTAATAGCTACCAGGCAAATTTGTCAAAATCTTGTTAAATCCATTTCTCATTTAGTCTAGAAGTTATTTCTATTAATGGTTTTGTTGCAGTTTGATTAAACATTTATATTCGTATGGTGATTTACTTTATAGTTCTATGAGTTTAAACTTATAGAAGATTTAAGAAAACTCAGACTTGTAAAAAATATTATAGATTCTTATGAAATCTAATATTGAATCCTTGATTGGGTGTGACGATAGCTATATGTCAAATCCAATGTATTGAACCCCTGCATCTTGTTCTACCCATGAAAGATATGTACAGACATGTACAATATTAAATCTAAATTCAAAATTAGTTAACATTTTAATTCCCAAACCAAGTAAAACCACGCAACATCTGTCAGTAACGTATAGCCACCGCACCGCAGTGTAGATATTAGGTTTACTTAATTCAATTTTTTTGTCTTTAGACTTTACCTATTTACCTAAAACCTCATGTGTTGCCAATGTATACAAAACCGAATAAATAGTGACATCCCATGTTAAAAAGTTATGTCGAAAAACGGAGAAAAATTAAGCATTGATGGTGGGATTACTTTTCCTTATTGCCACGGGAAGCGTTCTTTTTACCTTCTAAATGTCAAAATAAGTATATTTGTTTGTTTACACAAAATAAAAAACAATAACAAACTTCTGCAAATATGTTCTTAAACCATCTGATTCCATTCAACCAATCAGCATGATCCTTGAATGAAAATTACAGTGGTACTATGAGTGTTTTTTGAGCGACTTTCTCACTTCTTCATAAGAACCTACTCATTAAGCTTTTACACATTAATATTGCCCCGTCTATACCCGAACTACTTGAAAAATTGAGCAATTTATAAACCTCATTGGTTTTAACTACATGTTGTGTTTGATAAAATACACCTCTTTTTGTCAGAAAGTGCAATGAAAGCTAAATTGGGAACTAAAATTAGTTTGTAATGATAATAAGAAACATTTTAAGATTTAAGGGTCAAAACTCGTTTTGTAATAATTTCCATAAATTATTTTAATATTCATATTTAGAACCAAGAATTAGTTGACTTTATTCACTGTATTTAGGCCAGTGAAAAGTTAAAGGGTTAGATATGAAAGAGTCTGTATTTAAAATTTTAAGTGTTGCCATCTGTGGTGAAAATGACAAACTGTCTAATCCAGCTGATTAAAGAGCATAGATAAAAAGGTAGAATTAAATATTCCCATAAGATTAACATTGAATATTTCTTTTACTATGAGGGAGAGCCTTTTTGACGAACGATGCTTTAGAGCAGCTAAAATCGTTCTAATTTCAACATTTAACAATAATAAAAATTTTCATATCATTTACTAAAGCCCTTGTCGTGTGAAAAGAGATTAAAGATTGGTATTTTAGCACAACTTGGCTACTTTGACATACTATGGGGCAAAGCCCTAAGGTCGCTAAGTCAATTAAAGTTGTAATGAACCTTCACACCACTCTAGTCTATGACATGAAAAAAATTTAGACCCCTAGGTAAAGTCGTTATCCAGTGAAAAGAGGACAAAATAGGACCCATGAGCGTTACAGACAGAATGACAGAGAGAGAGACAGACAGACAGAGGGAAAGAAATTTAGATGACACCGATTTTGGATTCTGTTATGCATAAAAAGTAAAAATAACCAAAAATTTCAAAATTCTAAGCAACGTACAGACAAAACTCTAATTTTATTAATATAGATTGACTTGGACATTTCTTCCTCTTTAAATACAACCATAATCATAAGATATATTTATAACCATGAAATAAACAGTGTGGTTGCAAAGTCCCGGAAAAGTGAAATGTATTTTTTACCATTGTATTTCAAGATATCCCTTCAGTATAAGCCATAAATGTCTACTCTTTTGCTATTATCACTTTTATCCCTTAAAGGGGACGGCCCATAAGGAGTCAAAAAAAATTCTTAAATAGCTAGATAGGTCAAGTTTGGTATCAAATTAAAGGTCTCACTTAACAGAGTATAATGCCGCAAACTATAGTAAGGTTCACGGAAATAGTCCGATGGAAATTTGAACAGCTATGTTCCCCCTCACCCCCTCTCACCCTGCATTGTTGTAATTTATGGTTATGTTTACCATATGAAGTACAGTATAAAAATGTGTTTATGGATAGATTTGGCAACAATGTATCAAGTCTCATCGGACTATTTTCGTGAATCTTACTATAGACTTCAAATGGATGACCAAGACGGAAATGGCCGGCAAACAAAGTTTCCATTAAAATCATATGGGTAAACTAAAAAATTCAATAACTTTCTTAATACTCAACCTTTTAACGCCTAATTGAGAAATACCAAAGCAGATTTCTGTAAGACTTCCAAAAGGACCTTAAAGGGTGTTTAAATTGAAACTTCTTTGGCCTCTGTCACATCATACATAATTTTAAACGTCTTTACATTTAGAGTTATAAGCAACGAACCCAACGTCAAAAGGTTGAATATTAAGAAAGTTATTGCATTTTTAAGTTTTACTTTGCATTCAAAGTTGGAAACTTTGATTGCCTTCCATTTCTGTTTCGGTCATCCATTTGAAGTCTAGTTTATGGAAATGTACTCTGCTAAGTGAGAAGTTAAATTTTATATCAAATTTGACCTATGCTGCTATTTAAGAATTTTGTTTGACCCCTCGTGGTCGTCCCTCTTAAGGAATAAAAAAGTGATAATAGCTTAAAAGAGTAGACATTTTTATGGCTATTATTGAAATACGAAATCTCATTATTTTATCTATAATGGTAAAAAATATATTTCACTGTTCCATGACTTTTTAACCACAACATATTATTATAATCATGTACTAGGTCTGTATTTTCTTGTTGTTTCAGTGCAAAAGGAATGAATTCTGCTGCAGTAACTACTGTACAAACTTCCTGCTGTGGTCCGGGTACTGCCGTTACCAGGAGTACTAGAGTACTAGCATCACCGCAATTGAATCCTTTGATAGTAAAATCTTTAGTGGGATTGCTTTGATAATAATTAATCACAATGGGTTATTGGTTTTTGGGTCAATGTGTTCATTATTCACTATTTTGGTCACAGCCCTTTCAATATTTTAACTAGTATTGTTACTAGTTAAATATAAAAGGGTCGCTGCAAGCAAAATATTGAATAGAGGTTCAGTATATAACAATTTCTATTGTTAATAATAGGATTATCAAATAAAGGTTTATTACCTATTTCCGATTTAATTTATTTACATTCCCGGAACATTTCCTTTCCACTGTAACACTTGTATGTTATGTTAAATGGATAGGACAATTGATTTCAAAACATATTATTTATTGTATGTTACATAAAATATATTATTTTTATTGTGGATTGATTTCATGTTACTGTCTTGTAAATATCTTTTTTGTTTTAATTTATTAATAAGCTCTGTATCTTTTTAAATTATTAGAGGAACAACTGCTCCCCCTCTCTTGAATTCCCTGTGAGTTTAACATGTGGCAACTCTAACCAATGCTCTCAATTCTTTGTATATCATGACACTACTGCTATGCAGAAGAAACTTAGGTTACCGCAAAACAATATTTTTGAGTTTTGCCATTTACTACCACTACTATTTGAAGTTGTGGACATTTTATAAACTTTTTTCCTAATGTAGTTTGAGTTATGTTATATAATGTATTATTTTAAAAACCATGTGGAACTTGTTAAAGTAATCAAATAAGTGTGCTTTTTACAAAAATATTTTTAAATCATGCCAATGCAGGAATCAAACCTGTGCCCTCTTGAATCAAAATCCGAGATAATAATATCTGATCTAGAGCAGCAGTTCCAACCTTTAGTATGCGTACCCCTTGGGTTCAACTGTGTAAAATTCTGTACTGTATAACTTGCTTTTTTATAAAATTCAAATTCATCTATTTTCCAATACACAATACATTTCTACATTACAGTGCACAGTATTATTAAACAACTACACAAAAATCTACTAAACTAAAATAAAATAATGTTCTTTAATGGAAATAGTGCCTATATAGGCAAGAACACCTGAGCATAGGCACAACCATAAACCATTCTGAAAAAATGTCAAGCAATTGATTACTTAAGTGAATCATTCAAATGATTTTAACATGTAAATTTGTGACCCAATCCAATGCTTATTACTTGTAAGTTTATAGAAATAAAGGAGTTTTTTATTTTATTTTATTTGGGGGTACGAAAAGGGCAGTCCGGGGGTACCCAGATAAAATGCTAATGGCGGACAATATTTTAGTTAATTCCATACAAAAACAAATAACTTTAGTACAGTCAAAAAAAAAAAATGTAACTATATCACCATGAAATTATTCATTAATATTTTCTTCTGAAGATTAATTATTGTTACTGAATATACTATTAAAAACTATGTATAATTTATTTAATCTGGCACATTTTAGAAGTGGGACTCCCACATCGTTTTCCCGACTGAATTATAATATAATTCTGAATTATAATGATAATATGATAATATCTGGCACAACATTCTAAATTCACACCAGATTATAATCACCTGATTCTAAATTCTAAGTGTAAAAAAAGGTGCAAGGATCTCACTAAGACCAGGATTTTAATATAAATTGAAATGTTTTGCTAGTTGTTAAACTTAATATATTTTTAATGTTTTCATAGTTTAAAAAATATGTTGAAAACTTATAAAGCATCTTTTTATGATGATAATACTTACTTACTGAAGAGAATTTGAAAAACTTATTTCCCAGGAAGGGGGGAGGGAAGCTCATTTAGTTAAATATCTTTCAAGGGGTATGTGATGCGAAAAAGGTTAGGAAACTGATCTAGATTAAATTGTCATTGAAATCTTTGAATAATTTTTAATTCATGAACTTATTTGATTTTTAGAAGTGGTGCTCTAAATATTTAAAAAAAAAGATAATAAATACCTGGAAATCTTTGATCCCTCCGCTTAGACCACTGAGAACGAACGAAATGTCACAATCACCTGCATAGCTGTGAACAAAAAAAGTACAATTCACCTTTAATACTTTTCAATACTATTGGGTAAGCGGGAATTTGATTGACATAATGGCTGACTAACAAAATTACATAAGTCTACCTAACAGAAGAGTCAGCAGATTCAAGTTGCATAAAATCAATACTGTGGGTAGTTTTGATTAACTTCTTTTACATATCTTATAGTTTTTATCTATGGAACGCTATTAGTTTTTGGGCAATATGCATTGCTTTGAAAACCATTTCAAGCATTGAGATACATAAAAACAACCTCCAGACTTAGTGTCATCTCTTTCCAAAAGTCAAACATTTACAAAAATGTAGAGGTTAAATAAACTTTGATATTTTGATAAATTATGTATTAGATTTAAATAACTTAGATAGCTATTATATATATTTTTTTTTAATGAATCGTGCATATAGGAAAGGAATTTGTTTCCAAAATATTTGACAATATTTGTGTCATGAAGAGAGTGATGAGGTACTCTGCACTACAGAGCCAAGTACTGTAATGATGAACTCTACGATAAGTGCGTCCTCACATTCTACTCGAGATCTGAACAGTCTAGTAACCTACATTTCAGGTGTAGATACACTTTCTACATATCTACTTTAAAAACTTCTTTACAAATAAATAAACATTTAAAAACTACTTAAAAAAATAATTAACGTAAAAATATGTTTTATGAATCCACAAACTGAAACTTTTCCAGTAAATAACAACGCTTGATTGCATTACAATAGCAATAAATTAAGTATGAAATAACACACTTATACGCTTTTTTACCAAACACAACTAATAAATCCATTCATTTACTTGAGTTATTTGTTATAGTTCAAAAATATTGAGAAAGATCAAGCTGATTGGGTTTAACAACTAATACCTAAAAATTAAACCCGCCTAAGGAGAGACACACTTAATTATTTCTTATTTTCCAAACCACGGGAAAGACACTCTTTCTTGTACCCAAAGTCAGAAAAAGGCAGTCTTTCTTAAACCCAATGCTAGGGTAACATATTCTTCCTTCTAACCCAAAAACAAGAAAAGGCAATTGGTTGGCTACCCCAACCCAGGCAAAGCGGGAAAAGAAACATTTTATCTTCCTGTTGCCATAAACTTAGTGCACTCGACTTAAAGAAAGACAATCATACTACGACTACGTAGTGCCAAAATTAATGGGAAAACAATCTTGATGCAACCACAGAAAAAGGAAACGGTTTCCTTTTTCTGTGATGATACCAATGATAAGACTATCTATTTGATACACAACCCAACCCAAAGACACACACTATTTTTGGAACCAAATTAAAGAAAAAAGTAATATCTTTCGTGTGTCTTCCCAAAACAAAGCATTTTATCACTAATAGCATTGACTATATACACTAATATTAATAGACTTTTCACAAACATAGGCGTGTTTGAAACAAATTTATAAAGGTTCAATCTGCCTCACGATTGTGGAACATGGATGTACACATGACATTTGGTAGGTAAATCAGTACTACCACTCTTCTTAACTAAGAATGGAACATTTTATAACCGAGGGATTTGTATTGTTATAAAAGTGTTTTTGCGGCATTGAAACTCCAGCTGGATTACAACATCGATTGCAATGCCTCTTGAGCGGCAAACACAATCAAAAATTTCGGTATCAAACAAAAGCATTGGATGAGAAACCAATTCACGTTAGTGAGTGTATATACTCAATGGTACGCCAACCCTCAGCAATACTGTAAAAAGATCTCTTAATCCATTCCTTTTTCAATCATTAAATGGTTATGAAGCTCACAGCCACTTTCAAAATAATTTAGGGTTTTGTTTTGTTTTGTTTTGTTTTATGTCTATCTACGCCAGTGGCATTTTTTAACGTTTTGACGGGGAACGGTCCAAACCCCAGTCTTGTTACTATCTAACATCGACCAGTTGTTAGAAAGCATCATTAATTAATAGCAAAATGACAAATGGCAACTGGGTCCAGAATCCATCCTTTAAAAAGCTACTAACTTTCCTCACGATCGAACTGGCCACCTTTGGATTCAAAGGCGAGCACTATAACCACTCAGCTACCCAGCCAGGGTTCATTTTAAAGACAATTTTTAATCCTTAAATTGTTAATTTGAGTGTTTTTATTGTTGTTTTTTTATAACATGAAATACTTACAAGAGATCAATATCCATTATGATTTCATTGCGACTGATATTTTTATCATAAACTTTGATGCCACCAAAACGTGGAGGCTGAAAAAAAGAAAATTATTATTATTATTATGGCTCTCAAGACAAGTGCCTGAAAACTCGATGCAAATTAAATGTGATCCAATGAGAAGCAAAACACATAAAACATACTGAGGCATTCTGAAAAGTAATGAGACATGTTCCTTTAAATATTTGAACTCCATAAACTTTGTTTGCCTCTGGAATAAAGTAGGTGGTAACATCAAATCATTATATATTCACCCAGTGGGAGAGTCTAAAACATCAGGGATGTCATTTGGTCAAAATCGAAGTTTGTTTCATGTAGGGTATAAAAAAGTCCGCCCCCCTTTAATCTTTTCATTTGCTATAATAAACAAATATCGTTAGGAGGGGTGATAGTAACTTAACCCAAAGTACCTTTTGATGTTATCGCACATTTTTAGCCATGTTAGTCAGGAAAATCTTAAATGTAAGCATTGGTCAAATTATAAAATTAAAGGTCTCACTTGGCAGAGTACAATGCTGCAAATTAGACTTAAAATGGGTGACCCAGACGGTAATGGTAGGCATTCAAAGTTTCCATTAAAATCATATGGGTAAAACTTAAAAATGCAATAACTTTCTTAATAGCCAACCTTTTGACGTCAGGTTTGTGGCTACTTACTGCAAATGCAAATGCATTTAAAATTATGTATGATGTGAGAGAGGCTAAAGAAGTTTCAATTTAAACATCCTCTATGGGACGTCCCCCAAAGAAGTCTTACAAATATGCTTTGGCTTTTGTCACGTCATACATCATTTTAAACGTCTTTGCATTTGGAGTGATTGGCCACAAACACGACGTCAAAAAATTGATAAATCTCCCTAAAAATGTTGATAATATCAAAAGGTACTTTGAGTTAAGTTACTATCACCTCCCAAACAATATTTGTTTATCTTAACAAATAAAATATTTAGAGAGGGGGACAGACTAATGAGCGGAAATAGAATACTAAATACAGGGTGGAAGTAAAGTCCCGAGACAGTTAAATATTTTTAAAAATAAAAAATATAGAGCTACAAAACTGGCAACAAAGTTACTGGGCATGAAAAACTATTTCAGCACATATTCATTCAGTGATCAAAATACCTTGTCAGGGGGACGGCCCACCAGGAGTCAGAAGAAAATCTTAAATATAAGCTCAGATTGATATGTACATCAAATTCAATTTTTCTTACAATAGAGGACAATGCCGCAAACCCAACCTCGAAAGGAAGACCGGGTCCAAAATAGCAGGCGATCAAAGTTTGTATCACAAAATCATATTGCTGAAAACAAAAATTGTAATAACTCCCAAACACTCAACCTTTTGAGATCGGGTTTGTGGCAAATTGCTCAGAATGCAAAGCCCTTTAAAATTATATGACATAGGTCAATGAAGTTTTTTGCCAAAACTTCCTTTAGGAACAACCCTAGTGGAAGTCATCGGGAAAACTGCATTGGTCTACGTCATATGATACATCATTTTAAAGGGCTTTGCATTCTGAGCAATTTGCCACAAACTTAACCTCAATGGGCTGAGTGTATTAGGAGTTATTGAATTTTTTTTGTTTTCAGCAATATGATTTTAATGCAAAGTTTGATCGCCTGCCATTTTGGACTCGGTCTTTCCTTTTGAGGTTGGGTTTGCGGCATTGTTCTCTATTCTAAGAGAAATTTTATTTGATGTACATATCAACCTATGCTTACATTTAAGATTTTCTTTTGACTCCTGGTGGGCCAACCCCCTGAAGAGGTATTGGATCACTGAATATGTGCTGAAATAGTTTTACATGCCGAGTAACTTTGTTGCAAGTTTTGAAGCTATATCTTTTTTATTTTTCAAAATATTTAACTGTCCCGGGACTTTACTTCCACCCTGTACTATAATACAAACATAAAAATACATAAACCAATATACAAACAACATATAAACATGCAAAAATGCAACCGACAAACATAAAAATGTTCAATAAAACTACCTCAATTTGAAACCAATTATTTAAATGTTTATACTCATATCAGTAAAACTTATCACTTGTCTGAATAAAGATATGCTATGTTATAAAATAACCTGTTAAAAGGAAGTTGTTTCCCTGATTGGGTAGACTGTTTAAGAGGGAAATTGACTGTAAAATTACCTATGGTGGTTCTAGGACTCAAGGTTGGTAAATTCATTGGTATCTGCAAGTTAAAAACTTCACTAGTTCCAAAAGCCTTTTTTCTTAGGCCTTGTTATTTATTTTGTGAAATAAATAACAAAGATTTGAAGAAAAGAAACCCTTTTTTGTGAGTGGCAATCTCACAAAAAACCTTTTTTTTTTGGTCAACGATTAGGCAAGTAGGCAAGTACATTCTCATTAAATTTTTATTATTGAAGAATGCATGATGAATTTTACTTACAATCGTGCCGAGCCTCATTTTTTGGAACTTGAAGCCACTCATTTTGTATTCAGCCAATGCAATGTTGATGTTGGGCTCCACAATATTCTTGATCACATCCTTAGCGTAATGGTTCACATTCGGCCACACTTGCACCAAGATCTGGAACAACAACGGCTTTACAGCAAACCACACAAGACTGTGCACAAATGACAATCCCTTATTCACTTACAATATACAACCTTTTTCTGTAGTATCCTCCTCAAATTCAAGTGTAGAAAATAATTTCTGATCAAATCATGCTATGAAAATCCATGTGAAAAATCTTACGATAAATTTTACTTTCCAGAAAAATACATTAAACGTTTTTAAACGTACCTCGTAAACTCTAGAGGACTGGAAATATATTTTAAACTTTACTCTATTTTGTAGTAAAATAAAAGTTCCATAGTAACTTCTATTTAGATTTATCTTTCTGCTTAAGATTATTTTTTACTGTAATTTACATTCTATTGTTCGATTTTTTCAGTTAAATGTGGTTTATAATTAGTAATTTGTGGTATAACTGTGGTTTATTTTTCACTGCGCATTAAATGTTTTAAAATTTTAAGAATCAACTGATTCCACTGACCTGAGAAATGTATATCACGCATTACATATTGTAACCTCCCACAATATCTATAGCACCTGTTCTTACTAGATACGAAATATATCTCAAATTAAAATTATGCAAAATAAAATAAAGTGCCAGTAAAGCATCACGATAAAGTAGGTATCCATCTGATAATAAATTTACTGGGGAGTCTACATAAAGTAATCTAACAAACGAAAAATAAGGATAATATCAACATAGTGGGTAAAAAATCATCCACCATAATTTAAACCTTTCAAACAACTAAATAATCCAATTATGGCAAATTAAATTCAAACAAATCAAAAGCACACTGGCATGTTAAATTGAAACTGCATGGAAATAAAAAATTCAAAGTCAAACTTACAAACTGAATCCAACAATACAATCATTTTATAAATCCTTCATATCAATTCAAGCACTTTGACACATTAATGGAAAACTAAAATAACTTTAAAAATGGGATAAAAATAAAATTATCTGACCTAAATTTGCTGCTATTTTTGAGTGTGTATATATGCAAGTAAAGTAGTATTTTATAAAAAAAATGGCAGGCTAAATTATAAAAGGGGAACTACAGATTTTTTAGTGTGTATAGTTATGTAAGTAAAGTAGTATTTTATAAAAAAAAAAAATGGCAGGCTAAATTATAAAAGGGGAACTAGAGTATTGCTCCGATGGAGGGGAGGAATATGTTGCGCCAAGACAAGCACAGTAATCCTGGGGGAGTAATCTATCAAACTATTTTGGGCTCGCCTTGATACTTGATGAAGATATTTTGGTATGAAATTGTGTCTAATCATTTATCGGGTTTTCATTACTGTAATTTGTATTTCACTTTGTAACACATGTGTCCCCATTAATGAATGACACCATATGGAATGGAAGGGGTTAAGTGAGTATTTAGTAAATACTGACAGGTCTATTTTCATAAAGTGAATTTCAGCGTCAATAGTTTTTTTATGATTATCCTGACTTACATTGTGATTTACATATAAACCTAAACTAATGCTATGAATTTAATCATGGGATTTCAGTATCCTCATATTTAACAACTACTAAGATTAGCACTTTACACTTTTTACATTAGATTTGATTACTTTTCATGAATGATATTCCGAATTAAGTTGTCTGTATAAACGACTATAAAAACTAATATACTGTATAAAGAAAAATGTTTTTATAGCCTTTCATACATTGCGTAAAGTTCCAAAATCATGCACAAAATTATCAGTATCTTGAAAAACCATCACTTATTGTTAAAAATCATTGTTGTTTCCCTATCACTGTTAGTTTAAGATTTTCCAAGGTTTGTAAGAAAAATAAAAAATATATAGCTACAATTAAATTAAAACAAACTTGTACCTAAATAAACAGCAGGCTATTAAAAAAATAATATCAATAACTCACCCTGTTGAGCCATTCACAACGTTCAACATCTGGGAAGAAAACCTGAAAATTAAATAACATGTGAATCCCCTCATTCATACTTAAATTAATAAGTTAATATTTGTAAAGTCAAGTTTGCAAGAACGAGCCAAGCCACAGGTTAAATACCGTTTAATGTGCACAGCTATTATTTTTTAAATCATTTAACTAAAAAAACTCTCTTGATTAGGAATTTATGAACTATAAAGGAATGAAGGGAAAACAACAAGGGGGTTTGAGGCCGTAGGTGCGCGTTTGATAAAATATCTAGTCGCAATGACAGATCAGAATTTTAAGATCATGGAACCAATCAGAATCCCTAAAAAAACATCGATAGCTAGACTGACTATGTAGATTATCCCATAACGGTTGACAAGCTACTGAGCATGAAGGGGTCATTTATACAGGGTGTCACATTGGACCAAATTTTACCAGGTTACTTAGAAATGAAAAACAAGATGATACTACAAGTCAAGATTCAAGATTCTAGATTTTTTATTTGTCATTAGGCATACAAAATTGATGTATTGGACATAGTCAAATTGTAAAACTAAAATTGTCATGCGTCCTATATTGATTTAATCTGTCTGTCTATATAATCTTTTATTATTTCATTATTTCAGTACTTTAAACAATTCAAGACAAGGCATTGAAACTTGTAGTAACTGTTACGAATGTTAAACCAAAAATTCAGATCAATTTTAATGTTTCTAAATTTTACAAATTCAAAATGGCAGCCATGTTAAAATTTAATAGGAAAATATCCTAATGTAATACAGAGAACCTCGATAGTTTGACACATTGTGGACTAAGGGAGTGCCAAACTATCGAAATGTCGAACTATAAGGAGTATATGGGATATTTTAATATGGTGAGTAAAAAAACCTTTAGTTTCATTTAGAAAACATGCAATTTTAATGAAACTATAATTTGAATGAACTTAAACACAACTAACATTCAAATCATCCACCACTTTGTTTACATTTTCAGTGTCGTCAGTCGCCAAAAAGGACACTTATCAGTCGCTACTGACATGTCAAGTAGTCATGGACTGTGTCGAATTATTGAGAGTCAAACTATCGAGGTTCAACTGTAGTAATTAATTGAAACTGAAACTTTCCCCCCTTAAACGAAAAAGGAGCAAAATTTAACCATCTGAAAAAAATCATAAAGATTGTAACCAGATTGTTAAGATCGAACGAGAAACAACAAAAATCTTGATACTTTTCTTCACACAACTATGATTCTCGAAAGTCAGATAATGCAAATTTGTATGACTTTGTAAATATGAAGCAATATTTCTCTGTTTATTTGTCGCTAAACCTTTAGAATCTTGGTATTTTTTGTTAGATGATAAATTGTTTAGTATATTTAGTATCTGGAAAATATTTTTGAGTTCCTAGTTTTTGAGAAATTTTTCTTTAAACATTTAAAATAGCCACCATTGTGAAAAAGTGCAAGCCATAAATGTCCGAATTCATCTTATTTTATGTTTTACGGTAACATACTTAACAGCTGTCCAACAGAGTTTAAATTCTGTACCTCAAATTGTTTAAAAGATATAATAGATTAATTAAAAATTAAAAACAGCAAGACAGACATAATACTAATAGATATAAGACCAATGTTTTATTGAAATATTTTCTTGTTCTTACCATCTAAGTAACATGTTAAAATTTGGTTCCCTAGTTGTGGGACACCAAGTTAATGTAAAAGGAAATGATCCAAATGCTTGAGGTATCTAATACCTTAAAGCAAATGACTGGGCTATACTGATTCTGTATGACAACCTTTTATTTCACTCTTGGTAGGATATATTTACCATATTTATGGTAAAAAATAAAAATAATAATAAAAAGCAGTTTTTATTTACCGATCAAGCTATTTATGCTGCAGTATTATGTTTTTGACTATTCAATATCTTATGAAATTTAAAAACAAAAATAAATTTTATACATTTGAACTTCTGTTAAACAAAAACAAGAAACAGTATAGACAAGAATTGAAACCAATAAAAGTTGAATCATTCAGGGTAGCAGAGTTACAACAACGAATAGTTTTTAAATTAGTGTTTTTCTGTGTATTGAGGTCTTGGGAGTTAAGCAACAACGATTGAGTCTGACGGATAACTGGGAGGATGACATCATGCTGAAGGTTGCCGAGTGAGCGAGAGAGCGAGAGAGTGAGAGAGAGAGATGATAGGCTGGAGGCACCTACCGCCACCACTCACTAGGTCAGGGACACCCAACACTGTGTTCCATACTGGGACTCGGTAAACTTCTGATATAATATGATTGGAATCAAATATTGTTTGTAAAAAAATGTTCTCACAAAATATTTACAGTAGGGTGTTTTTTATCACATTCGAGTTATTATATACTGTGTTTACTTGGTTTCTCATTTGGCTTGTTCATAATTATAATTGTAAAATTTGTCTCTTGAATAAAGAAAGGGCCGGATATAATATATGGGTGGAAAAAAATCTTTTAATTTGTTGAAATGTAAAGTTCGAATCATCATTAAATATCTCAATGAGTTAAATCCTAAGTATTTAATTTAAAAAAAAAAAAAAAAACATTAAAACCAGTTGGATATACTTTTTTGAACGGTTAAAAATGTCTAAATTACGATTGGATCTCTAGTTGATATGTAAAGAGTTCAGTACCTTAAATAAAAAGATTTTAGGTCCTACAAATAAAGAGCTACAAGCTAGAAAGAACGGAGAGGGCAACAAACTACAGGAAATAGATACTTGAGGTTGACGGTGCAGATTGGTATGGTCGCTTTGCTGGCCAATTCCATGGACTGCTGAGTGGGCTTATAAAATGACGGGGATAGTCTAACAATATTTACGACAATACCACTTTATTATGCTTCAAAAACTTATACCGTAGAGTAAGTGATATGTAATATAATAAAATTTTTTTAATAAAAAAATTATCCATTTCAGCAAAATGAAAATATTATAGAAATTATAAGCGATAAAGTTCAATTACCGGTAATTGAAGAATGTGCATGTTTTATATGATTTTGGCATTTTTGGTAATGTGTGCAAAACCTCAGTAAAATTTGGAAACAAAAACTAAAAGAACATTTGAGCTAGCCCTCAAGGTTTTCGAATTAACCAGCTTATATGAAATTGTTTATACTCCTAGATTTGCTTATTTCCCATGTAATGAAATGCTTTCCAACAGGCACTAGTAGTTATTGTGAGAAAGTTTACATAAATAAAGGAAACAAACACAAATCATCAGAGGAAAGTTAAACATAAACACAAATATCCTGTGGAGAAGGTCAAACATGTTTATTTAACTGTTTTAAATTTGATGATTAAAATAAACTTAAATAACTTAAACCATGTTAGTGTCTTGTTTATAATTTTATTAAAACAAGAAAATGTTTACTAAAAAAAAGTTCTGCTGGAATAATTTTTGTTTTTAATGGATTTAATAAACATAATTTGAGGTTGGTAACAAGTTTGGTTGGAACATGTTTTTTTTTTTTTTTTTTTTATAGTATTCCTTGAATCATAATAAAAAATAATAATAAAATAAAAAATATATATTTATAATAATTAACAGTATAACCAAAGACCTGCTGGTCAAATTATAAAATTTTATCATTTGATGGCAACCTTTGTGAAAAGTAGAAGGCACTGAAGATGGCTTAGAGCCAAAACACGAGTAGGCCTTCGTCAATCATAACTAAGGATTGTATGACGTCGTAAGCAACAAAAATCTTATTAAATAATTCAACAATACAGGCTACTATCCAAATCAATAAAAGGTAAAGAATAGCAGAACAAAGAAATGACATTCAACTCCCCTGAGATGATTTTAATATCATGTGATTCATTAGAAATAAACACAAATTATGGGTGGCGTGACTCATGTCTCACAACTGGTCAGTAGAGTACTTGTAAAAACTTTTATTAACCATGGATGAAAAAACTAAAGTTTTATTTATTTCCATCATTCCTTAAAAGCTAGGAATCCTTAAATTGCACTTGAACCATGGTAAAATAACAAAACTACAATTACAGTTGCGTGTTTTGGATTGTTTTATGGTTTGAAAATACTGGAAATGAGGTGGCTGCCCGTGCTACTTTTATGCGCCATAACGTGTAAAAAGTGCTCTTGCACGCTGATTATGTTTACCTTCCCCAACACTATTTTTAGCAGTTTCGATCAACAGTTATTAGTTTACTCACCTAGAGTTCATCAAGTGTGTTTATTTCGTATGAGAAAAATAACCTTGCATACACTCAAAGAAAAATTAAGAATCAAACCCGATTAGATTTTTATTGATGTGGTAAAAAATAAAATTAACATTTAAAAAATGTGTCATTTTTGTGTTTTTTCTGAATAGCATTGATGTATTGGGTTATTTTTAAGTGTGTCTGTTTCAGATATTTTGTTTAGTTTGTTTTTACACTAAACATGGATTAAAAAATGTTAAGGTTAAGGAGTAGTAATGCATTTTGTATTGTCACTCTTTCTATTTTTTATCCAATCTAGAAGTTTGGTGTCTACTAAAGTTAAAATCTTTCAAGATACAACTACCAAGAAAATATTTTGAAGATCTCCATAAACAAGTCGAGGCATAAAATTGTACGTATTTCAGATCAGTCTAAAAACAGAGGATTTTTTTTAACTGATTAGCCCAATGGAATAAATTTAGTTGACAAAAAAAGTACAGTGAATGGATTACTTCAACTGTCTTGCTCCCTCTTCAACCACCGTTAAAACAACCATGGGTTTGGAAACTATGAATAATATCATAGGCGTCATTTGGGGGGGGCAAGGGGGGGCAGTTGCCCCCCCAATAATTTCGGTGATTTTTTTAATTGGAAATTAAAATGTTAGGTTATGTAATATGGTGAAATATTTGTATATAACAATTATAAACTTCTGAATCAGACTTTAACAAAATGTCTACTTTGTATTATTTACACAAAACTCTTAAATTGACTCACTCTGCAATCGTCATCTGTAGCAGGAAGTCCCATCTCACGTCTGTTGAGTTGTTAAGGCTCCGGTCTACCTGCACGAACGACGTTACAGAATGCCGCCTCTCGGCCGTAGGGCTAGGCGAGTTCCGCGAGTTTGATGGCTGCAGAGGTTTACGGGAATCGTGTTTTAAAATTAACAAATTATGATAGAGATTGACTCTTAACTTTTTGTAAAAGTAGAAAGACGGATCTCGTCTTCTCTGGTTTTAGAATTTTTTTATAAAATTTATAATTTCAGTTTTATCTGTCTAAAATCGTCAGTTTTTTTCTAAAGGCAAGTTTTAAAGATACAGAGGTTTACGGGGATCGTGTTTTAAAACTAACCAATTAAGATAGAGATTGGCTCATAACTTTTCCTAAAAGTAAAAAGACGGATCTCGTCGGCTCTGTTTTTAGAATTTTTAAATACAATTTCTAATTTTAGCTATAACTGTCTAAAATAATCTGTTTTTCTCGATTTTTAACTTAAGTTTTCCATTAGTTTTGATAACACTTCCAAAGTGAGATTACCAAAGTGTAAGAAAGGAAATTTAGCACCGTTATTTTTCTTTATTATGACACATTAGTTGTAGCTCTAGGCTGCATTTAGCAAAAGATAACAGGGTTCTAAAAACCCTTGCATTTGCATCGAGAAAAACATATGATTTTAGACAGTTATAGGCCTATAGCTGAAATTAAAAATTTTATTTAAAAATTCTATATAAAAACAGAGCCGAAGAGACCCGTCTTTTTATTTTTAGAGAAGTTAAGATCCAATCTCTATCTTAATTGGTTACTTTTAAAACACAATCCCCGTAGACCTCTGCATCTATAAAACTTTTTGCCCCTAAAAACAGATGATTTTAGACAGTTATAACTAAAAGTAGAAATTGTATTTAAAAATTCTAAAACCAGAGAAGACGAGATCCGTCTCTCTACTTTTAGAAAAAGTTCAGGGTCAATCTCTATCTTAATTAGTTAACTTTAAAACACGATTCCCGTAAACCTCTGCACTGTCTGCAGCCATCAAACTCGCCTAGCGCTACGGCTGCGAGGCGGCATTCGGTAACGTTGTTCGGGCTCAGGTAGACCGGAGCCTTGCCTTGGTTAAACATAACCTCTTTCATGTGAAAAGGTAGATATAGTACCTTCGCTGATGTCCGATGTTTACACTGTTGTTTACTTGAAAATCAATCAATTTGTTAACTGATGGGTAATCAAATGGGAAAATTACAAACAGGCCATGTAGGTCCCCTCTTTTTAATGGACAATTTACCAATTCACTTTAGAAACAACTTCAAGGCCTGCACAGACCGGAGCGATACTCTGTGCGATACCAGAGCGGGCGCGATACTTTTTCTTGGAAATTCGCGTGCGATACCAGTGGTCCGTGCGATACCATGTTGTCTTATGGAGCCGCACACACCAGAGCGAACTGCGATACGCGATACTGAGGCGATCGCGATACTGTAGCGATGGTATCGCGGTAACGCTGCATGCACCATTCGCAGCGCTTTATCGCCGCGATACCATGCGGACAAACCATGAACTACTCAGTTTTGTCTGTGCTGTGCAAGTTGTAACAACAACAACGACAATATGTCGTGTATCATCGAACACTTATTTGAAGTTGTTAATACATACCCGGTGCTCTATGCTTTAAATCGACTTACGGCTTTAAGTCAACTCACAGGACTCACTAGTCAGTAACACTAGTGCTACCAACTATAGTCCTACCAACTAGCCTGCGCCTACTTTTAGACATTTTACGTTGGTTCTTATGGCTGGGAAAGTAGTTTTACATAGTGTAACTAACTTATAAAGCTGAGTTCTACAACCCATTATTTAATGATTATACTTATGTAAAGTAGGCCTACATGGGGGCTGAGCAATTGCTCGGTAGTCTCAAACAGTAATATTCTTTATAGTAATATCAGTTACATACGGTGCGCTAAAATGCCCAAAATATAATAAGGCTTATTTATTGTTCAAGATGAGTTTGTTTGCTCCTCTGACTCGCATTTAATTCATGATTCACATGAATTCTGTTCATTCTGAGGTATATGTAGAATTTTCTTCCATCTTTTCATAACTGGGGCAAGAGCGTATGGTACTCGCCAAATTGCAGCCGTTCTTTATTTATGTCGTGTATCCAAATTTTCTCTGTCTTTCGTCTTCTAGCACGGTAGTAACAGCAACGATTCTTCTTATTGGACGATGTCATGGTAAAGTTAACACACAGTACAGTATACAAAAACTAACTATGACCACAGAGTACAAAGCTTTTAAAGGTTCCTTACTCTGTGCTATGACACAATGCCTAGAGAGTCACACAGTCACCGCACCCTACGCTCCCCTGAGGTGTACTGGCTTCCCGCGCGTCTCTTTTTCCCGCTCTGGTGTGGAAGCACATATTCCCGCTGCGATATTATCGCCCAAGTAACGCAGATAAAATTCCAGGAAGGTATCGCGTCGCTCCAGCGATAAAGTATCGCTCTGGTCTGTGCAGACCCTCACGCCGAGCTCTATCCAATGGCACTAAAATCATTAAAATATATTGCAAATTGTGGGAGGAGTTTCTTGTAAAAAACCCATATCACGTATTAAATATGTATAGATGATTTTGTAAATCATTATTTATCTTTTTTTAATCACTTAGTAATTTTTTACCTCTCTTGTCCTCAATAACAATTTAATTTTTTTAGGTAATGTAATGGGCAATAAGTTTATACCGTAGCTGTACTGATCCTAACCAACAGCAGTTAAATGTTAAATTATTTTTTTGTCCCTTACACGGCAGTAGGGATCTTTGGCCGAAGACTGTCAGGAGGAGCAGGAGGAGCCGACCCCCCCCCCCCCCCCCCCCGAGGACCACCGGCGGCGAGCCCCCCCCCCCCCCCCCCCCCGAAACAGTAGGGGACTTTGGTCCAACTGGCCCAACTTTTTTTTTTTTTTTTTTTTTTGCTAAATAGTAGGGGCATTTGGCCGGTTATTATTATTTTTTACGGTGTCGTGGCCGATGGTGGGGACGATGGTGGGGCAGCGGTGGGGCAACGGTGGGGCAACGGTGGGGAAAAAGTAGTGTGTTTTGGAGACATATAGGTCAAGAAGTCTAATGAACCTATTTCATCTATCGGTGGTGGGGCAGTGGTGAAGCAACGGTGGGGAAAAAGTAGTGTGCTTTGGAGACATGTAGGTCAAAAAGTCTAATGAACCTCTTTCATCATACGGTGGTGGGGCAGCGGTGGGGCTACGGTGGGGCAACGGTGGGGAAAAAGTAGTGTGTTTTGGAGACATGTAGGTCAAAGTCTAATGAACCTCTTTCATCATACGGTGGTGGGGACGATGGTGGGGCAACGGTGGGGCAACGGTGGGGAAAAAGTAGTGTGTTTTGGAGACATATAGGTCAAGAGGTGTAATGAAACTCTTTAAACATTTGGTGCATGTACTTTTCATATCGAATAATAAAGAACTAGAATCTTTTAATATGATTACCTTAATAGCATGCAACTCTTTTTAACATTTGTTGCATATACTTTCATATTGAACATTATTTTCACTTTAACTTTTGCACATGACACATTGTGTTTCATAGCTATTTTTCTTTTTCCTGATTTTGTTTCATTTAAATTAATTTACGTATGCGTTTTCTTTTCTGTACTTACAAGCATTACTGAAACTAAGGTTTTAAGGTTTAACAGTAATCTTCTACTGTCTCTGGGACTTCCACTCGTGAGACAACTGACTCTGTGCAGCTCCTCGACGACTCTTCTACTGCTCACATTGATGCGATGATCAGAAGTTTTCACTAAATTGTATTAACACAACTATTGTTTTCTATTCACATCTATTGGTTGGATTGTAAAACAATATTTCTCTTGTATGTTAAGATATTTCTTTTCTTGTAATAAAAATTAGAACTTAACAAACATCTTTCTTCTTTTAATTCGTATGTAAGTTTCACTTTTGAAGGGACTCACTATTTCAAAGTCAAAAGTGCATTTGTAAAAGTTTTCAAAGTCTGTTAGTTTAACCTTCCTGCAGACTCGACATTACGTTTACTATCAAAGACAAAAGAGTCTAGTAATTCACTTTCAAAGTCAAAAGAGTCTGTTAGTTTAGTCATCGCACATCTTTGACTTAGCATGTAAAAGTTTTACACTTCAAATTGAAAAGAGCACTTTCGTTTAACCATTGTGCAGACTCGACATTACATGTTTACTTTCAAAGACAAAAGAGTCTAGTAGATTGCTATTTTACTTTCAAAAGAGTCTGATAGTTTAGTATTTGTACACCTCTGTGTAGACTCATCATTTATATTTTACTTTCAAATTGAAAAGAGTTTGATATCTTTAGTATTTTTCAAAAAGCAAAGAGTCTGACAGTGAATGATCTTAACACTATGTGTAAAACTGGAAAATGAAAACACGTATGTCAATACAAACTGTCAGATTTATTGAAACAATCTTAAAACTAACATCAAGTGTATTGAAAAATGAATCAATTATCCAAAAATCATAACATTTATAAAAAGACAACAGAATAAATGTTCATATCACAGTTCATCACAGTCCAAAACATTCCTAATTTCCAAACAGCGCCTAAACGATCACACTCATGCGACATAAATTAAATTGTGTATTCGTCTACGTCCATCGGTGCAGGCAGAGCTGGAGGTAGCGGTGGTGCTCTTGGTGGTATTGCATAGTGCCCCCACGGAAGAGTGTTTATTCCGTCCTCCGGCATCACGTATCGTTTGTCATCAAACGGAGCCAGAGATCTTTTTCTCACTACCACTGAGTAAATCATATGGTATTTACTTTGAAAGCGTTGATTTTCCGTACTCTTTGTCGTTCTGTTATGAAGACAATCAATGTAATCTTGTACGGTTAGATCACGCAGAGCGACGGCACGATTAACACCCTTTGCTCGTTTGATAGGGGGAGGCGCGATGCAATCATCTCCATCAATTGCATTATTACAAGTACACATACCGAATGTCATACAGTAGAGTTTTGCCATCAATCCGACAAACATTTCAATGGCCACTCCTCCGGCTTCATCCTTAAACTTTCCCAACACCCTAGCGTTCCGTCCATCATAGCAAATGTGTGTCCTGGGATAGTTACTTGTGTCGAAATCGTCGAGGTGTGTCAACATGTCACGGTAGACGTCTCTGGTACGGATCGCGTAGACTATCCCATCGGTGTCCATGTAGACCATTCTAATCCTTTCGATACCGTACCGCTCTACCATGTCGTAGTGGAAACCGTACATCCATCGTTTACTATGGTCCAGAATGCACATTCCCGCGTATACAGGCTTGTCCAGTACGACTCGCACTTTGGCCATATGTAGCAATGCTAGGTTTTCATTGTACCAAACACGATCATTGAAATTTGCTTTAGCTACATGCTTAGTATACATTTTATGGGATGTGACTAGTTTTACGTTTAGGTGTTTTCTCACATTCTGGAGACTCATACCGTATACTGCATTGACCATCAATTTGAACATCTCCACTTCAAATTTATTGCTGGCCTGCTGTCTTAACTCAGTATTTAGCGTCACGTACGGTTTCAACCACGGTGACTGTTTGAAACGTAGAACTCTGCGGATTCGACGAACACGTAGTCCATTCTCTAACGCCTGTTGAAGATAGCGATAGTGGATTACATATTCCTCCTTATCCGTCAGGGTGGCCATTAATTTCTTAGATGATCCAGCACCGCTGTTGATCACTTGCTCCGATGTGTATGGGAGTTGATACGATGGTGATTTCCTAACTTCTGGACAGAAGGGCAAGTCTCTGTGTTTATCATGTAGAACTTGGTCTTTCGGGTACTCCAAGTCTACTTCCAATACGTACCCGCACTCGCCATCTGCCGGTATGCTCGAGATGTCTAATGCGTCAATTTCCTGCTGTGTTAGCCACTCAAAATCTTTGTACGGAAGTGGTTCCGACATGGCCCATCCGTATAGGTTGTTAGCGTCATAATACATTAAAAATGTATCATTATCACTCTCTACGGAACCTCCACTTGTCGATGCGCACTGGCCGTTTCGGTCACCGCGTCCTCTAGTGTATTTATTATTGGCGATGACGTGCCGAGTTACACATTGAGTCAGACCACCTCGAATACCCTTCTCAAAAAATACATATTGATCCACATCTTGAAGGGTTTCGAGTACCACACCAGTTTTGTACAGCATAACATCCCAAGCGTACGATGGAAGCGTAAGATAATGTGCAGGGTCGAGCTGATAGTGTGTTAGACACATCTCCCTGAACCCCTCAAACACATCGGCTAATAGTAGCACATCGGTTCGTAAATATACATCTGAGTATTCACCGAGCGTGGTACAGTTGAATTTACGCCACACTTGTTGTGCATGTTCATAATCAACATCAGTTACTTCATCTCCGAAGGCTTCTTTAGGTGGAAGTAGATCCTCGTTCAGAACATCCTGTGAAGTGATGTATTCATAGGGGAAGACTCCTTTCCTACGTAATAGTCGGAAATCATCATTGTCCGGGTATCTAGCTTTCATGATTTTCATTTTGTCATCAGGTAGTATGGACGCAAGAGTCGCTAATGATTTTGCCATCAGACGATACGAATCGACAAACTGTAGCTTGATGTTACTATGTCGACCAGGATATTTAAATCGTTTTGAAAATGTAATGTACTTTTCTTCCGTGTTGGCGAGTACTTCTACATCACCTTTGTCGATACCCAGTTCTCTGACTATGAAATGCGCATCATAGTTTGATAAATTATGGAAATAGATGTTTATAGTTTCCTGCTCTCGGTCCTCGGGTCTGTGACGTGCATTCAAAACTTCTCCAATCTTCTGTACGTCATCCCGTACTGCGTTTATAAAGTGTTCAGAGGCATTCTCACCTCTGTAGAGTCTCAATTTTGAATATGTGTTGCTAGTCGGATCAATGTCGTCACAATCACCATCGTTGACATTCCTGTGATTATCATGAATGTAGTACGCGTACGAGTATGGCGTGTGGAGTTTCTTCACATTACTTGGCGCATTCTCGTTGTGATTAATATTAGCACCTCTTGAAGCGGCCGGATCCCACGCTGGTGGAAGAGACGTTGGTGCGGGATGAATAAGTTGATTTGGTTCAGTCGGTACAAGCGCACACTCAAAATCCGCATATATAGTGAAACGTGCTTTTTGTGTACGCTCGATGTGCTTAAACCGAATCTCTTTATCTTCAGACAAATCGGTCCTCAGAGGATCATGCGAAGAAAAGTAACGCTTGTGCTCCTCCAACCGTTCAGCTCCAGTGAGACCCAGTTTGTTCGGCCGGTTGTCGAAATGTGCGAAACATCTCCTGCAAATGAACAAACGATGGCCGCGACGTGTCAGCTGGCTGGAAACTAACCTCTCGAAGTCTGCGATGTATGCATAGTGAGTGGTCCGTTCCTCTGTTAGGAACAACAGATCGAAGTGGTTTGGTAGCTCTTGATCCACGACGCGAAGCGGGAAGACATAGTGTTCGTCTTTGTTTTGTTGCTTGCTCCGCTTCTTGTTGTCCAGACCATACACGTTAACGCTTACCCCCGGGTTGTTGCGCTCAAACTTGCGGATGTCATTGATTTTTACTGGGAATTCAAGTCCCTCAAAATTTAAATTAGCTCGGGCCCTAACCTCTGTAGTAAAGTGTTTAGAGGTGAGCCGATCACGACGAGCTTCATTAACAAACTTAGAAAGAATTGAATACTCAAAACACCGCTCATCCGATTCGTTTAGCACATTAACCACAGAGTGTCTCCTGGAGATATCGCGAGGAAGGGGGATGAAGGAGCTACCTCTGAGAGGGCTATAAACATTAACTCTCACCTCCATGTCTAAAACCCTAACAAAGCTCCACCCGGAACCTTTCATCTCGCATGTCTCCTTCTCCAGTAAAATTTTGTTGATGAATTGTTGACATATTTCATCTACATCACTATTTTGGAGGATAGGGACATTTTTGGTCTTGAAGGCTCGCTTGCAAGTCTCACCATGAATATTTGCGAATTGACATTCGATCCAGAGATTAACCTTGATGGCATGAACTATCAATAAAATCCGTCGCATGAGTGTGACAAGCGTTGTTCGCAATGAGTTGACAAACTCCTGGAGAGAAACAGTCTCATCAGCGGGCTCCGCAAGCCTGTACGTCTTCAAACGCCCGCGAAATCCTGTCTCGGTCTCCACGAAGCCATCTGGTGCCAAATCACTGGGAATGACGGAGGATCCTTTGTCGATGTCGTCACTGTCTGTTCCTACAGACGCTGTTGACGAGGGGACAGGCGTTGTGGTCGAGATGACAGGCACTGGTGGTTGGACTCCACCGATCTGCTCTGGCTGTTGGTTCACACGTGCAGCTCTACAGCGGAATCGGGCGTGGAACTGCATGCTATCCTTGCGATTGAAGAACCTTCCACATCCGCCACACGCATGCTCTGAAAAACACATATAGTTGTAGTCACATGCATAATAAAGGAAAAAAGAAACAGTTTATAAACCAATATGAAAGTTCTGAATGTATAATGCAGTAGCTGAAATTAACTAAATATTAAAATTGGTTAAAAGTCATTACATCAGAACTCATTTAGGAAATTAAGATGGAAGAACGCATCATTTATTGTGAAATCAACTACTGCAAATTTCGTATCTGAATAATATACAGGATGAACTTTTGAAAAAGTAAAAACAAACATTATTAATTTGAAGTCAAAGAAAAATGCATACCTGTTGTACGAACTCCAACAGACGATGGGACTTGTGTTGGGTCCTTAGCATGCGATGGTTCCGGTCTCGAATCGAGGTCAGGAGCGTTAGAGGAGCAGGGTCGCGGATCCGAAGGAGTGGAAGCGAAACCTATAACAAATGAATACATATGTGATTTCATCACAACATTTCGTATCTTAAAGTAGATTTATAAGGAGATATGATGAATATTGGGTAAGTAAATACTCGTACATTCCGTTCAATGGAGTTGTTTTGATCGCTTTGAGAGTATTCCTAAAATTTTCACATCTTTAAGTACATATTTTCTTGAAGCGAATGTCTATGTATATCCATTTATTTGTGTGAATGATCAGTGTTATGGAGTTAGTGACTATAGCTAAAGTTCGAGGTATTATTAAAAATTTTACTAACCTGGTCTGAATGCGGGATTCATCGCTTGTTGGGGATGTGGGCGATGGGTGATGTCGATGTGACGACGAAGGGCATCATCCCTGGAGTATGTTCGACCACAATCTGGACAGTCAAATTTGACTCCCCCGTGGACGGATCGTACATGTCGACTCAAGTGATCCTTCTTCTTGTACGACTCACCGCACTCCCCACAACAGAAGCGACGTTCCAAAGTGTTGCTCATGATCTACAAACAAATAACTCTACGTAGTATAATGTCTTCAGAGAAATTGTATGAAAAAACTCAAAGAATGTACTCAAATAAGTTTACTAGTAGTTTACTAGTAGTAGTAGTAGTAGTAGTAGTAGTAGTAGTAGTAGTAGTACTAGTAGTTTTAATATTACAAGAAGCTTTCTTCATAAGTGACCCACACAACAAGCAAGTGTAAAAGAGTTTCATTGCAGTCAATTTTCACATTAGTGACAAAACTATTAAAATTGTTTTGAAAGTAAATATTCTACTTTGCATTCAGGAATGTTTATCTTTGCTTAAGAAGCTATGCATTATAGTTTATTAACATTCTTCTCTGTTAAACTACGCAACAAAGGTGAATTTAAAGGCAAGGAGAGTATGAATCAGTAAGTTTGATTTTCTATTACAATTTTACATATCGCAAAGTAAAACACGAAAATCATGTTATGAACTTTTCAGCTAGTACATGATAGAAAGAACGAAGAAACTTGACACAAATAAAATCCACATACATCATACGTATTTAAATATAGATAACTATTCTACATTACGAATACTACTTACATTTAAATTGATGAGTACCCAGGAGTAAGACAGTAGTACTATGGCACAGGGCGCAGCGGAGCACTGGAGCACTGGAAAACACGTCCGTTCACCTTGAAGTCCGGAGAGAGACTGAGCGAAGAAAGGCAGTAGCACTGGACCGCTGGAGCACTGGAGAACACGTCCGGTCACCGTGAAGTCTGGAGAGAGACTGAGGGCAGCGGAGCTAACGGAGCACTGGAGCACTGGAGCACTGGAGCACACGTCCGATCGCCGCGAAGTCTGGAGAGAGAGTGAACGAGCAAATACAGACGCTGTGGGATGTGAAAATGGCGCAGGATCGTACATAGTATGCAGCGGCACGACAGACGACCATCAACGGCTATACTCAATTTGAATCTCAGCGTATGCCTAGAGTGTAGAGGTTCATTGAAAATGAGTCAACGCGAGAGTGACAAAATTTTAGAACCAACTGTGGCCATTCGGGGGAAGAGGCAGTGTTTTAATTTGTACGAAGTCACCCAACACATTTAGTTCAATATAGAGAAAGAGGTATGAGAACTCGAGGCGTAAGGATAACGTCTCGACACTATTGACTGCGGCTACACCGAACACCGCGCAAACAAAAATCAAGTTGGTGGCGTAGGAATACCGGTTGCCTACCACGCGCACTATGCATCGGCACGATAGGTGACCATCAGCGGTCATACTCAATTTGAATCTCAGCGTATGCCTAGAGTGTAGAGGCTCATTGAAAATGAGTTAACAACGCGAGAGTGACAAAATTTTAGAACCATCTGCGGCAATTCGGGGACAAGGCAGTGTTTTAAATTGTACGAAGTCACACATCACATTTAGTTCAATATAGAGTAAGAGGTATGAGAGCTCATTACACAAGATAACCGCTTAAAGACAGTTTTGATTATGTCGAATCATTAGTCAACTATTTTGTGACTCATAAACATTTAACACATTAAATGAAGTCACATGTCCCTTGTGCATCACTTCAAAGGAGTAAACATCGGTTGAAAGTTCAACCGCAGCATCACTTCGCATGCAGTACACTCTTTTACATAGAAGCGAGTCGTGCGTAGAAAACCCAACGAAACATTATCAAATTATTTTGACCACCTTAGATTGTCTCCTCGAACACATACACTGAACACATGCGCTTATAAAAAATCAAGATGGCGACGTAAGGATATCGCCTCGACAATGTGGACTGCTGCTACACCGAACATCGCGCAAACAAAAATCAAGTTGGTGGCGTAGGAATACCAGTGGCCGGACACGCGCGCGCGCGGCGGCGTAGGAATACCGGTTGCCTGCCACGCACATTCAAGTAAAATGCGAGCTTTCACATGGTTTCCAGAAATATTGAGGTTTAAAGAGGCCGGTTAAGGACACTTGATGCATGCCGCAAAAATGCGCGTGTTTGAATTTTACGCGCGGATAGAATGCGAGCGCGCGAACGGCATGCATCAAGTGTCCTTAACCGGCCTCTTTAAACCTCAATATTTCTGGAAACCATGTGAAAGCTCGCATTTTACTTGAATGTGCGTGGCAGGCAACCGGTATTCCTACGCCGCCGCGCGCGCGCGTGTCCGGCCACCGGTATTCCTAGGCCACCAACTTGATTTTTGTTTGCGCGATGTTCGGTGTAGCAGCAGTCCACATTGTCGAGGCGATATCCTTACGTCACCATCTTGATTTTTTATAAGCGCATGTGTTCAGTGTATGTGTTCGAGGAGACAATCTAAGGTGGTCAAAATAATTTGATAATGTTTCGTTGGGTTTTCTACGCACGACTCGCTTCTATGTAAAAGAGTGTACTGCATGCGAAGTGATGCTGCGGTTGAACTTTCAACCGATGTTTACTCCTTTGAAGTGATGCACAAGGGACATGTGACTTCATTTAATGTGTTAAATGTTTATGAGTCACAAAATAGTTGACTAATGATTCGACATAATCAAAACTGTCTTTAAGCGGTTATCTTGTGTAATGAGCTCTCATACCTCTTACTCTATATTGAACAAAATGTGATGTGTGACTTCGTACAATTTAAAACACTGCCTTGTCCCCGAATTGCCGCAGATGGTTCTAAAATTTTGTCACTCTCGCGTTGTTAACTCATTTTCAATGAGCCTCTACACTCTAGGCATACGCTGAGATTCAAATTGAGTATGACCGCTGATGGTCACCTATCGTGCCGATGCATAGTGCGCGTGGTAGGCAACCGGTATTCCTACGCCACCAACTTGATTTTTGTTTGCGCGGTGTTCGGTGTAGCCGCAGTCAATAGTGTCGAGACGTTATCCTTACGCCTCGAGTTCTCATACCTCTTTCTCTATATTGAACTAAATGTGTTGGGTGACTTCGTACAAATTAAAACACTGCCTCTTCCCCCGAATGGCCACAGTTGGTTCTAAAATTTTGTCACTCTCGCGTTGACTCATTTTCAATGAACCTCTACACTCTAGGCATACGCTGAGATTCAAATTTAGTATAGCCGTTGATGGTCGTCTGTCGTGCCGCTGCATACTATGTACGATCCTGCGCCATTTTCACATCCCACAGCGTCTGTATTTGCTCGTTCACTCTCTCTCCAGACTTCGCGGCGATCGGACGTGTGCTCCAGTGCTCCAGTGCTCCAGTGCTCCGTTAGCTCCGCTGCCCTCAGTCTCTCTCCAGACTTCACGGTGACCGGACGTGTTCTCCAGTGCTCCAGCGGTCCAGTGCTACTGCCTTTCTTCGCTCAGTCTCTCTCCGGACTTCAAGGTGAACGGACGTGTTTTCCAGTGCTCCAGTGCTCCGCTGCGCCCTGTGCCATAGTACTACTGTCTTACTCCTGGGTACTCATCAATTTAAATGTAAGTAGTATTCGTAATGTAGAATAGTTATCTATATTTAAATACGTATGATGTATGTGGATTTTATTTGTGTCAAGTTTCTTCGTTCTTTCTATCATGTACTAGCTGAAAAGTTCATAACATGATTTTCGTGTTTTACTTTGCGATATGTAAAATTGTAATAGAAAATCAAACTTACTGATTCATACTCTCCTTGCCTTTAAATTCACCTTTGTTGCGTAGTTTAACAGAGAAGAATGTTAATAAACTATAATGCATAGCTTCTTAAGCAAAGATAAACATTCCTGAATGCAAAGTAGAATATTTACTTTCAAAACAATTTTAATAGTTTTGTCACTAATGTGAAAATTGACTGCAATGAAACTCTTTTACACTTGCTTGTTGTGTGGGTCACTTATGAAGAAAGCTTCTTGTAATATTAAAACTACTAGTACTACTACTACTACTACTACTACTACTACTACTACTACTACTACTACTACTACTACTACTACTAGTAAACTACTAGTAAACTTATTTGAGTACATTCTTTGAGTTTTTTTCATACAATTTCTCTGAAGACATTATACTACGTAGAGTTATTTGTTTGTAGATCATGAACAACACTTTGGAACGTCGCTTCTGTTGTGGGGAGTGCGGTGAGTCGTACAAGAAGAAGGATCACTTGAGTCGACATGTACGATCCGTCCACGGGGGAGTCAAATTTGACTGTCCAGATTGTGGTCGAACATACTCCAGGGATGATGCCCTTCGTCGTCACATCGACATCACCCATCGCCCACATCCCCAACAAGCGATGAATCCCGCATTCAGACCAGGTTAGTAAAATTTTTAATAATATCTCGAACTTTAGCTATAGTCACTAACTCCATAACACTGATCATTCACACAAATAAATGGATATACATAGACATTCGCTTCAAGAAAATATGTACTTAAAGATGTGAAAATTTTAGGAATACTCTCAAAGCGATCAAAACAACTCCATTGAACGGAATGTACGAGTATTTACTTACCCAATATTCATCATATCTCCTTATAAATCTACTTTAAGATACGAAATGTTGTGATGAAATCACATATGTGTTCATTTGTTATAGGTTTCGCTTCCACTCCTTCGGATCCGCGACCCTGCTCCTCTAACGCTCCTGACCTCGATTCGAGACCGGAACCATCGCATGCTACGGACCCAACACAAGTCCCATCGTCTGTTGGAGTTCGTACAACAGGTATGCATTTTTCTTTGACTTCAAATTAATAATGTTTGTTTTTACTTTTTCAAAAGTTCATCCTGTATATTATTCAGATACGAAATTTGCAGTAGTTGATTTCACAATAAATGATGCGTTCTTCCATCTTAATTTCCTAAATGAGTTCTGATGTAATGACTTTTAACCAGTTTTAATATTTAGTTAATTTCAGCTACTGCATTATACATTCAGAACTTTCATATTGGTTTATAAACTGTTTCTTTTTTCCTTTATTATGCATGTGACTACAACTATATGTGTTTTTCAGAGCATGCGTGTGGCGGATGTGGAAGGTTCTTCAATCGCAAGGATAGCATGCAGTTCCACGCCCGATTCCGCTGTAGAGCTGCACGTGTGAACCAACAGCCAGAGCAGATCGGTGGAGTCCAACCACCAGTGCCTGTCATCTCGACCACAACGCCTGTCCCCTCGTCAACAGCGTCTGTAGGAACAGACAGTGACGACATCGACAAAGGATCCTCCGTCATTCCCAGTGATTTGGCACCAGATGGCTTCGTGGAGACCGAGACAGGATTTCGCGGGCGTTTGAAGACGTACAGGCTTGCGGAGCCCGCTGATGAGACTGTTTCTCTCCAGGAGTTTGTCAACTCATTGCGAACAACGCTTGTCACACTCATGCGACGGATTTTATTGATAGTTCATGCCATCAAGGTTAATCTCTGGATCGAATGTCAATTCGCAAATATTCATGGTGAGACTTGCAAGCGAGCCTTCAAGACCAAAAATGTCCCTATCCTCCAAAATAGTGATGTAGATGAAATATGTCAACAATTCATCAACAAAATTTTACTGGAGAAGGAGACATGCGAGATGAAAGGTTCCGGGTGGAGCTTTGTTAGGGTTTTAGACATGGAGGTGAGAGTTAATGTTTATAGCCCTCTCAGAGGTAGCTCCTTCATCCCCCTTCCTCGCGATATCTCCAGGAGACACTCTGTGGTTAATGTGCTAAACGAATCGGATGAGCGGTGTTTTGAGTATTCAATTCATCACTTCACAGGATGTTCTGAACGAGGATCTACTTCCACCTAAAGAAGCCTTCGGAGATGAAGTAACTGATGTTGATTATGAACATGCACAACAAGTGTGGCGTAAATTCAACTGTACCACGCTCGGTGAATACTCAGATGTATATTTACGAACCGATGTGCTACTATTAGCCGATGTGTTTGAGGGGTTCAGGGAGATGTGTCTAACACACTATCAGCTCGACCCTGCACATTATCTTACGCTTCCATCGTACGCTTGGGATGTTATGCTGTACAAAACTGGTGTGGTACTCGAAACCCTTCAAGATGTGGATCAATATGTATTTTTTGAGAAGGGTATTCGAGGTGGTCTGACTCAATGTGTAACTCGGCACGTCATCGCCAATAATAAATACACTAGAGGACGCGGTGACCGAAACGGCCAGTGCGCATCGACAAGTGGAGGTTCCGTAGAGAGTGATAATGATACATTTTTAATGTATTATGACGCTAACAACCTATACGGATGGGCCATGTCGGAACCACTTCCGTACAAAGATTTTGAGTGGCTAACACAGCAGGAAATTGACGCATTAGACATCTCGAGCATACCGGCAGATGGCGAGTGCGGGTACGTATTGGAAGTAGACTTGGAGTACCCGAAAGACCAAGTTCTACATGATAAACACAGAGACTTGCCCTTCTGTCCAGAAGTTAGGAAATCACCATCGTATCAACTCCCATACACATCGGAGCAAGTGATCAACAGCGGTGCTGGATCATCTAAGAAATTAATGGCCACCCTGACGGATAAGGAGGAATATGTAATCCACTATCGCTATCTTCAACAGGCGTTAGAGAATGGACTACGTGTTCGTCGAATCCGCAGAGTTCTACGTTTCAAACAGTCACCGTGGTTGAAACCGTACGTGACGCTAAATACTAAGTTAAGACAGCAGGCCAGCAATAAATTTGAAGTGGAGATGTTCAAATTGATGGTCAATGCAGTATACGGTATGAGTCTCCAGAATGTGAGAAAACACCTAAACGTAAAACTAGTCACATCCCATAAAATGTATACTAAGCATGTAGCTAAAGCAAATTTCAATGATCGTGTTTGGTACAATGAAAACCTAGCATTGCTACATATGGCCAAAGTGCGAGTCGTACTGGACAAGCCTGTATACGCGGGAATGTGCATTCTGGACCATAGTAAACGATGGATGTACGGTTTCCACTACGACATGGTAGAGCGGTACGGTATCGAAAGGATTAGAATGGTCTACATGGACACCGATGGGATAGTCTACGCGATCCGTACCAGAGACGTCTACCGTGACATGTTGACACACCTCGACGATTTCGACACAAGTAACTATCCCAGGACACACATTTGCTATGATGGACGGAACGCTAGGGTGTTGGGAAAGTTTAAGGATGAAGCCGGAGGAGTGGCCATTGAAATGTTTGTCGGATTGATGGCAAAACTCTACTGTATGACATTCGGTATGTGTACTTGTAATAATGCAATTGATGGAGATGATTGCATCGCGCCTCCTCCTATCAAACAAGCAAAGGGTGTTAATCGTGCCGTCGCTCTGCGTGATCTAACCGTACAAGATTACATTGATTGTCTTCATAACAGAACGACAAAGAGTACGGAAAATCAACGCTTTCAAAGTAAATACCATATGATTTACTCAGTGGTAGTGAGAAAAAGATCTCTGGCTCCGTTTGATGACAAACGATACGTGATGCCGGAGGACGGAATAAACACTCTTCCGTGGGGGCACTATGCAATACCACCAAGAGCACCACCGCTACCTCCAGCTCTGCCTGCACCGATGGACGTAGACGAATACACAATTTAATTTATGTCGCATGAGTGTGATCGTTTAGGCGCTGTTTGGAAATTAGGAATGTTTTGGACTGTGATGAACTGTGATATGAACATTTATTCTGTTGTCTTTTTATAAATGTTATGATTTTTGGATAATTGATTCATTTTTCAATACACTTGATGTTAGTTTTAAGATTGTTTCAATAAATCTGACAGTTTGTATTGACATACGTGTTTTCATTTTCCAGTTTTACACATAGTGTTAAGATCATTCACTGTCAGACTCTTTGCTTTTTGAAAAATACTAAAGATATCAAACTCTTTTCAATTTGAAAGTAAAATATAAATGATGAGTCTACACAGAGGTGTACAAATACTAAACTATCAGACTCTTTTGAAAGTAAAATAGCAATCTACTAGACTCTTTTGTCTTTGAAAGTAAACATGTAATGTCGAGTCTGCACAATGGTTAAACGAAAGTGCTCTTTTCAATTTGAAGTGTAAAACTTTTACATGCTAAGTCAAAGATGTGCGATGACTAAACTAACAGACTCTTTTGACTTTGAAAGTGAATTACTAGACTCTTTTGTCTTTGATAGTAAACGTAATGTCGAGTCTGCAGGAAGGTTAAACTAACAGACTTTGAAAACTTTTACAAATGCACTTTTGACTTTGAAATAGTGAGTCCCTTCAAAAGTGAAACTTACATACGAATTAAAAGAAGAAAGATGTTTGTTAAGTTCTAATTTTTATTACAAGAAAAGAAATATCTTAACATACAAGAGAAATATTGTTTTACAATCCAACCAATAGATGTGAATAGAAAACAATAGTTGTGTTAATACAATTTAGTGAAAACTTCTGATCATCGCATCAATGTGAGCAGTAGAAGAGTCGTCGAGGAGCTGCACAGAGTCAGTTGTCTCACGAGTGGAAGTCCCAGAGACAGTAGAAGATTACTGTTAAACCTTAAAACCTTAGTTTCAGTAATGCTTGTAAGTACAGAAAAGAAAAAGCATACGTAAATTAATTTAAATGAAACAAAATCAGGAAAAAGAAAAATAGCTATGAAACACAATGTGTCATGTGCAAAAGTTAAAGTGAAAATAATGTTCAATATGAAAGTATATGCAACAAATGTTAAAAAGAGTTGCATGCTATTAAGGTAATCATATTAAAAGATTCTAGTTCTTTATTATTCGATATGAAAAGTACATGCACCAAATGTTTAAAGAGTTTCATTACACCTCTTGACCTATATGTCTCCAAAACACACTACTTTTTCCCCACCGTTGCCCCACCGTTGCCCCACCATCGTCCCCACCACCGTATGATGAAAGAGGTTCATTAGACTTTGACCTACATGTCTCCAAAACACACAACTTTTTCCCCACCGTTGCCCCACCGTTGCCCCACCGCTGCCTCACCACCGTATGATGAAAGAGGTTCATTAGACTTTTTGACCTACATGTCTCCAAAGCACACTACTTTTTCCCCACCGTTGCCCCACCACTGCCCCACCACCGATAGATGAAATAGGTTCATTAGACTTCTTGACCTATATGTCTCCAAAACACACTACTTTTTCCCCACCGTTGCCCCACCGTTGCCCCACCGCTGCCCCACCATCGTCCCCACCATCGGCCACGACACCGTAAAAAATAATAATAACCGGCCAAATGCCCCTACTATTTAGCAAAAAAAAAAAAAAAAAGTTGGGCCAGTTGGACCAAAGTCCCCTACTGTTTCGGGGGGGGGGGGCTCGCCGCCGGTGGTCCTCGGGGGGGGGGGGTCGCTCCTCCTGACAGTCTTCGGCCAAAGATCCCTACTCACGGCAGACTGCAAAGGTGCTTTGTCAAAAACTAATTTTTGATAAAGATAAAACAATGTGTTTTACCATACAAACCTATGGAGTTTTTGTCTATGTATCCGACTGTAAAACTTTAGAGTTGTAAATAATAGACAATAAAAATAACTAAATAGTTATAAAATGATGTTTTTTATTTTAACGATTTAGTATCCATTAACCAATTAAATCCATTAAATTTCTTAAGGTGTTTTACATCACAGTAACCACTGGCAGTTCCAGAAGAATAATGACTTTATACAAATAGAAACATGTTATATAATCAAATTTTACATGCATTAGGGTATTGTTTTCATGGGTTTGTGAGATTATATTATAAGTTCACATTTTATGGACAGCTTAGTGTCACAATGTAAACTTAATTAGCTTTTATATTGACAGTTTTTAGCGAAATTTAAGATGTTTGGCGTATTTGTGGGAAGGGGGGAGGGGGTATGACCTTATGAAAATCTTGCCCCCCCCCACCAATCAGAATGCTGAAATGACGCCTATGAATAATATCGACTCAAAGGAAAAATCCACAATTTTTTAGACAGTGTTATATCCAGAAATTAATGTTTATTTAAGTTATGGATAAAAGTCGTTATTTCTCTCAGTTTTAAAACTTTTTGGAAGGGTTTTATATCACAATATTACCTGCCTTTGACCCTGTCTCTACAGGACTGTCATGACAGAAAAATTTTCTTCTGACTCACTTGTGCCTTTTTGTTAATGTCGACATTTCAATATTTTTTAGGAACTCTTACTCAAACTACAGGGCTGTTTATAAACTCTATTTAGCGGGAGTTTTACAGGGTATGCTATCATGGTATAAGAACATTTTTCACCCAGTTCATGTCACTGTGAGAAAGTAATTTTGTAACTAAACATTCATGCTAGTCTCATAGATTTTTATTTGATTATGTACATGAACATACACATTCTTACAAACTACTTGTAAAGTATTTAATTTTCAATAACATATATTAACTAGCCCATTTTTATTCCCAAATACCAAACTTTTTGTGTTCTATCTTAGATAAAACAACGAAAAACACATAATTTTCAATATAACACAAACAAATTATGTTATTAAAGTCAAATTTCCAACCAAGGAATAACTTAACCAACATTGGAAACAATTTTTAAACTGACAGGATGTAACGAAGATGACTTAAAATTTTTTGTTTCCATTTAATTGTTTGGAGTAAAATTAATACATTTTGTGAATCTGATCTTATTCATTCTTTCCATTGGGTAAAAGAAAAAAAAATACACTTGCACATATTATTAATGGACCTGAAAAAAGTTAATTAATGTAAAACATTTAATTGATTTTTGTTCACTTAAAAATCATAAATTTAAATTGAAGAAATTACTTTTATTGACAATTGTTTGAATCTTATCAGCCATGAAATAAATGAATTGTTTTAACATATGAGTCGTCTAACTGGTGATTTGAGATATTAAAACAATAATAAAAATGTTTAATTTGTTGATTTAAAAATCATAAATTAAATGTGAAATATAACTTTTTTCAATTGTTTGAATGTTATCAAACATGAAATAAATTAATCGTTCTGACAGTTGGGACTAACTTTTAAGATTTGATTTGTGTGTGTGTTTTTTTAATGTTTTTACTGTCTTGGCGAAAGATCTTCACATCATAAAAAACATACAGGTCTGTTCTTCCCAGAGTTATAGGTTTGTATCATAGATTAAGCATACTCCTCATGCTTAATCTATGGTTGTATTCACACTGAAGACATCACTTTGTTTTTGAATATTTTGATTTATTTTTTTTAAAACGCTATACACCAATTTACAATTTTTTATATGAATATAAATAACTACCCTATTTTTTATTACAATAATGACAATATCAATCATTGTATCAATTGTATTGGCAAACAATATTCCCGTTCCCCACAAGTTGTAAGTTAATGATGATAACCAGTTATTGACTGTGTGTTTAATCCATTTATCTTTCGTCAGTTTTCTTGGAAAAGGGGTGACAAACGAAAAACTTCAAATTTAGTTTATGATGTTATGAATTAGGGTGGTTAAGAAATATTTTTTCTTTGCCGTAAGGTACGATAACTAATATTTAAAGATCAGTTTTGAAAATCCTGGAATAGTGGGCATTTGAATAAAAATTGATTAAAATAATGTAATTCAAAAATATTAAATAAATTTAATTTCACAAAATGTGACCAATTATTAATATTAGGATTCAAATTTGTATACTGGAACAGTATTTTTTACAGTTTTGCATTTATTTGAAGCTAAAATAGGCTACTGTAATACGCTATCAAACAAGGATACCGTACATAAAATTATCGTTTATCTCGACTCAATTTTTTAAGTTTCTTTGCAGCCGTTGCGACCGCGCAACAGGTTCGCGTTGCAACTGTTGCGATAAAGTAACTAGAACCGCGCACCTGAGTACGAGATAGGAGCGGTTACCAGAACAGCGCGGCGCGGCGGCGGTCTCAGGCGGTATGATCGAAGCTGTAAATAGCGATGATGTCATCGGTCATGATGGTCCAACCTCGTAACATGGGACACCTTCAATGAAGAATCCAACCGTGGATTCCTACCGCCAGAATGCGCTGATCAAGCTATTGGATCCTTAATCCCATGTATCCTTTATTCATATTCGTTTTATCATGTGTCTTGATACGTTATTAAAAATAATCAGACAAAGGCTTTAGTGACTAATACGGTCAAAATTGGGTTGAATTTAAAGGATTTTGCCATTTCATTATAAAAAAAATGTTAAAAATAAGGCTTAGCAGGAGTGCCTGATATTTTATAATGGGATTATAAAAACAGTGAACAAAACTTAAAATCTTATAGCTCTAAATAACGACTATAGATGAATTAATCAAAGAGACTGACGAGTCAAGGAGTTTCAACGAATACATTTATTAGGCAGGCTAACTATTTATGCATTCAAAGAAATTCTATGAATTATAGCTATCAATAATCAAGTATAGTAATCAAAAGAACGTAAACAAACTCAAATAACCGACTTCGATTTTTGTTTACTTGTACTGTGCTAAGTAAAAGGTGGTGTACAAATCGTTTGGATTTTCCCCTTCGATGAATCTAATGCCATTTAAGGAAATGGGTAAAATATTTAAATATTACTTGCTAACTAGATGCCATCTTTGGTACCCAATTTATATATTAAGATAATTGAGTTAACATTATGTAAAAAAAAATTATTTAATTATTTTATAACGTAGGCTACACTAAAGGGATTTGATTGACTGAATTATAAAACTAAACATGCCTAAATTTTTCAGTTGTTGTTTATGCAAATCCTACACTAAATCAGGCATTTATCTGCCTTAATCTAGCAAAAACTTTTACTAAGGTGTGTGGTGTAATTTTTTCGTGTATGAACAGACCGTCAGTAAAAACGTTTCAGGGATTCAAGGTATGATCGCTTATACAACAGTAAAGAAAAAAGTTTATTGCGTATCAAAATGGTACCGGCTGCCCCTTGCTTTTAAAATACGATTGAAAACCAAAAAGAGCTACTTTTGCCAGCACTTTTGCTCCTAGTGATGAAAACTAGTTTTAGTATTGTTAAAGCCGTTAGCCACATTTTGTTGTTTACACTTAATGATTTGTACTTTTCTAACGGATTTTTATGACATGGATCTTTAAGTCAACGAGGTTCTTTTTTATAACAAATAGTTTTTTCTATGCACATTTTCAAAATGTCGGCCAGTTGAAATTTTTAAAGGCTAATATCTTAAAAACGAAAAATTGTATCACAATTTTAATCATTTCAATGAACATTTATTGTAAAACTCTTAACAATAAATATCGTAGTTATTGCAATTATTGATTTGTTCAACACAACTATTTAGCCGTTCTCAAATAAATACAAACACAAAATCTTCGATTACGACCAAACGGATTTGATCCAGATTATAGTTCACATAAACTTTTATGATCCTTTTGATGAGCGAAATCCACTGGCGAAATTATGACCTTCAGTAGAAACCCACAAAGTATATCATCGAAAACAGTGACTACAACTACTCTATGTCTTGAGTTCATATTGGGGTTCTCGTTCGGCAGCCATGTTGGGGTTCAGATGTTTACATTTCAAAGAGTTTTTTAACGGTTTAACGCAGGTTTTACATCAGGATGGAGTGTATAAAAGCAACATGGTTTCACTTCCCGCAATCCGGCGTATCATTCTCATTTTAAACATTTTTAAAGCCATAGAAAACTACTAGGCTATCAACATCACGCTCACTAATTTTTAAGTTGAGGGATTACACATTAGGGGAAAATTTGTTACGATAGGCCTACAGTCAACACATGAATTCTGGGCTACGTCCACACTAGCTATTACAGGCAGGTGGTCACCGGCCCGCTGTTAATAAATGCTTTTCCAAAACAGACCACCTGGCCCTGTCGTCGAAGACTGCAGTAGTAAAACGTTTGTGAACGTGACCCAAAAATAAACGCTTGATTTTAAACATAACTCGAACACGGCATGGAGTGGGAAAAATTATTAGGCCTATCTCATATTTAAACACAAACGATTACATCACACATGACTGATTCTGTGTTTACTGCATCTGTGATGTCTGGAATTCAGTTCCGCCCTAAAATGCCGGATAAACGTCGTTTTCGTCATCCTTGCCAATGCCTTGCCTTAAACGATAAACAACAGCTGATTTATTGCTTTTTGTATTGTTTACTTAGCTATAGTGCAAAAATTAGCTTCACATTTTGGGATTCTTACCCATATGGTGGACAGCCCACCGAGTCATAAAAACCCTTTCATATCCAAATTATGAGCCAAATTAAAGGGTCCCACACTTAGTAATAGTGCCGGAAATCCGACCTCAAATGGATACGTACCGGAAATTAACCTTGCCGTACCTATCACCAATTCTTCATTTTTCCCACCGCACTGTAGGGATTGATGGTATAAAAAAAATAAAACACACTTTCTCCAGTCAGCAAAAATATATTTACACAAAAACTTATAAAATAAACAAAAACACTGGCAGTGGAGTACCTATCTCAGGTACAGTTAGACAGGGAGCTTTTAAACTCCTCTAAAGAGTAATAGACGATATTCCCTTCTAAAACGTAGTAATAGGCTTTTAGAATCTTTTTGGTTAGGTTCTAGAGCTTTTCCAGCCAGGAATTTGATAAAGTTTGGCATAGTTTGTTAAAAGATTTTAATTGTTACTGGAGAGGAGCTGCTTTGTGATCCCGGCGAACACTTGGCAAATCCAAAAGGGGTGTTATTCTGAAATTCGAGACTAAAAAGTGATGAAGAACCCCAAATAAAACGTACATGGCACTCTATATTATGAGTATAAGTTATCCTCCCAAGTCATTGCGTTTAGGAGACCAATAAAACTCACTTTCCATTCTGAATTGCGTTCCATTACAGTTTTCTCAATGCATATCCAAATTCGATTCGAATGCTGGTACCCCAAACAAAGGGTTATTATGAGTTCGAAACAACAGTATGAATTATCAGTGAACGCGAAAGCAGAAATAGCTGTGAAGTCACAAGGCCGGGCGGCCGTCGCGCCGCGGCGAGACGATAGAGAAGAGAGACAGAGAGGGAATGAGAGGTGGGGTGGGAGAGAGTTCCGACCACCTTGTATACCCTGATTCTGATTGTGATTGTTCCAAGAGATTACCAAAAATGTTTATGATTGTTATATCACAATTAGCTATCCATCTGTTGGTCCCAATTTTATTAAGGATGGTTACTGAATTCTAGTGCCTGTTGGAGTAATTACTTTGTACTGTACTACTGTATTCATTTTTTTTAATTCTTGTTGGTAAAAAATAATGCTAACAAATATACTATCAACGTGACACTGAAGAATATAATTTCAGATATTCAAATTCGTAGGAGCCATGCATGAAAATACCTGCGTATTATTTGTCTTTTAATAGCCTACTTACTGAAAGACAATTTTTAATCTATCGTCTATAGCTGCACTAGTTAATATATATTACTTGAGAATGTGACGGCTCGTGCCGCCAGCACTCCATATAGTAGCGATTTTCGAGGCACTGGCCACAGCCTCGCAGAGCCGGCCTTAGCCTGTGCGGGGCCCAGTGCAAACCTCCAGAGCGGGGCTCCCCGAAATTACCTCCTCATCCCCTCCTACTCAAACTTTTTCTATCTCTCTAAAACCCCAAACGTCTATAACTGGCATTAAGGGTTTTATCTTGAACTTATCGTGACATTTACTGTAGAGCTCTAGAGCTCAATGTTTAACCTAACCTGGCACTAAGAGCTCAATAATGTTTAACCTAACCTGGCATTAAGCGCTCAAAGCTTAACCTAACCTGGCACTAAAAGCTCAATGTTTAACCTATAATTTAAAATGATGTAAGTTTATAAACTTAAGGATTATAATAATAAGGATTTTGAGTGACTAAAAACTTGCCAATTATGAGATTTCCCAAGTTTATTAACTTATATCACAAGATGAAAAGATAAACTGTATAACATTATTGTTCGGAATAAATAGTAGAATTGAAATACAGCAAAAGAACACTAACTTAGTATATTTTAAAGTTTGTTTTAGGATAAATGTAAAAAATTGGAACTTTCTCTTGCAAAATTAAAAACAGCCTCGTTAAAACAATGTGTGAGTTAATATAAAATTGAATGTAAACTTTACTATCTAATATCTAAATATTTTAGACAGTTTTATTCCTTACAAAAACATATAATAAATTGTAAGACATTTTTTTACTTATCATGAACGAATATGGAATATTGAAAAATTTGTAAATGGTAACGTATGAGATTATTTTTGAAACAGGCAATAAAAGTGAAGTTTATACCAGCACAACATTAGTATATTTTCGTCCTTATGTTCAAATCAAAAAATTTCAAAAATGGATTACAAAAAATTTTTGAACGTTATAAACTGTATCCATTTTTTTGTAATTTGTAATGCTGTCAACACTAAGTTGTCCCTTAAATGCAAGGAGCGCGAAAGAAGTAGGCCTAAGACAGAAAATGTAAACAACATGGGACGCACACTATGCGATCATCAGTACTACCAACCTGTAAGCTACACACATCCCCCTATATTTCTTTCCTCTTTAAAATGACATTTCATTCGACTAGACGACTAGTAAAAGTGATGTACACTACATCAAATAATAAATTAGCAAATGAATGTCTGTCGGCGGTTTGCCATTTGTTAGAATTCGAAAATATCCTATATTCTAACCTATATGAGACTGATGCATAAATTGATTGGTACTTAAAATAGGAACTCTTTGACAAACTAGTGGTGCCAAATAAATGGAAATTTACACAATAAAAATTATCTGGGCTAAGGTTAAGTTGTTTTGAAGAAAAAAATTTTTTTTACGAAAAAAGTATTGTTTTGACAATTCAAACATGTTGGCTATTTAGATTGATAGCCTATGTCGCACAAAAAATGTAAGAATATTCCAAGAGTTATTAAATTGTAACACAAATCATTAATGGTTAACTCTTATTATAATAAGAAAGTTCAGAATGTTACATATTTCAAATGACGTATTTAATGTAACCACTTTTGAGATGTTTTCACCGGTTTTTTACTAGTACAAACGACGTCAGTCTCCCAGCCGCGGCTACTTTAAGACACAAAAACAAACGAGAAAACGGCCGTTTCTTACCGCTATGATTAAATTTTGTCATTTTTTCTTTTTCATTGCGTGGGGCCTTTGTAAGCGCGGGGCCTTTAGGCCGGCCGCACACTGGAGGAGCAAACTGCTTGAAGCAAGTGTTGCGAGCCATTTTGTTGGAAGCATTTTGACAGTTTGCTCCTCCAGTGTGTGATATCTCGCAACAAAGGGACATTTTGACTCGAGTGACTCGAGAAAGAAAAAGTTGCCCGTTCTTCGCACACCGGTAACATCATGAGTGCAGATGCTGAAGAAGAGGTTAATGTTGCTGTGTGCTTATGGCAGTTTGTGCAAATGTTGGATATGGCTCCAAAAAGGAACCATTAGGTCCACCCTATTAACGAAAAGAGGGATATTAAATAGTTTATATCAGAACTAAAAAGTTTTCCAAACAAATTTTATAATTACTGTAGGATGAGTGTAAGGAGTTTTGAGGCACTGTTGAAGATAGTTGAAGACTAACTAGTTGATACCAACAGTTTATCCACATCTACTAATTCATCTTGACCCTACTGTTGACATTTTGAACGGGACACGTTACACGAGACAACACAAACAAACCTAGACCGGCCGCACAATACACGGATTGGAGGTTATGCCGTCGTGCGCATGCGTATGCGAAGTTTGTTTCCGACGTTTGTTGCGAGACATAAAATTTCAACTAGGCGTCCGACACTGTTTCAAGCGACTCGCGACGTCGCGAGGCGCCTCGAAACGAGCGTTCCATCCGTGTACGCCGGCCCATTGAAATACACGCAGAAGTAGGTGTCCGACAAGATCGTAGAAACAAAATGACTCGCGACACTTGCTTCAAGCTGTTTGCTCCTCCAGTGTGCGGCCGGCCTTACAAGCGCGGGGCCCGGTGCGGCCGCACCGCTCGCACCGCCCTAAGGCCGGCTCTGCAGCCTCGGTATCCAACGGCCTGTTTCCAGAACCTTCTCGAATCGGTCCGCCGAGCGAAAGATATTCCTACGCACGGTCGCTCTCGCCCCATTTCGCCTTCATATTATTTTCTGGACCACATCGCTGCAACGCCATGCTCGGATAAGTAGTTTTACTATAGTTGGGGCTTTCCGTAGGCTAGGGATGAGCGGGGGAATGATAATTAATTAATTAATCTCAAGTACAAATATTATGTAGCCAGTCAATCAAGGCTGTAACTTGTTCTGTAGAGGTAGTCTGGAACCTTAGCGCTCGTGTCGTTTCACGACATGGGCCATCAGCCATAGGATGGGTTTTAGATTTCTAGATGCAGTTCATTATTAGATATTCACCTTGCAATTAATTTAGTATAGATAGATTATAATTAAAACACTCATCAAAATGGCTGATAGGATTCTGGTCCTGTGCTTGGCTGCGATCCGTCCCTGGGTAGTACCCACAGTATGTCCTTCAGATACGTTTCCTAGGTTCAGTCAATAAGTCATGTAGTTCCAGGAATCTCATTTCACGGCATAAACCTCAGTCCTCAACCATTTCCATACTCACCCTTCAGTTAATCACCAACAACCTAGAGATGACTAGTCAGCCCATTCATGTTGTTGCTCGAGCTCAATAGTCCATCAATTCAGTTTGCCAATAGCTACTCACTAAGTTTTAGTTCAATACCACCATAGGTCCATAATCAGCTTTCCGAATACCCATTATCCATAGGTAACCACCATATTCCGGTTTCAAGAAGGATAGAAAACTTAACTACGGTAGTGATGTATATGATTTATAGAAACAAATCCTGTAGTTTTATTACAATGAAATACGGAACCTTTACTCTCATCTTACAAAATGAATAATCAAACTGATACTGATATTGCTACTGACTACACCACGTGAATAGACGTCTCTCAGAATAAAAAAACTGACGTAATCTGATGTGACTGAATTAGCCTAAAAGTGACGAACTATAGACCCACAATTTATATCTTTTAATGCACTACAGTACGATCCCTCCTTGAAGTTTTCACTAAATTGAGGATATTATTGCTCAAGTTGTCTAGTTCTATGTTTTTGTAGCACTGTACTGCAAAACCAGCTGATAACTAATCGTGCTGTAAAAGGAACCCGGTCAAAATTTCTGTTTGAAACAAATACAAAATATATTCAGAAATTGAACGAGAAGTCCGCTCACGTTGATGTACACCTATAATCAATGGTATTAACCTGTACTTTAGGACGATGATAGTGTACAGTAGGTTGAATTATGTATGTCAGTGCCCATTGTTCTGCATTCTGTTTTCAGTCAATATTATTCAACCATTAATATTTTTTGTTATTAACTTGAGTGACCAATAAATTTACTACATTCCTACTAAAATGCACCTTTGGCATGAATCAAGAATCATTTCTAAACTCTGAGTCATAACGATAATGAGAAGTGATAAAACTGAAATGAGCAATGTTTCCCTATGCGCTTGAGTCACCGAGAGTCTAAGATTGCTATTTCTAGATTTATGACCACAATGTACTTCCTGCCGTGAAATCAAACAATCGCTGCTTTCGCTCCAACGCATACATCGCATATCGCGTGGCGTGGCACAGGTCGTGAGCATCGCATCGTGGCGTGGCACAGGTCGTGAGCCTCGCACCGTGGCGTGGCACAGGTCGTGAGCCTCGCACCGTGGCGTGGCACAGGTCGTGAGCCTCGCACCGTGGCGTGGCACAGGTCGTGAGCCTCGCACCGTGGCGTGGCACAGGTCGTGAGCATCGCACCGTGGCGTGGCACAGGTCGTGAGCATCGCACCGTGGCGTGGCACAGGTCGTGAGCATCGCACCGTGGCGTGGCACAGGTCGTGAGCATCGCACCGTGGCGTGGCACAGGTCGTGAGCATCGCACCGTGGCGTGGCACAGGTCGTGAGCATCGCACCGTGGCGTGGCACAGGTCGTGAGCATCGCACCGTGGCGTGGCACAGGTCGTGAGCCTCGCACCGTGGCGTGGCACAGGTCGTGAGCATCGCATCGTGGCGTGGCACAGGTCGTGAGCATCGCATCGTGGCGTGGCACAGGTCGTGAGCATCGCATCGTGGCGTGGCACAGGTCGTGAGCATCGCACCGTGGCGTGGCACAGGTCGTGAGCATCGCACCGTGGCGTGGCACAGGTCGTGAGCATCGCACCGTGGCGTGGCACAGGTCGTGAGCCTCGCACCGTGGCGTGGCACAGGTCGTGAGCCTCGCACCGTGGCGTAGGTCGATGATAACGATGAGTCTAACCGATGATGATAACCGATGGGCCTACACCAGAACAGTCGCACACCAACTGCGCGAAAAATTTCTTCAATTTGCATCAACTGCGCAAAAACCGAAAAGGGTCCCCAAAAATGTGCATCAACTGCGCGAAACCCGAGGCAGGTAGGCCTATACGGTAGTTGGCGGCGGAAGAAATCACCTAGTTTACCACAACCTCCCGTATCAAAAAGTGTGGTCAAACTCTTGGTTTTGGCAGTAGTATTCGTAAATATTTAAGTTATTTTTTAAACTCCTCTCTCCATGTTATTTTATTGGTTATTTCGGTCCGTCACGGTGTAGTTTTCAGAAGCACAACATCAACCACGGCGCCTTGGATTTTTCGTCAATTATAATCTTTTTGAAAGTGTGAAAACTGTAAATATTTTGACGTTTGCTTTGTAAAAGTGGGCTCACTTAAATTTTTTGTTAAAAATAGTGGAAAGATTTTGGAAATATATTTTTTAAGAAGAAATTTATCAGTGAAAGAGTATAAAATGTAATAGTTAAGGCCGGATACAGGTTCCAAAGAGTTTATAAAATCGTCAGAGTATGGTACTGTAATATATTGTCCATTTGGGAACTAGATTTAAATTTTAATTTACTCCACTTTATCAGCTGAACAGATTTCCCATCAACAAATTTTATGCATAGACTCAAAAAAAAGGCAGATGGTATTAACGAGCGGCCTACTAAGCTTTCCACCATGTCAACAACAAAAAAGTAATAAACATATTTTTGTCTTTCGTTTAATTTAATGTACGGCAATGTAAAATTATCTAATTTGCAAATATTAAAACAATATGTTGTCTTATGATATGATACTGAAATAGACCCACCACTTCGCGCAGTTAATGCACGTCTCTGATCGTCCCTTGGAGCGTTTCGCGCAGTTGATGCATCCCTGGCTACCTGGCTCAGGTCAATTCGCGCAGTTGATGCACGCCCACCGGAACCGTACATTAAGCATTTTGCTTCAGGAAATATAAAAGTCCCAATTTAGGCTAAAAGTCAAGTTGTAGATTTTAAGTTTTGTTTCCTAAGGAACCTGAATGAGGGATTAGTGGACGGTTGACCGACGCACGCACACTCACAGCCGCCCTCGATGCTAGCGCGCCGGTAGCGTCAATACGAAACTATGATGTTTTACAAACGAATACCTAAATTAAAGTGTTATAAGTGTAATCAGCGGTAAAATCTGAGAAATATAAGTATAGACAACCTTATTATTGTGGTAAAAGATATGAGTTTTAATTTTTTATTTCATAGATATTATTTTATCATATTATTATCATAATAACATCGTGTTTGGTGTCATTACCATTTAAATTAAATGGAGATTACAAATATACCACCTTCATAGGTAAAAATAATTATTTTATATCAGTTCTCTACTCCACACCCAAGTGTGTGAGTCATCTTACCTGGCGGGCCAGGTGCATGACGTGTTTGAGTGTGTGTGTAAGGGTCAGGCCCGGATTATCGACTAGGCCATGGCCTAGGGCGTCAGCCAAGGGGGGGCGTCAAATGGGCCTTTTTATACAGTACAACTTTTCAGTCAAAATATTTAACCGCAAATAGAATTTAATTCTGGTATTTTCACAATTGTTTCATTAAATTCTTTAATAACAAGAGTAAATAGAATACTCGGCATAAAGAAAAAGAAAAAACATCTATTTAGGCGAACTAGGTGATCCCCTAACTAAGTTGCCGGGACCCGAGGGGCTCCTACGCGACGGGGATGAGCACCCCGCCTGATATGCCATAAAGAGTGTTGTTCCTGATAGCGGTCAAGAGCATCGACCGCCGGTAAAGAGCACCCCCAATAAGCAGTAAACATTCCCCTAATTGACGGTAAACAGCGCCCCTTTGGCTTGGTTTGCCTTGACTTTAAATTTATTTCTGTATTACAATTATATAATATTTGATTTCAGATCTAAAATGTATATGGTGGTAAAATTTTGCATTAAATGATGCAAAAGGCGTCCACGGATTAAAGTGACGAAAATGCTGTCATCACAATTTTTAAATAGTTCTGTGGTTTTATACAACAGCCAAAGTTAGAATTAAAATAAGCAGATAAATGGACTTTTTTTGGGGGGGGGCTTAGTTGTGACCTTTGGCCTAGGGCGCCAGAAAGTGTTAATCCGGGCCTGGTGAGGGTCTTCTTGTGCGCACAGTATGGTTAACCTGTATAGGCACTGGTTAGCAGCATGGGTCTCTATTGCGCACAATGGTCAAGTTTTTGATGAGGGTCAGTTGTAGGAGCGAGCCAAGACCCCACTCAGAGAGGTCTTGAGCGAGCACCATTGCGCACACGGTCACTTTTGCCAGATCCGCCGCGCCGGTTGTTTGCCTCGAAACCAAAGCTAATTTTGATACAATATTTAACCAAACTGAGATGTAAAACTATTGAGACCACATAAGCTTCTCTGTCCTTTTAAAATAATACTGTTCAACTTCTGAAGAGAAATCATTGGGTTTCATCCAATGTATTAACGTATAGACTACTTTTACTTTGGGAATACCCAATATTTGTTTACATGTAGGCTATTATAAAATTTGAGCATATCATAAATTTTTATGAGAGAAAATCTATAACATATTGTAATTAAAAATAAAGTTTATATGATAATAATAAGAAGAATAAATCTTTATTGCCATTTCACAAATACATTGTATGGCATGCGTCACTAGACATAATAAATTAATATTTTTTTACTCAACCTAAACAACTGTCTGTACAGTTGAAAACTTTCAAAAAACAAAACTATAGAATCTATGAGAGGAATAATAAAGGCAAAGAAAAAACCCGTCCCTCACTTCACTAATTTTGACAAACCCCCCCCCAAAAAAAAAACAAAATTTGAGTTTTTCCTCCCCAGCCTGCATGGTTCATAAACTCGCCAACAGTGTAAAAACTGTGTTTGATGAAAAAGGTTTTCAGTTGACAACTAAACCGATTTATGCCTCTCTTCTGCCTAATTTCTAATGGTTAGCTTATTAAGAAATTTCACACCTGCCTGTGAAGGCAAGTTCATCACTACAAGTTGCTGGATTTCATTCTTCAAGACCATGGCAAGGAAAGCTTCTCATAAACTCAAATGAGAAATCTTTGGATAAACACTGGAGAACTCTGGGGTCACTCTCGGATCATTCTAATGGTACAAGGAAATGTTTTGGACTACAAGCCAGTTAACCCTCCAGAGGTCGCTTAAAATTTAAAACGCCGTCTCTCGCTCAAGGAGGTTTCCTCCGGGTTTTAAGTAAATGCACAAAATGTATTCTAAATACTTTTATTGTTTGAAATAAAAACAGAAAATGATCATAAAATAGATTTCAGGCTATATCCCTGCAAGACAGAGCAAGAATGGTTAAGTTAATTTAACAAATGTAATTATTATAACTATTATGTATACAAAACATATTTCACTTTTTTTACTTCAAACTTAACATTTTTTTAATAACAGTTTTGTCAAATAGTTTAAAATAACGTTTTGGAGTCCGAATTAAAAAAGCTTTTGTATAAAACTCAACTATCAGAATAAGTTATATAAAAAGTTGCTATAAGGTTTCCCTGCATAAACCATAAATTAAATATTATAACAATGATACTACAGTCAATTCAAATAATTATACACGGGAAAATAAAAAGTTACTTCAAATAAAAACAAATCTAAAATGGCAAGTGTAGCCTAAAAAATTACAAATAACCAAATAAAAAAACGATCGCACACATACTCTTCCTCCAGGTTCACAAAACACACAAGAACGCTCACGGAGGAATCGTCTAGCACCTCAGGACAGCGCTCGCCAAACTGACCCTGGTCGCTAAAAGCGGGATAAGGGTAGGTTAAATCCGGGGTGAGGAGGGGGGCGACAGCTACACAAAAGTACAGTGCTGTCAACCCCAAGATAAATATTTCCCACAACAAAAAATATTGACCCCGAGGATTCCTCCGCTTAGCGTCCTCTCGAGGGTTAAATACGCCTTCGGTAAGTCATTCAAGGTCCTCCTTCCAGCAAGGGAGGCTTGGCTGTCCGGGGGGAACCCTCTTCTACCAGCGGACCTGGAATGGTTTACTGATGGGTCCAAGGTGTCGATGTGGAGTTTGGCGGGGAGCGGCTGTCGGTGCTATCTGTGTACAGGAGTCCGTCAAGTGACCTGTCTTTATTTATCGACGACCTGGAGTCTTATCTTGAGAACAGATCTAAAGATAGGGTGCACTGGCTGGTTGGCGATCTGAATTGCTGCATTCTTCCGGAAACTAAGGACGGATTATCACAGAGATATCTCGACGTTATGTATGGGGCGGGCTTTGTTAGCTGTATTAATATTCCAACGAGAGTTACAGCCATTTCTAAAAGTTGTATAGATCATTTCTTTACAGATGCAAACAACACTCAACTTGTTAGATCCGCAGTTATAAAATCCGCAATAACCAATCACTATTTAACTGTAGCACAGTTACAGTGTTCTTCAAAGAAAACCAGTTGTTTTAAATCACGTAATGAAGTAATTGTGGATTTCAAAGTCGCTGACCGTCTCATCTCTGACTTGGATTGGTCTCAATTTAATGATGAAGATATTGATGTTAGCTGTCAAAAATTTGTAGAACAATTGCAAATTATTATTAAGTCTGCATCTAAGGAAAAGAGTACGCCTTCTAAGTTCCGCAAACTCAAGCCATGAATCACATTAGGGATTGTCAGATCGATCCGAGTTAGGGATGAGATGAGCAGGCGACTGAAAACCCAACCGTTCAACACAGCTTTAAAAAATCGTTTTAAAAATTATAGAAATATTTTAAGTAACACAATAAAATCAGCAAAAAACATTTTTTACCGGAACAAAATTATTGAAAATAAAGATAATAAAGCTAAACTATGGAAAAATATCGCAGAAATAATGGGGTTGAATAGATCTAATGACACTTTTCCGATCGAACACTTTTTGGATGGCAAAGAAAAAATTGAACCTGATGATATTAAACAAGTTGCAAACAAATTAAATGAATATTATGTTAGGGTGGGGGCCAATCTAGCCAGTGATATCCCTCAGGCATCTAGGGTTGTTGTTGAAGATAGCGATTTTATGACGGACTCCAACTTCCGGCTGGAACCCATGACGGAGGTTGAGCTAGAGAGGGTTGTCCAAAGTTTAAAGGGGGGGTCAGCACCAGGGGATGATCAAATTCCTGCGAAATTAATTAAAAATAATTTTACTTAGGCCTATCTTAAATTAGCACTGATCCATATTATAAACACAAGTTTTTCCACAGACGTTTTTCCAAAAATTTTCAAAATGGGTAAAGTTATTCCTATTTATAAAGGGGGCGACAAGAATAAATGTGTTAGCTTTAGACCGATTACATTGGCAAGTTTGGTATCTAAAATATTGGATAAAAGTGTAAGGTTCCAGCTAGAAAAATATTTATTGAATCAAAATATTCTTTTTGAGAATCAATTTGGTTTTAGAAGGGACAAAAATCTCAACGATGATTTGTTTTTGCTTACAAAAAACATCCATGATGCTATTGGGCGTAATAAAAAGCCTCTACTAGTTTTCATCGATCTCGCCAAGGCTTTTGACACTGTCGACCGAGAAATCTTGTTAAAAAAATTAGAACATATTGGAATTCGGGGATTAGCTTGGGATTGGTTCAAGAGTTATTTAAGTGATCGATATCAAATTGTTTCTATACTTGGTCAATCCAGTGAACCATTAAGAATCGATTATGGAGTCTTGCAGGGCTCAACTTTGGGGCCTTTACTTTTTTTAATATATATTAACAACCTAGGTAAAGTGACATTGGACAAAGGACAAATATTTCTCTATGCTGATGACTCGGCTCTGCTATTTGAGGGTGACAGCTGGGAGGAAACGTACCTCCTGGCCGAGCGCGGCTTGCTCTCCGTCAAGCAATGGTTCGATCAAAATCGGCTCTCGGTTAACATATCAAAAACAAAGTATATGCCAGTGTCCGTGAGAGCCGATCACGATCCTACAGACCTACCGCTCCGTCTACACACATGTGGTGATGTGAATGGGTGTGTGTCGTGTGAATATGTGGAAAGGGTGGTAGAGTATAAGTACCTTGGTGTTATTTTCGACAATCGTTTAAAGTGGACTAGCCATATTAGTTACCTAAGGAATAAACTTCGTAAATTTATTTTTATTTTTCGTAATTTAAGAAATGTTTTAACTGATGATCTAATTAAAACAGTGTATTATGCTTATGTACAGTCTATTTTGTAGTACGGCATTTTGGCGTGGGGAGGAGGCTTTCAAAGTATAATCTCCCAACTTGAAACACTTCAAAAATCCATTATTAAATCCGCGTTGAATAAAAACCGTCGATTTCCTACTGAATTACTTTTTGAAGAGTTCAAAGTTTTTAATGTTTTACAGTTATATGCACGAACATTAATTTTGTACATTGTAAAAAATCGGCATAAACTCTTTCAGCAAATTACGCACAATTACCCCACCAGATCGGCAACTAACTTAGGAATTGTTACCCCAAGATTGACCAAAACAATCACCACCACATCTTCATTTTATATCGCTAACGTCCTCTTTTCACAGCTTCCGATGCATTTAAAAAACCCTCAGCTTTGTAGTTTAGATAGTTTAAAAAATGAAATAAATAAATGGTTGGTACTTGTAGGGCGGGATGGAATTAGAATGTTCCTAAGTTCTCCATACCGATAATCGCCAAGGTTCTTCGCGCGCGCAAGAGAGAGAGAGAGAGAGAGAGAGAGAGAGAGAGAGGGGGGGTGTATGTGTCCGTCCGTCCGTCCGTTGCTTGAGTGTGAGCGTGTGTGTGCGTGTGTGTGTGTGTGTGTGTGTGTGTGTGTGTGTGTGTGTGTGTGTGTGTGTGTGTGTGTGTGTGTGTGTGTGTGTGTGTGTGTGTGTGTGAACAGGTCTCGGTCAGCGCAAAATAGATTACTTAAATTTCAATGTATGTGCATGTATCTCCGGTTCAAGATAATACCTTAATGTATTAAAATAAATATTTTTCTTTCTTTTTATTGCTTTTTGTAATGTAATATTAGACTTTTATTAGTTAACAATTTTGTAACTAGGATAGACAGTTGGACTCTTCCCCCACCCACAGGCATTGCCCATGTGGGGGAATATTTTCAGTGTACCTATATTTTATGTACTATCCAACTTGTTTTTTTTTTTACTGAATAAAGTATTTCATTTCATTTCATTTCATTTCAGGTAAGAGGAGGAACAGGAGCCGAAGTACATGGGGTGCATACAGTGGTAGGGCTTTGTCTCCCAATGGGGGGTGCACCCCACGGTGTTCCAGGCTGAGGTTGCTGCAATTATGGAGTGTGCTAGAGTAAACCTGGTCCAAGGTATCAGGGATAGGAGCATTTCCATTTTTTCAGACAGCCAGGCAGCTCTGATTGTTCTGGACTCCTGAGGGTTCAGTTCCAAGATTGTCTGGGACTGCTTCACCATATCTGCGCTAGGTAGATGTAATAGTGTGACGCTCTGCTTGGTCCCTGGTCACACAGCGATCCCTGGGAAAGAGGCTGCGGATACCCTGGCCAATGCAGCTTTATCTTCAGAAATTAACGGCCCGGAGCCATTCTGTGCTGTCTCTCGTGTGCGTGCCAAGCAGTCATGTCATGGGCGAGGGAGAAGCATCAGAAGGTCTGGTTCAGACTTAGTCAACCGAGGGTAAGTAAGCTCACGCTTCACTCTCCATCTCAGAAAATTGCATCCAACATTCTGCAGCTAGAGAGGAGGCATATTAGGCAAGTAACAGGGCTGGTAACAGGACACTGTCCTTTGAGGAACCACCTGCAGCGCTTGGGTCTCTACAATGGTGACCCGATGTGCAGGAAGTGTGGGCAGTCAGAAGAAACTGCAGGTCACTTGCTGTTTGGCTGCACAGAGCTGGAGGAGGCTAGAGAGAGGGCTACCAAGGGGCACTTTCCTTCCTAAAGATGAGCTTGTTTGCAGGCTGCAGAAGTTTATCAGGTTTCTAAACAGGGATGAGTTCTGAAACACATACGGGGAGTGCAAAGCCCTTGCGGATGACGCACCTTGGGATCAAGTTGGGATTGAATATATGAATGAATGATGAAGCATCATATTCCGAGAAATCAACAAGTCACCATAGGTAAAGGGCGAGAGGGCAAGGGGAAGGGGAGGGGAGAGAGAGAGAGAGGGAGAGAGAGAGAGAGAGAGAGAGAGAGGGAGAGGGACCATGAGAGCAGGGTCGGTGCTTGCCTTTGCCGGAAACCGTGCAGAGTAGTTGACCGGAAACGTCGTCGTGTCCCACACACGCATGCATGCATGGTGTTGAAAATATAGGTTAATTTTATTTTAAAATAGTTGTTTCGATAACGCGACTTGACTGCTTACGTCTAACTTCTTAAAAATGTTTACTGTCCAAAAAATTTTGAAGATCCCATACAAAAACATAGGCCCCTATTAAAAATAATTATACAACTTTTTTTAAATCATAAAAAATCAGGGGTGCCAGGTACCCTTTAGTTTAGCATTTGAAATTATTTCTGACATATTGATCAAAAATACCAATCCAACTGTCTAAGTGTGTTGTAAACTAGCTACGTGTGGCAGGTCGGTGTCACCACCACCGGCGAAGTTACATACACCAAAATCCTCCTGAAGACAGCAGCTGCATTAAGGGAATCGGAGCTCAAAAATCTTTCAACATAGAAATATTTAATTTTCAAGAAGTGTTTATTAAATAATCTCCTACCGATTTTTTTAAATTTATTTGTAGGCTACCATGGCAGCGATGTTGAGGGTTCTAATCCACGCTCTGCCAATGATTTTTATCAGTACTTTCACCTGTACTGTAGCGACTCACCCCCTTACTTTTTCTAATACAATCCACGCACAAATCAATGGTCTTTTTAGACTAGGCAACGTAAAGCAAAAAGAGGTCTGCCAAACTCTATAAAAAAAATATAAAAAACAAGTCACTCTAAAGCAATTAAACATATGTTTTATAATTCCGGCTATAATGACAGCTAAAAATAAGCCAAGGTTAGGTTATTGAAGTGAGGATCCTTCCGCAGCTCCATGGTCTCGATTGATTTCCTCTTGGTTAACTATGCGTGTTATTTTCACTGTGAATAACTTTTGAAAGGAGTTTTGACATAGGCTATTTAACCATAACATAATTAACATTTAACCGCTGCAGCCTACTGTCAACTTGGCTAAGTACGCGTGCGGGGTTGGGGTCATGCCCAAGGGAGGAGATGCATTCTCCACAATCATCAGTGGCATGGCTGAATTTTGGGAAGCAGAACTCAAAAACTGTAAAACTACTATCATTTTTAAACAATCCGTAAATTCTTTCAATTGTCCGTTTTTTACAGTATAATGCGGTACCTGATAGCCTATACGCTACAGACGTGACACTAGTTAGCCCTGCCCTTTTCACTACCTATCATACGGTACTATAAAAGCATAAACTTTTTTCAATGACAATAATACAGTACCGGTATGTAATAGGTACCTATCTAGGGTCATCAAAACTAAAAACTTCGCATAGAACTTGTCACATTGTGGGTGTAGGTGAAATAAGTTGGGATATAGGCTTACATGAAAATTTATGCAAAATAAAAAACAGCATACCCATTATAGTACAGTACCGGTTAGTAATACTTTATTGTTGTTGATATCAATCAAACAATGAACTAAGGAGAATACAGTAGAACCTCTGATATACCCATAACGGGGCCAGGCCATTGTCGGAAGAGAAAAAAGGTCGGATATCAGAGGGAGCAATAAGTACGGTAGTAGGGAAACCCATACACAAAAAAAAACAAAAAAAACATTAACAGTGAGGATTATTGTCAGAGCACATTCCACATCAACAAACTGAAGTTTGTGACATAAAAATAAAGCATAGTGTAGATCAGACACTCTTTCAAGTCTGATTAGGCTTGTTAGCGGAGTGTTTGTACCGTATATTATAGATGGTCGGACACTAGGTCGGATATCAGGAGGATTCGGTTGTGAGAAGTTTGGATATGAGAGGTTCTACTGTAATATATTGAGCACGATATTACTAAATTAATCACCAACGCCGTCATTACGTACGCTATTGGTACGGTACTCTAGAGAGTTAGACCATATCTGAATCTCAAGGAAATGTAACATTTCTAGCTACCTACATAAAAAATATAAGAATTAACTGTAGATTTTTGTGTTTGCATTTGACAACTTCCTTAAATAGATATGTAGGCCTAACATAAATCCATGGATCAATTTATTATGCTGAGCTCAGAGTCATGTTAATCAGCTTATGTCATGTTATGCTTTTATCCGAGACATGTGTCAGCTTAAATTGTAAAACACACGTCCTATGGTAAGTAAAATTAAAAAAAAAAAAAAAAAAAAAAACGTGGTCACTATGCATACGAGATGAACGTAAACACTGACCACTATATATAAATTTGAGCATTGCTAAGCCTACCATGTCATTAAAATAGTAGTTTTAATTTTACGAGAGCAGCTCACTAGACTGGTGTTTTAATTTTTGCTATAGTTTAGCCTTAAATAGTAAATATTACTTCTAAACTAGGCCTATCAAGAAGGTATTTGTTGTCAGACTTAAGTGGCTTTGACTAACATTCCACAGGTGAATTAAGAGCCATAGACCCGGAAATGTGTACCTTTTAGTAACAAATAAAAATCCAAAATAACCAATGAAATGTCAGGGACATTGCAATACTATCGATACCAGTAGGTATCAATACTTTTATTTCGATACCTGTGGTATAACTCTCCGTATCGAATGAAGCAATACTTTAGCAGTATCGGATGAAAATATGCAGTATTGTATTTAAAAAAATCTTATTTTTAATAAAACATGTAGGGCCTATGTTATAACCAATTTAAGGGTTGATTTCTTTGAAAGACTCATGTTGATTTAGGCCTATATCAAATATGACTGTTGAATTTAAACATAACCGTTCATTTAGTTTTAAATCAACGAGTAGTCTGATCATTTCCACATCATTTACTATACTGTACCGTACACTGTAAGATCGTGAACATTTTTAGGTCTTAAAGCCTACTCAAGAAAATCTTATAATGACCAATTATCTGAACTACGCTACCTATAAGGATAATCTCAGTGTTTAGTTTTGTTATTTAAAATCAAAATTATACTGTAGTAGGCCTACATCGTACTTGTCAGTCATGAAGTAAGTATTACTTTTACAACATCTGGTTTACTGTTATGCTGTTTATTACAAATTAACAGCTGCAATTTTCAAGAAATTAATCTCTACTGTATGTTAATCTGAAAATGAACATATTTATAAAATTTTAATGGGGAAAAACTTTGAAAGTGAATGGGGCGAGTACAAAACTGCCTAAGTTCTTTTAATAATGTATACTTTGGTTGCCGATTGGCTGACAACTTATGAAAATGATTCATTCGATACCTTACATATTCGATCCTTACTGTATCGATACCGGTACTTTTGAATGCGAAAGTGAATGGGGCGAGTACAAAACTGCCTAAGTTCTTTTAATAATGTATACTTTGGTTGCCGATTGGCTGACAACTTATGAAAATGATTCATTCGATACCTTACATATTCGATGCTTACTGTATCGATACCGGTACTTTTGAATGCGATATTATATAGGCCTAGTGGTGTCGATACCGCGAATCCGATACCGTACAGTAGGCCTATCAATACCAAGTATTGGATGATTGACGGTATACCAACGTTCCTAATGAAGCGTTTAGAAAAAAACTTACCCAAGCAGGAAGTTCGTCGATTCTAGCCAGAATAACATCTTTCTCGTTGGACAGAGCTGAGAATTTGGCAACATTTCGTTTAAGCTCCTTTTCTTTCTTCCACTGGTCCCGCATAACTGACAGTACCAACGGGCCTATTAACCATGCTGGGCTTATGTTAAAATAGCCAAGTAAATAAATAACACCGACAGTTGCTATTTGTTTGGATGCATTTTTCAAAATGTCAAAAATACTTGTACCACCAACTTTTTTAACCACTTCCTTACATGGCTCCCCTTGTTTGGAATCTGCCATGTTTAAATTAACAAACAAATTAAATGTCTAAAATTTACAAAAATTGAAACACTTGCAATACAATTTGATCATTTGACGAAAGACCAAACAACCCGAACTGCAAGTTGCAAGTCCAAACTAACCTTAAAATAACACAGAACACAGGCAGACAGAAACAATACGACAGTCGACTATGACGAAGGCTGGGCTGCCCAGTGCTCGCGCCCAGCTGGTTTCTGGTTTGACATGATTGTAAATTATCAGCTGATGCTGTTAACTGTCTGCTTCTCAGCACAGCATAGTGGCTAAATGGCACCTGAATATATTTTTACGATTTTCAAGGTGTTGATATTTTTATACTATAACAAATATAGAGGGTGTCTTATCTGAAGGTTGGATTTTTCACTTTAATAGTCTAAATTTAATAAAAAAAATCAAATAAGGTTTTATTTCAGAGCCGGTGATGTGTCTTGGCTCAACCAGGGTGGTCTTAAAGATATGAATAAATAAATAGATATGTCATTATTCACGAGCGTTTCTAAGTACAAAGTACAATATCTGCTTTACAAAATAACTCATGTCAAACAATAAAATATACGCTAAAACTAACACAAAACAAAAACTAATAAACTATGGAATATATTCCAAGGATACAAAGTTCGACAAGAAATATTTATTTACATGCCTTTTGAAACCTGTGGTTGCTAAAAGTTATAGGTCACAATGGGGAGGTCATTGAAAGTTGTAGCCCAATAGAGGAAAAGCTTTTCCTACCAGCCTCCAACCTGGAGTTTGGAAAATGCAAGCAGTTGTCCTATAGAGTACTTCGCAGAGCGACCTTGTCTCCATGTAACAAGCCTTTCAAATAGGCATTGCGGCTCCTGCTGAGCCAATACCTGGTGGACAAGTTTGCATTTTGCAAACAATAGCTGGTCGGTCATGTCTAACGAAGCGCACAATTTCATACACAAATTGTTGACGAAGTGTACGGCAGTGTTTTGTATAGCTTCTGGATTCTGAGCATTTCTTCTATAGAAATAAATGCTATTTCCAAAAGCAGGAAGACAGTACCATATTATATAGCACTGATAAAATTAATGACTTAACAAGTTGTAGTTTCGCACCATATGGTAGAATGGATCTGTACCTGTACAAACCTCGCAGCCTTCCCAAAGCCAGTTGAGAGATGTGTGATATGGTCAGAAAAAGTGAGTTCGCTATCAAGTTCAACGCCCAAACTCTTGACCGAATTTGCCACCTTCAGAAATTGGCTCCCAAGTTGTATTTGCACATCTCCATCAACAATGCTTTGAACAATATTGGGAAATATGGAGTACTGTGCACTTCTCAGAGTTCAACTTGAGACCGTGTCTCCTCATAGTGACCATTCACCTATACACTCGCAAGATCAGAGTTAATTTTCTCTAGAACTTGCCCAATCAAATTAGGCTAGTAGGAATAAAAATGCAGTTGGTAATCATCAGTGTAAGCGTGAACATTTGCAGTAACGCACACAACTGGCAAAATCAGCAGTGTATAAGGTGTACAGGATGGGACCCAGACAACTCCACTGCGGTACCCTCGTTGGCTTTGCAAGGGGAGATGAAACATCTGTGCCCAACCTAGTCATCTGACACCTTTTTTCTAAATAGAATAGATCTGATCCAAGTGACTGCACTTTCCTGAAAACCAAAATATTTCAGCTTTGCTAGTAACAAACTGTGGCTTATATGGAATCAAAAGCCTACGAATAATCGAGCATGATAAGAGAGCTACCTACACCTGCCTCCGTCAATAGCCCCAAACAAGTCAGCAAACATATTCACCAATGCTGTGCATGTGCTATGATTTTGTCTAAATCTAAGAAAAAAATAGGTCTTAATTTATGAGTGGTTGAAGGATTTGTAGTTTTATTTGGTAGTGGGTAAACTACTTTCTTTCTATGCATTTGGAAATATACCAGTTTGTACAACTCGTTCATCAGAGAGGTTATGGCACCGATGGCAAAGGGGCTAGCAGCCTTTATCATCAAAATACGCAGTTCGTCCAAACCAACAGTGCTGGAAGTTATCTCATAGCCACCTTTACTTCTTTCTCAGAAACCTTACAAAAAACAAAGTTATTTTTATAGTGGCCTCTTTCATTACTGTAGAAACTGATTAGCTCTGTGTCTGCCTCAGAAAATGACCCCATATTAACAAAATAATCATTTAGTTCATTGAAAGTAAATTTTTCAGGAAGTGTATCATTTCTTCTTTTAACTACAATTTCACTCTGTTTCAGACATTTCTAGAACGCTCTACTATCCTTACAGTCTGTCACTTTCTTGGCAAAGGAGCATTTTTTTGCCTGCGCACTATTGGTCCATTTAGGTTGTTTCTTACTTTCTTATATTCCGTCCAGTCACATGCCAGCATTGTATTTGAGAACTTTCTTCTCAGTTTGTTTTGCAATTTTGGCGATAAAATAATTTCTTCATTTCCCCATGGGGATTTTCTTTTACTTACTCTTTTTAGCGAATTTCCCTATAGTGAACACGCTATTATGGTGGTAGCCATGGTAATACCTAAGCCCGGGACCACTTTACTTTTTCATTTTGAGGCCCCCAGAAGCAAAAAACACCGTTCGTTCATTTTCATATATATGTATATATATATGTGTCCGTGGTAAGGATAACTTTTGAAGCGGACCTCCGATTATGATCAAATTTGGTATGAAGGTGTAAGACCAGGTCTATTTTCGCGAACCAGCATTGTCGGGTTATGGGAACGGGGTTTTATGGGGTTTCAAAGGGGTCAAAATTGGGTTTTTTGCATTTTTGGACCTCAATTTTCAAAATTCATGAATTTTAACTAAAACCATTCAAAAAAGCTTAAAAAAACAAACAATTTAGTATTTTGAATTTTTAACTTAACTTAAATGGTTACAGAGAAAATCCAAAAATGTGTTTTCCATGTTATTCTCATGGGAAATCAAGGAAACCCTATATCTTACCTATTTATTAACATAACTTAATCAAATTTGGTATGTACATTACCTTGATAGGGTTTAACTTATACTTGCTTACAAAACCCATATGGCGGCAAACCTACATACTCACCGCCATGGGGTTTATGGGGAAAATAAAAATTGTCAGAGCTTGATACAATTTTTTTTTTACATTCACCAATTATTGATTAACTTAAATTTTCTAACAACACCCCATGGCAGCAAACCTACATACTCGATCCTATGGTGTTTTTATGGGGAAAGTAAATAATCTGAAATTCCATTGGAAATTCGCTGAGTACGCAGGTCTGCTGCGACGGGGGTATTGTTACTACTGGTGCTGAAATATCATATATATTTTGTACATATGAAGTAATAAATCCTCCTTGTTATCTACCCCATACATCTTATAAATACTCTTCCACTCAACTCCTGCTAGCATGTTAAGTGCATCGGAAATATTAAACTTTGAAAATCTTTATAAGTAATATATATTTTGCAGCAACTTTTTCTCTTTTGCATTTAAGCTCACAAAAAAACAATTTATGGTCAGTTATCCTCATGTTTCTGCAATCCAAAATGCTAGAAGCATCAACTACACCACATTTTTCCATCTGCATGCTGGCTTTTTTGGTAATTATATGGTCAATCAAAGTGGCCTGTTTATCTGGTAGTTACTCGAGTTGGTTCAGAGATATGTTGTACTGTGTTGTATATTTTTAAAAGTCTTTGAAAATATTTTGCTTCAAGGCAATTGGAATTTGAATATTGAATATTGGACAAGGAATTTGACAATAAATCAATATTTGTATCTCCCAGACATAAGACGTCCGTACGGAATCTACTTCAATTGCCTTGTCCACAAACAATGCCTGAAACAAGGAACCGAAGCGAAGCAGGTGTGACTAACATATGTGGCGGTCTGTACACTATGGCAATACTTATTTTGGCCCCTCTCGTTTTCAGGACCACAGAGATAAATTCTATGCCTGGGTCCACAACGATAAGATGGATAATTTCTCAAGCCATTCCCCCTTTGACATAGAGATAACTGTGATAGACTTCGATATTTGATAGACAGAGTTTCATTAAAAAACATCTCAGGACCTTGGCATATGATTGTACATAAGTAACTTAATAAAAATGCTTTGTTAAGCCGCCAACCACAATTTAGATTTTAAACTCAAGGGCGGATCCAGACAGGGTCCTAGGATGTTTTCGGGTACTTGCGAGATCTGATTTTGGAAACCCTATTTATATAATAGGTCCTTATTTAAAACAGCAATAAGAACAAATTTTGCCATAAAGTTAGAAATAAGCAAATAATGTACGAACCCTATAATCATTCATCGTTTTCCATCCGTCTTGTCTGTATGTATGTTTTTGATTTATATGACATCTCAAAAACTATTTTGGATACGGAATTTAAAATTGACACAATAATCGTATGATACAGTAAGACAAAAACTTTTGAAATTTTTTAACATTTTGGTTAAAAATTTATGGCAATGTAAAATTTTGCCAATTTTCTTGTAGAAAAAATAAGCATTTTATAAAACGTATATCGTTTATACTACTAAAAAAATTAGCAAAATTTAAATACCAGAATAAAAACACCATTTAAAAAAATTAATGACAATGATGGCGACATAGCATCCTTGAAATCTGAATGCAATTTCAAAATGGCAATTGACAAGCTGGCATGCAAAATTCGTTTTCGTTAATAAATACCTAATTTCACTATTGTCCGTTGTTTGATGTTTTCATTCATCCTATTTTTAGTTGAAAACTTAAAATATGCAACCAACTTTTTTTTTAGATACCTAAAATGTGTAGGGTAAATAAATTAAAAATCATCCTGTAAAGTTACACAACCCAAAGTGTTTGACTTGTCAATTACTGGATAAGTGTTTTTTTTTTTTCTTGTGACACGATCGCTGATAGACACCCACATGACCAAATTTAGCCTAAGGTTGTTAAAGATTGATTTTTGTAACTATCAAATAACACATAGATTTTTAATCTGCGAACTAAGAAAATGTTCTTTATGAAAACTGCAGATGCCAAATCAATTACTCAGAAAGTGCTTACCCACATTTAGCAGTGTACCATCATCAGCTGAAAAAAATCTTTCTGATAAGATTCTGTCACTGTCATAGCAGCTTTTTAGTGATAGGAACATTGTTCATACCAATTATAACAGTCGATCGGTATTCTCGAATATTTTGCAAGGTTCCACACCTATATATTCAGTAGCATGGCTGTCCCGAAATCCTCGTTTTATAAAGGCTCAAACACTTCACAAAAACTGTAAAAACTGCATCAGTAAATATTTGAGAAACGAATGATTTAAAATAATTTTTTTTATTAGTTTACAAAAAAACATTTTTGCTATCAGTCGGAAATGAGTAGTGACTAATTTATTGTAACTATATAAACCTTTTTTTACAATGCAAGTAGAAGGGGCCTACGAAACAACGTGCCTGCATACTTCCCCCCACTAACTAATTGAGGATTAGAATTATTAGCGGATTAGCTGAAATTCGGCCGCATCTGGTCACTTGACCAAAAATGTATGCAGGCCCGTTAGTTTTCGTAGGCCCTGCGAAGATCCAGCTCATGTGTGTTGCCTACAAATGGTTGTGTCAGCAAAGCTTTATAGTACAAGTGAATTTGTTTAATTCGTTTATTCAAACTAACAGCATTTAAAATTCAGCCATTCACCTAATTTAATGCCTCTGACTGTAATTTAACATTACAGTTCACAGATAGGTCAATTAATTAATTTAGGGGGTGCGGATCAAAATCTCGCCCCAGGCGCCCATTACCCTCGAGGCGACCCTGTTCAGTAGCTCCAAAATTCCCACAAATATGGGAGCTCAGTGCCAATCAAGTGGTGCCGCTCCGACAGAGGCACGCCGCACTATAAGAGGCGCTTATGTATTGACAAAGGCACTGCGCCTTGTTTAGTTACAAGAAAAGTCATAGACTTTAATTATTGTTTCATATTTATATTAGATTTACTACATCAAAAATTATGTACTCAGCAAGCAAAGAAAAAAAAAAATCTCTTTTCAGTTTATGTCCCTACCCTGATGTCAAAACAAAAACTTAAGTACTTCCGAATTTTGTAAAATGCAGTAGTGGCGCAGCGCCCCTTGCGGCCGCATGGATCGCATGGCCTTCACACTTGCCCCGAATCCAGAGACTTGTTTTTGGGAGGGGTTTGCAGAGATGTAACAAGAAACAAATTCCTGAACTGCACAAAAATGCATAAATATACTATTCAGACTCAGACCCTATTTTGGCTATTTTCTTACAAACATTCAGCTCAATCGGTGCAGATGTTTTTTCGAAGTTGTCACAAACATCCAAACATTCTAACCTTCACAAACCATTAATACACTTATATACTTACTAGGAGCACTGTCAATTAGCATATGTGTGTGTCCGTTAACACAATAACTTTTGAACGGAACCTCCGATTTTGATGAAATTTGGTACAGAGGTGTAAGCCAGTATCTACTTGAATGAGTTCGCGAACCAGAATGATCGGACCATGAGAACGGGGTTTTATGGAAAGGGTAAAAAATGGGTTTGTTTACTTTTACTTATTAAGTTCAACAATTTTAACTTCAACCATTTAAAAAAAGCTTATAAAAACAAACAATCTAGTATTTTGAATTTTTTACCCAGCCTAAATGGTTATGGATAAAATCTAAAAACTATGTTTTCCATGTTATTCTTATGGGAAATCAACAAAACCTTCTATCTTGCTTATTTATTGACATATCTTATAAAATTTGATACTATGTACATTCATTAGGAAGCGTTTAACTTATATTTTCTTACAAAACCCATATGGAGGCAAACATACATACTCACCCCTATGGGGTTTTTGCAGAAAATGAAAAGAACACCATTACCTGATAAAATTTGTTTTGTACATTCACTAGGTAAGGTTTAACTTATATTTACCAACAAAACCCATATGGCGGCATCCCCATTCTCTCATCCCCATGGATTTTATGGGGATATACCAAAATTCTATTGGAAATTCGCTGAGTACGCAAGTCTGCTGCGAAGGAGGTATTTTTAGCAACTGTCCACCACGTTATAAGAAACCTGAAATTCCTGATGGCATTTACAAGCAGAAATATAACAAATAACTACTTAAAATCACAAAATTTACACACACAAATGTGAAGAGTCTTGAACATATTTTTCTAATCACAGCAAATTTACATTCGTCATCATCAATGTAATGGATTCTTAGATTGTGAGCTGAGGTAAATATTTTGGGAAGTGTCCTGAGTGTACTCTGAGATTAGCATCCTACCACCAAGACCTTAGTTGTACTGAGCCTTGTAAACTAACATATAAATTTAAGAGTTATAAAAAATTATTATAGTTTACAATCAACGAGAATAAGTCTTATATAGAGTGCTTAAAAGATGATTATCACCATTTTACCAGCTGGTGATAGTAAAACTATAACTGTATGGAAACAAACAAAACTATCACTCCTTGACACCGCTGCTATCTTCTCCGACGGTGAATTCTGTAGCTCTATCGTGATGTCACATAGTAACACTTGTTCGTCATACTAATAGTTGAACACAAGACTCTGTTAGTAGTCTATGAATAACGTGTCATTTTCATTAAATAAGACCCATCCGTGGGAGTTTACTGTATTGTGTCAATGTTGTATTTTCCTTGACAATTTTTATTTTTTTAACATTTGCTTTCTTTCCTTTCTTTTTATCAATATTTTACCCTAAACCGGGCAAAAAATATTAATTTTTTTGGTTGGGGGGGAGGGGGGACAGCCCCTACTGCTCTCCCCCCCTTGGGTCTGCCCGTGTTCACACTTACAAAGAGATCATTCATCATAATACTCTATAAGTTTGTATTTGGCGTGGAAAATTTTTATTACAACAATGTTCATTTGCAGAAGGACATATTATTTTTCAGTGTATATTTTCAAACATAGAAAGTACTCTAACAAAAAATAATGAAAAAATTTTTCTAAAGGACATTTTTTAATTTTTTTTTATTAATGCCAAGTAAGACTATTCTAATTCAAAAATAAATTTCACTCTATTTTTATAGAATGATCTTTACAATTTTTTTACTAATTTTAGATGATTGGAACTGACAAATTTCTTTACACTTGCAAAATTTTGATATACTTTCACATTTTAAAGATATATCTGACTTAGAAAATGTATGACCTCTAAAGATAAACATAGAAACAAATTATCTTTTTAAGAAAATTAAAATTACTGAGAGAAAATCTTATGCCAAATATGAACATAATTTAACAATCTGTTACAGGAATAAAAATTATTAAGAGTCAGCAGTGCTGGGCACCTTGGATTTTTATTCCCTTAAGACTAATGTTAAGTTACAAACATCCCCTACAACTTTAATATAAGACAAAAAAGATTCATCTTTATGTCATTTTTAAGGAAATTTTAATATCTAGGATACTGTCAAATCAAAATCACGATTATAGATCGATTGATGAGATGAAACTACTAAAAAACACGTCCATTTTGGAACAAAAAACTTTGAGAATACTTTGTTTTTTATTAATCAAAAAATCAATAATATAAAACTATTGATTTCATAGAGCCATAGGAATTAAAATTTCCTTTAAAATGATATAAAGATGAAACGTTTTCGTCCAATATTACAATGTGGACAGTGGATGTATGAAATTTAAAATTAGTCTTATGGGGATAAAAATCCAAGAGAGCCAGAATTGCAGACTCCTAAAGAGAAAAATGCAAAATAGTTATAATAGCTGCTTGACTGATATTTGTTTATACCGGGTGTCCCAGACCCGGTACACCGCTTTTAAAATCTACATAATTAATTTTTCACTCAAACAAATTGTGTCATTATATAGGTAAACTAATTGCAAGATCTCCATTAATGACAAATCCAATGTACAGGGTGTACCGGAAGGGACCCATCCAGACTGCAAGTGATTAATTTTAAACACGAACCCCCACTTTCTATGGTATTTTTTTTATTCTACACATAATTTTAAGACTACTTTACACTTTATTGTGCATACGTAATCCTAGTGGTTTGGGAGTTAATGACGGTGGAAGTTTTGTTTTCACCCATAAGAATAACAGAACAAATTTTCACTTAAATTATTACTGAAAGTTTTACCTTTAACATAACCCAATGAGCATAAAAATTGTTTGAAACTGTTTTAAAATTGTTTTAATACAATTTCAAAATATTTTGATATAAGTTTGGTATTAAAACAATTTTAATACAAGTTTTAAATCATTTTAAAATTGTTTTAAAACAAGTTTTATAAACTCATATCAATACAAGTTTTAATGACAGTTTAAACCCTTTTAAAATTGTTTTAATACAAGTTTATAAACTCATATCAATACAAGTTTTAATAACAGTTTAAACACTTTTAAAATTGTTTTAATACAAGTTTATAAACTCATATCAATACAAGTTTTAATAACAGTTTAAACACTTTTAAAAATGCCACAAGCAGCATTTCAACTAGATTAAAATAATTTCAAAACAATTTCAAACTTGTTTCAAAACTATTTTAATAGCATTTAGACGAGGAATTTTTTCACTATTGATAGAAGTTTTAAAATTGTTTCAAAACAATTTTGAAACAAGTTTAAATTTGTTTCAAAACAATTTTGATACGAGTTTTAAACAAGATTTATCTATCAAAAAGTTCACTATACTGTCCCCAGGATTTGAACCAGTGACATCTCACTTATTGATCCAATGTCTTACCAACTGAGCTACACGGGATGCTTGATAAATGCCTCACAATTACTAGTTATACTTGCAGCTTGGCTTTCACTGGTGCACTTAAAGAGTTACAAGTCAAAAGTTTTGGAATGTCAAAAGTAGACTCTAAATCGAAGTGACTTTAAAAATTTACTATTTTCAGTTGTTTAAATAACTTATTTCAGAAAAATTTCAATAGTTAAAAGACAAATTTATGTAAAAAGTTTTTCACAAATTGACTGTGATAAACTTTAATTCACTTGTATGCTACAGTTGTCAAATATTTTGTTGTTGAATTTGATAAGTTGACAGAAGTTTATGTGTATAGTATTTCTTGTGATGGCACCACAATTTAAGTTAAATTAATAAAAAAAAAACCCTTTACCTTTATTAATTAAATACGACACACAAGTGGGTTAGAAAAACTAGAGCTTGTCCTTGATTGTGTAACATAAAACTTTGAATGTTTTGGGAGTAATAAGAAATGATGTTGAATAATACTATATTTTAAGAAATGATAGGTCTTAAATCGTTCGGGCTTATCTTAAATGGTTTTGGCAATTAAATCATAACTAGAGATCGCCTCCTGATCGAAATTCGATCAAAATTTCACTTGATCTGGAACCAAGAAGTTTAAAAACATTTTAGAACAAAATATCTGTTCTTCCTAATTTTCTAGCAGTTGTTTTTACAACAGCTGTCTAATGATTCATTCAATCCACTTTTCTCCATAAGATTAACATTGGAACTTTGAAAGCCTGTGGGGCGTAGCCCTGGAGTCCGATGTGAATTAGAATGCGATTCTGCTCATCTTCAGGACTTCACCTTTCTAACGGTATGCGCGGATTTATCCTACGATGCACATGAGCTGAGAAAAAAGGAGGAAATGAAACATGCTTGCGTATTAATATATAGATTATTGTTGAAAATAAAAAAATCAGAGTACTCAAATGTGTTAAATCTGGAGTGCTATTAACTTTAATATGTCTGTATGTGATGTTAGTAGCTTTTGTTTCAATCTCATATGAATATTATTATTAAAAACATAATATTTTTCAAATATATTTCACCAATTATATTATAACAATTTTGAACTTGTTTTAAAATTGTTTTAAAAGAGAGTTCGTAAACAATATCAAAACAATTTTGAACTTGTTTTAAACTTGTTTCAAACTGGTTTTAAAACAGTTTTAAAAGATAATTCATCAACTATATCAAAACAATTTTGAACTTGTTTTAAACTTGTTTGTAACTTGTTTTAAAACTGTTTTAATATGAGTTATTACCAACTCTATCAAAACAATTTTAAACTTGTTTCAAACTTCTTTTAAAACAATTTTAAAACCAAACTTATTTTAAAATTGTTTCAAAACTATTTTAAAACAAGTTTCAACAGTTTTCATGTTGCTTGGGATGTTTTAAAATTGTTTTAATACAAGTTTATAAACTCATATCAATGCAAGTTTTAATAACAGTTTTTACACTTTTAAAATTGTTTCAATATTGTTTTAATACAAGTTTTTAAACAACTTTTTTAAAACTTTATCAATATAAGTTTTAATAACAGTTTAAACAATTTTGAAATTGTTTAAAAATTATTTTCATATAGTTGTAAAAACTTGTTTTAATATAAGTTTTAATACAAGATTAAACAATTTTAAAACTGTTTACAAACCATTTTAATATTAGTTTAAAAAGTTATTATAATAACAGTTTGCAAGAATATTGAAATTGAATTGAAACGATTTTAATATTAGTTTTATTTGCTTATTAATAAAAGTTTTAAAAACAGTTTAAAAATTTTGTTAGAAAATGTTTATATTAGTTTTTAAATTGTTTTAATAACAGTTTTGGAACTCATATAAAATTATCGAACAACAATTTTAAAACTGTTATCAATATAAGCAAATAATTTGCAGCAGAGCTGCGCATTCGGCAAATTTCCAAAAGAAATTTGGTATTTTTTTCTATTTTCCTATAAAAACCATGGGATTGAGTACGTACCCACATAGCACACGTCGTCAATTTGACGTCAAAAAGTGATCAAAGTCGTCAAATTGATGTCAAAGTAAAATATTAGATCAAGTATTGACGTCAAAATGATGTAAAAATTTTGCATTCTTAAATTTAAAATCTAATGTAACAAATGAAGAAAAAAACATTTTTTAAGTCTTTTACAACAAGAGAACATTTTTATTTGTTTAACAATTTGTAAAACAATTGAACTCGTCAAAAACTTGACATCATTTTGATGTAAAAATTATGTAAAGTATTCGATCACACAGTCAAAAGTTTTACATCAATTGAGATAACTGCAATTTGTTAAACATTTACACATGAAACTAACATGTAAGGGAACTCTAGTTTAAGACCTATTTGGGAAGACATAAAAATATATAGGCCACGGGAAATGCGTTTAATTTGATCAACGCAAAGAAACTTGGGTATCAACTGGCCAAGAAGTGTAACAATTAATGTGTAAAGCGGAGAGCAGTGTGGCGTAGTTGGTAGGGTCGCGGTTTGGGAACCTAAAGGTCATGGGTTTAAATCCCGCCAGCGGCAGAAACTTTTTGTTGCTTTAAAATGTTTTGATAACAGTTTTAAAATGTTTTGATAACAGTTTTAAAATGTTTTGATAACAGTTTTAAAATGTTTTGATAACAGTTTTAAAATGTTTTGATAACAGTTTTAAACTGTTTTAATAGAAGTTTTAAAATTGTTTTAATACAAGTTTAAACAATTTTAAAATTGTTTTAATAGAGTTTTGAACAATTTTTAACTCATATTAATACGAAAACGTTGTTGACTGTACTTCTATTGATAACAGTTTTAATACGAGTTTGAAACTTATTTTAAAACAGTTTTAAACCCATTTTTTTGCTCATTGGGAAACTGTCCAAGCATAAAAATATCTTAAAACCTCATTAAAAATAATATTTAATCATAAAATACCAATCATCACATGAATAATATTTGATTTGAACACATTTTAAATAATTTCCGCCATTTTGTAAAATTTATGGAAAATAAAATAATTGATGACAAAACTAATAATTTGTGATGCTTAAGTATTTAAAAAAGGAGTCTAAGGCATTTTTATGCTAGGCCTTTTTTGTTTAACGGGAAATTTACAGAGGTAATGGATGTGATATTTAGCTCCTTGTTATTTTTATGGGAAAAATAATACTTCTACCGTCATTAGGCCTATCTCTCAAACCGTTTTGATTAGGGGTACCTATTAAGTAAAGTTGTCTTGAAATTATGTGGAGAATCCAAAAATAACATAAAAAGTGAGGGTTTTTATTTAAAATAAATTACTTCCGGTCTGGACAGGTTACTTCTGCTACACTCTGTACATTAAAATGAACATCAATTGATAGAGCTTAACTGGTTTACCTATAATGACACAGTTTGTTTTTTTGAAAAATTAATTGTATAGATTTTAAAAACTGTGAACCCCCGGTCTGGGACACCCGGCATATAAACTTTTTTCTTTATTTTTGTTAAAAGCATCATTGCCTAAGACCCAAAATGTTTTTAACTGACACCAAAATATTAAATATATATGAATTTCTCAATAAGGGCTGTGTTATCAATAGATTGGTATAATTGATTTTCTATTGTAACATATTAGCCAACATACTTTGTTAGGTATTATAACAGATAATCAATGATAGTACACATAATAGAGAGTCACTACTAATGTTGCAATTTACACAGTGTTAAAAGAGATAAAAAATACCCCCGTTGCAGTAGACCTGCATACTTGGCGAATTTCCAATGGCTGTTACCCAAGTAGCAAAACAATATTGTCTCCATATTGTCGACAATATTTTTTCAACATTGATAAATATTTGGCCAATATTGAATAATATTTTAACAATATTGTTAAAATGTTTTCGTGCAACAAAATACCTTGTTAAGACAATATTGTGGCAATATTTATTTGTGTATACTAAATGTAATGTGTGTAATTTATTTTGGAGGAATAAAAATTATTCTTATTCTTATTCTTAATATTGTTCAACCTTGTAACAATAATGTCTGACAATATTGAAAAAGTATTAACAAATGAAAAATAAAATATTGCTCGACCCCCAGACGCAAAACAAATGTATTGTTTAATCAATAAAATATTTTGTTTTATTGGTGAGTAATACCATCAAGTTACCATTGAAGTTATGTAAAAATACAATTAATAATTCGTACAAGGAAATATCAAATATTTTATTATATTAACATTACTTACACATAATCATATTAGTTACAGATATGGATGGTTTAGTACACTGTATTTACAGTTGATTATTTGATAGTAAAACCTTATAATAATGGAAGATTTTCATTTATAAATTGACATTTCAACTTTATATATGGAATGTCGATAACTTACATTTTGCTCAAAATGTAAGTTAACAACAATCGAAACTCTTAAGTTTGTAAAGTTTTAAAAATATACAACTTTGCTAATATTTTCAAAATACTATACAATATAAGAACTTTTTCACACACGGATTAAAATAAAAGATTCAAACAAGAGAAAGCAATCAGGACTTTAACTATGAGTAATAATTTCCAACTGGAAATTTTAGAATAGAACATTTATAACAAGAAGGGTACAACCTGGCAGAGTACAAAACATAAAACTGAGGTATGGTTTGATACATGGGTCATACAATCTAAGGAGGCGACACAATTAAAATAGTTGGACCCAAGATAATAACCAGCACATAACTGTCACTGGCACATAACTGTCACCGTTCATACCTGGCCCTGCTGCGCCGGCCAGTAAGGGGGCATTCCACAACAAATGGACAATGGACGCATCGAGTTGATTTACTTTCTAACACGTGTCTAACACTCTTACCTTTTACAATTTAACACTATGATTTTATTCCAAATGAGATATTATTCAAATTTATTTATTGTTATAGACTTTCAGTTAAACCAAATATATATATATATTATTTTATGTATTATTCTGTAGCAATGAGATGTAAGATGTAACAACTTTTTTTGTTGATAACAACATAAAAAAAACATAATGGATTATCATTATTATTTATAGCAATAATATTTATAATTATCATGATTTTTTTTTAGATTTGGTGTGTAAAAACTGCAACAAGTATTTGAAAATAATTATAAAAAATATTATAATGATTATAAATATTAATTAATTACTATTTAATAAAAATATAAGTTGTTTTTGATATTTTTGTCCATCAGTATTTTTGTTGTATATTAGGAGATGAACACACAGAACGCGGCGTGGAGCGTCATGATGCTTCAAAAACAAATACGTTGTTTGTTATGGAGTTGAACACACAGAGAGTGGCGCTGCGCGTCTCCACTTGAACCAGTTGCCTTAAATTTTTGGAGCGTCTTCCCACGTTTTTCCTATAGAAAAGGATGGTGGGTGTCTAAATGAAATGCTTTTTAGGCCTGCACTGTGGAAGGCAAAGCTTAAAACAGGCTGTATTGCTTATAAAACCTCAAATGCAGTAAACTACATACAAAAACCCCATTATAATATTATGGTTAAAATAAAGAAAAAAACAAATTTTACTGGAAATTTGCTAAGTTCGCAGGTCTGCTTCGACGGTAGTATTACCACGTTGTATACACTGTTCTTTTATTTTTTGCGGAATAAATATATTAGAATTTTAATTTGAAAAAAATAGAGGTGACTTAAATGACTTAGAGTGACTTTTCCCCTGGAGGAATAGTGTCAATAACATTATCTCGGCTCTCGCTGTTCAGGTTATTACAGTTACATTTAAAATGTAAATATTTTTAGAATTAAAAAAAATTTTAAGGTTGAGTTTATAGCTATTTGATCTGAACACAAAGGTGAATGAAATTATTTACTATGTGACTAAGTCCCTTATGGAGTTTTTTTTCTACTTTCCTTCCCAAAACATAGGCATTGAAGAGAAATTTAAACAAAAAAATTACTTTTGGCCTTATGAACGAAATGTTAAAAGCATTCATACTCCTATGGAAATTTTCTTTAACCCTGTACTCTAAACATTAAATGGGTCGAAGTTAATTTATATTTAGAATTTTGTTAAGGTGATTTCAATGTAAAGCTTCATATCTACCATTTTGAACAGCATTTTTATTGACAGAATCTCCAACATTTTTCGTTACAAAATGCAGACTTTCAATTTTGTTTAGGGCTTATTACAAACAAAACTATGCACAAATCTGACTCTTGGGTGTATGATTAGAAAAAATACTCCCGTTGCAGCAGCCCTGCATACTCAGCAAATTTCCAATGAAATTTGAGATTTTTTATTTCCCTATAGAGACCATAGGAATGAGTACATAGGTTTACTGCCATGGAATGTTGTTAAAAAATGTTAGTTGTTAGGAAATGGTAAATTTTAACGGTTGCGTACACGTAAAAATCAAATTGTATCAATAGCTTATTTGGCAATTTTTAATATTCCCATAAACCCCATGGGGGTGAGTGTAGGTTTGCCGGTTTGCAGCCACATGGGTGTTGTAAGCAAATATTAGTTAAACTCTACCTAGTGAATGTACATAAAAAATTTTACCGAGTTATGTAAATAAGTAAGCGAGTTACAAGGTTTTATTGATTTCCCTTAAGATTAACATGGGAAACCCATTTTTAGCTTTTCTCCGGTATCTGTTAAGCTAAGTTAAAAATTGAAAATACTAAATTGCTTGCTTTTTAAGCTCTTTTAAATGGTTTCAGTTAGAATTCTTAAATTTTGAAAATTGAGATCCAAAAATGCCAAAAACCCATTTTTTTACCCCTTTGAAACCCCACAAAACCCTGTACCCATACCCTGACAAGGCTCCTGGCCCGGACGGCATTCTCAGCGAGGCTTTAAAGAATGTCTTTGCAACTGACCCTGATTTGTTGTTGAGAATGTACAACGCCTGTTTGGTAGAAGTGGTGTTTTTGGCTCCCTGGAAAACCGCCAGGCTTGTACTGATCAGCAAGGGCAAAGGTGATCCCGAGCTGCCGTCATCCCACAGGCATCTTTGCTGACTCCTGCCATGGAAGCTGCGGGGGACTTATACCCCCCCCCCCCCCCCCAACGATCAACGATCGACGCTATCACCGAAGTCCTGAGAGCTGTGGAGAGAGTTGAGAGCCAAAACCATTTCTCCCATCGAGTAGTGCTTCTTGTTACGCTTAATGTCAAGAATGCCTTCAACTCGGCGAGATGGGTCGATATGTTGGATGCGCTTTGCAACATCTTTCGCGTACCTGCATATCTGTTGTGGCTCATCGAGGATTATCTCCGCTCTTGAAGCCTGATTTACGACCCAAGGGACGGAACGCAGACAATGGAAGTCACTTCTGGTGCCGCGCAAGGTTCAATACTTGGCCCAGATCTCTGAAACGTTGCCTATGACAGCCTCCTGAGGTCCGAGATGCTGTGGAAACCACTTTGGTTGGGTACGCCGATGACGTCACAGCTCTCATTGCTGCACACAAGGTTGAGCTGGCCCAACTAAAGTTGAACCAAGTCATGCGTGTGGTTAACACCTGGATTTCTGTTGCTCTCAGTAAGACGGAGATAGTGATCCTCACGAAGAAGAGGATCGACACCTTCATTTCTGTTCCTAGTGGGAAGGGAGGTGGTCCAATCAACCCAATCCCCTTATGCTGCTAAGTACCATAAGGTTATGGTGGACACCAAGTTAAGCTAGAGGGATCAGATCTTCCGTACGGCGGACAAGGCCGCTAAAGTAGTTACTTACCTAAAAAGGCTGATGGCCAATTTCGGGGGTCCTCAATCCAGCCAAAGAAGTCTATTGATGTCCGCGGTCCAATCCCTGCTTCTTTATGGAGCAGGTGTGAGCAGAGGCTCTAGATAAAGAGTTCTACGGGTTGTGACTCACCTGGGTTCAGCGTTAAGCTGCGCTCCGGCTGTGCTCCGCCTACCGGACAGTGTCGGAGCCTGCCGTCCTGTTGGTCGCCGGAGTCATCCCTGTCAAGCTCTTGGCAGGAGAGAGGAAGGCGATTTATGAGAGGTAAGGCAAGATCGGCAAGGACACGGCAAGAACAGAAGAGCGCTCCCGAACCTTCCAGCAGTGGCAACACAGCTGGGAGCACGACTCCCTAGGACGATGGACTGCGCGACTTATCAAAAGTCCAACCATGGGTAGAACGGTGGCAAAGGGAGGTGGACTACTACCTGACCCAATTTTTGACAGGTCACGGCTATTTTCGGTTGTACCTGTACCGGATGGGCAAGACAGGTTCACCGGACTGCATTTATTGCCTGGAAGTTCCCAACCATGCGGAACACACCTTCTTCTGATGCCCCCGTTGGGAAGGGCTCCGCCTGGGGGCTACACAAATGTTTGGCGCATTTTCGGTGGACTCGGCCTGCCAAAAGATCTTGGAGGATGAGGGCTGCTGGGATTTTTTGTCAAAGTGCGTCAGGGGCATCATCCTTAGAAAAAAAAAAAAGAAACTGATCTGGACCGCTAAGCGGCTCAGATCCCCTGACCATATGTGGCTGGTCAAGGAGTGAGCCCAATGGGTTTAGGCTAATTTAGACCTAGCCTGATCTAATGTGACAAAAAATTCCAGGCTAGATTCCTAAAGAGTAGAGGAGGTTTTTTTGGTGGGTATACCCATTTTTAGGGGAGTCCCACACTAGCTGGCCCCCTGTGTGCGTAGTGCATTTTTCCTGCCTCTACCTAAAAAAAATAAACCCAACAATGCTGGTTTGCCAACTTATGAAAATAGCCCTGGTCTTACACCTTCATACCAAATTTCATCAAAATCGGGGATCCCCTTCAAAAGTTATTAGTACCACGGACACATATATATATGAAAATGAACAAATGGCGTTTTTGGCTTCTCGGGACCTCAAAATGAAAAAGTAAGGCACGCCGTCACGGCGGTTTCGCCGTGGCCAAATTGGGTGCAGAACACACAACACGGCAGAACTGTGGTGTGGCAGAGCTTCTGAAGGCGGCTGCTACGATTCGGATTCAATCATGGTTGAGAAATGGTGTTTTATTTATTTGCTGGTTTGAGTTTTATTTTGAAACAAATTGAAATTATAAATTATCAATCTATACTTATTTAATCCGCTAAGGGTTTTTTTTTTTCTGTAGAGAACTCCTCCTACAATTTTCCACCAATTTTCAAGTTTTTGGTGTAGTTGGATAAAGCTGGTCTGTAGTTGTTTCCACCAAAAAATTATAAAAATCAGACCTCAAGTAAGGGCGCTATCCACAAATTAATTTTGAAATTTTCCCATTGGAATAAAATGGGCCTTGGGTTGAGCATATTAAACATCTGTTAATGTACAGCTGTAAATACATATAGTTTTTGGTGATTACTAATATTCACAATATTGGACTGGTTGTATGTATTTGTTTTAAAACTAAACGTAACTTTTGTATTGTATCAAAATAAATTGCTCTATTTCAATCAACAAGTAAACTAGTATTAATAAATTAATGAAAGTTAATATATTAAAGTTATTATTTATTATTTTTTTATAAATAATTTATAACAGTAATAATAAATTAATTGAAATCTGCAGGGGATTTTATAGCTTATTGTTACTAAAATTTCAAATATATAAATAACAGAGAAATTAGTGTATTGACAATTTTTTTCAATATATTTCAATTAAAGTCTGCTTAAAAACATTACTGTTTAATTTATTTGTAATACTGATACAACACCTCCGCCCTGCCCTCATAATGGACAAACGAAATGGTCTTGTGGTTCTACTATATGCCCTAAATCTTAAGATATTTGTACTTTTACTAAACCTAATGGAGTTTGCTCTGATATGAACATTATAAAATACAAACAGAAGAATTCAAGAACATAATCAACAAAGAAAGTGTAGTTTATATGTGCATATGTTTGCATCTGCAAAGGTGGGAACGTATTTTTTTCACTTATTAAAATAACTGTTTTAAGAGTTGCATAGAGTTTGCTTCAATGTAAGCAAATAAAATAAATTTCAGAGGCGTCTGGTTTTAAAAGCTTCATAAATAGAATACAAAAAATAAATTAAATCAATTAAAATATGTTTTAAATAACTTCAATATTGAACTGCTGCAGCCTTGTGGAGACAGAGTTAACCAAATGAACTGACTGGAGCATGTAGAGTGATCTAGCTGCGACCCGGCGAACCCGCTGGCTGCGGAACCAAATAAAGTATAAAGTGCTAGGTAAGTAGCAAGTATAATAAAAGAATAGGGGGCCGTTGTCTCGGTCGCGTGTGCATAAAATTTGTGTCACGTCATCAGCCGACCATATCAGCTGGTTATTCCAAATCAGATGTCAACATTCATTGTTTGTTTACGTTCTCTTGTTTTTGTTTGTCTAGCGCTTTTATCATTATTATTGTAGTTAGGTTTCAACGATAAAGAAAGTAAAGGTACGGCTACACAAAGCAGGAAAGGATACGGAAAGGAAATGGAAAGGACACGGACAAAATTCTAATGGGGTGGCTACACATATCGGGACACGGACATTACATTTCTGAGTCGGAAGGCTGCGCGCGCAGCCGTCAGACGTCGTAAGGTTGCGCGCGCAGCCGTCCGACACGGCTCATCCCGCCGGCCGCCACACTCACTACACTGAGCTACCGTTATCATTTTCTGATAGTGTCGGAAGGGGTGGCTACACATACCAGGACGGGATACGGACAGGACACGACAGTGGCGGATGAATGCTCATCTGGCGATCCATCTGACATGGCGAATGTCCTGTCCGTGCTCCGCCTACCGGACAGTGTCGGAGCCTGCCGTCCTGTTGGTCGCCGGAGTCATCCCTGTCAAGCTCTTGGCAGGAGAGAGGAAGGCGATTTATGAGAGGTAAGGCAAGATCGGCAAGGACACGGCAAGAACAGAAGAGCGCTCCCGAACCTTCCAGCAGTGGCAACACAGCTGGGAGCACGACTCCCTAGGACGATGGACTGCGCGACTTATCAAAAGTCCAACCATGGGTAGAACGGTGGCAAAGGGAGGTGGACTACTACCTGACCCAATTTTTGACAGGTCACGGCTATTTTCGGTTGTACCTGTACCGGATGGGCAAGACAGGTTCACCGGACTGCATTTATTGCCTGGAAGTTCCCAACCATGCGGAACACACCTTCTTCTGATGCCCCCGTTGGGAAGGGCTCCGCCTGGGGGCTACACAAATGTTTGGCGCATTTTCGGTGGACTCGGCCTGCCAAAAGATCTTGGAGGATGAGGGCTGCTGGGATTTTTTGTCAAAGTGCGTCAGGGGCATCATCCTTAGAAAAAAAAAAAAAAAAAAAAAAACTGATCTGGACCGCTAAGCGGCTCAGATCCCCTGACCATATGTGGCTGGTCAAGGAGTGAGCCCAATGGGTTTAGGCTAATTTAGACCTAGCCTGATCTAATGTGACAAAAAATTCCAGGCTAGATTCCTAAAGAGTAGAGGAGGTTTTTTTGGTGGGTATACCCATTTTTAGGGGAGTCCCACACTAGCTGGCCCCCTGTGTGCGTAGTGCATTTTTCCTGCCTCTACCTAAAAAAAATAAACCCAACAATGCTGGTTTGCCAACTTATGAAAATAGCCCTGGTCTTACACCTTCATACCAAATTTCATCAAAATCGGGGATCCCCTTCAAAAGTTATTAGTACCACGGATACATATATATATGAAAATGAACAAATGGCGTTTTTGGCTTCTCGGGACCTCAAAATGAAAAAGTAAGGCACGCCGTCACGGCGGTTTCGCCGTGGCCAAATTGGGTGCAGAACACACAACACGGCAGAACTGTGGTGTGGCAGAGCTTCTGAAGGCGGCTGCTACGATTCGGATTCAATCATGGTTGAGAAATGGTGTTTTATTTATTTGCTGGTTTGAGTTTTATTTTGAAACAAATTGAAATTATAAATTATCAATCTATACTTATTTAATCCGCTAAGGGTTTTTTTTTCTGTAGAGAACTCCTCCTACAATTTTCCACCAATTTTCAAGTTTTTGGTGTAGTTGGATAAAGCTGGTCTGTAGTTGTTTCCACCAAAAAATTATAAAAATCAGACCTCAAGTAAGGGCGCTATCCACAAATTAATTTTGAAATTTTCCCATTGGAATAAAATGGGCCTTGGGTTGAGCATATTAAACATCTGTTAATGTACAGCTGTAAATACATATAGTTTTTGGTGATTACTAATATTCACAATATTGGACTGGTTGTATGTATTTGTTTTAAAACTAAACGTAACTTTTGTATTGTATCAAAATAAATTGCTCTATTTCAATCAACAAGTAAACTAGTATTAATAAATTAATGAAAGTTAATATATTAAAGTTATTATTTATTATTTTTTTATAAATAATTTATAACAGTAATAATAAATTAATTGAAATCTGCAGGGGATTTTATAGCTTATTGTTACTAAAATTTCAAATATATAAATAACAGAGAAATTAGTGTATTGACAATTTTTTTTCAATATATTTCAATTAAAGTCTCCTTAAAAACATTACTGTTTAATTTATTTGTAATACTGATACAACACCTCCGCCCTGCCCTCATAATGGACAAACGAAATGGTCTTGTGGTTCTACTATATGCCCTAAATCTTAAGATATTTGTACTTTTACTAAACCTAATGGAGTTTGCTCTGATATGAACATTATAAAATACAAACAGAAGAATTCAAGAACATAATCAACAAAGAAAGTGTAGTTTATATGTGCATATGTTTGCATCTGCAAAGGTGGGAACGTATTTTTTTCACTTATTAAAATAACTGTTTTAAGAGTTGCATAGAGTTTGCTTCAATGTAAGCAAATAAAATAAATTTCAGAGGCGTCTGGTTTTAAAAGCTTCATAAATAGAATACAAAAAATAAATTAAATCAATTAAAATATGTTTTAAATAACTTCAATATTGAACTGCTGCAGCCTTGTGGAGACAGAGTTAACCAAATGAACTGACTGGAGCATGTAGAGTGATCTAGCGGCGACCCGGCGAACCCGCTGGCTGCGGAACCAAATAAAGTATAAAGTGCTAGGTAAGTAGCAAGTATAATAAAAGAATAGGGGGCCGTTGTCTCGGTCGCGTGTGCATAAAATTTGTGTTACGTCATCAGCCGACCATATCAGCTGGTTATTCCAAATCAGATGTCAACATTCATTGTTTGTTTACGTTCTCTTGTTTTTGTTTGTCTAGCGCTTTTATCATTATTATTGTAGTTAGGTTTCAACGATAAAGAAAGTAAAGGTACGGCTACACAAAGCAGGAAAGGATACGGAAAGGAAATGGAAAGGACACGGACAAAATTCTAATGGGGTGGCTACACATATCGGGACACGGACATTACATTTCTGAGTCGGAAGGCTGCGCGCGCAGCCGTCAGACGTCGTAAGGTTGCGCGCGCAGCCGTCCGACACGGCTCATCCCGCCGGCCGCCACACTCACTACACTGAGCTACCGTTATCATTTTCTGATAGTGTCGGAAGGGGTGGCTACACATACCAGGACGGGATACGGACAGGACACGACAGTGGCGGATGAATGCTCATCTGGCGATCCATCTGACATGGCGAATGTCCTGTCCGTGTCCTTTCCATGTCCTTTCCTGCTATGTGTAGCCGCACCTTAATACAGATTAAATTTATCAAAATTAATACCACAATTTAATTTTTTGATATGTCAAGGCTCAGCTTTAATAAATACCAAGTCGGAAAGAGATACGTTCAGAAATTTTTATTTCATTGAGATTATTGAATTATATTTTATTATTGCAGGCCATTTGCTTGACTCGATTGTCGATGTTACACTGGACTGAAGCATTGAAGGCCATTATATAGCCATAAACGTGCAACTGCGGCAACTTTTCCGTAATACCAAGTTGTAAACCGCCGGTATTACAAATTTCAGTCCGTATTTTGGGCCATTTAATGCGGTTGTATCAAGTAGCGATCTCCTTCCTGCGGTCCGATCCTCACTTTGAACCAATTATTTACATGGTATGATTGAGTAAACGGCAAGAGTAGGCCTACACTGTAGTGTATCGTTATCTCAAAACTTAAGGAGGCAACACACTACCAGACTTTGCTCCGGAACATAAATTGAACCAGACATAATACCTCCCTGCATACAGTGCAGGAAGTTAATTTTATTCCCAAAAATTTCCCCGAAGAAGACATCGAACCAAGCATTGTACCGGACAAATTTACAGAGCGAGGTGAAGGAAGTGCCAATGTTGCAAACCGGACCTCAAACGGACAGAGACAAAAATGACAGCCTATAAAACTAACCATTTAAATTATATGGACCATAATTAAAAGTTCAATAACTTTTTTATAGTCAACCTTCTTGAGGTGTGTTATGACAGGGGCCAGTTTTCTCTAAGACTTTATTGGAGTATGTCTCTTAACTAGAGGATATTTGAAATAAAACTTCATCAGCCTTTGTCACATCATACAAAACTTTAAATATCATTAAATTTTCAGTAATAAACCACAAACCAGACCTCTAAAGGTGAAATATTACTAATGTTATTGGATTTTTAAGTTTCCCCTTTTTGATTTTAATGTAATGTTTGATAGCCTGTCAATTTGGCATCAGTCATCTTTTTGAAGTCTGGTTCAAGGTATTGTACTGAACTCTGAGAAGTAGGACATTCAATATGAAATAAGTTTCCATTGTTAATTACATTTAAGTTTTTATTCAACTCCTGGTGGGAAGTCCCTGTATTGACACCAAACTGAAAGTGCCTTAAAAATGTAGATTTTTAAGTGTAAAAATTATGTAGGCTTACCAAGTTTAATTGGATAGTTAGTATTTGTTTAGAAAATATTAAGCCCTTCGGGAATGTTTAGTACCCACTGTACAGTACATTCAGATGTAAAAAAATATGCAATTAGATGTAAATAACTCTTGTTTCGGAACCTGAGGTAGTGTTCCAAACCATCTAAACATAAAATAAGCCAAGGTAAAGTCTGCATTTTAAATGTTATTTTTTACTTATTTTTCTACAGTTATTGCAGTCTACACAATTTTATAATTAGTGCAGGGCTCGCTTTAACATATAGGCAAACTAGGCGTCCGCCTAGGGCCCTGAGGCCCAAGGGGTGCCATCACGGTGCAGATGAGCGCCCCTGATCTGCTGTAGAGAGTATTCCTGATCAGCAGTAAAGAGCGCCCCCAATCGGCAGCACACTGACCAGTAGTAAACAGCACCCTTGATTGGCAGTAAAGACCTCCACTGATCCTTGGTAAAGAGCACCCTCAAAAGATATTTAATAGCCCCTTGATCGGCAATAAAGAACGCTCCCAATAGGCATAAATAGTGCCCAGATCTGCCTTAAAAATCGCCCACGACAGGCCTTAAACAGCGGCCCTGATAGTCCAAATAGGTACCTGATCGGAATTGAATTGCACCCCCGACTAGCGGTAAACATTGCAAAATCCTTCTAATCGATAATAAATATCACCCCTGATCAGAGTTAAATTCCATTCCCACCTCAAACATGATCGACGGTAAAGAGTGCCTCAAATAAGCCCCTGATCGGCAATCAAGAGTGCTCACAACTGGAGGTAAACATCGCCCCTAATCGACACTAAATAGGGCTCTTGATCACAGATTAAATTACGCCCCCGACTAGCATTAAAAAGCGCCTCTGATTGACGATAAAGACTGCCCCCAATACAAACACCTGTAAATATCGCCTCTAACCAGCAGCAAAAAGTGCCCCCGACCGACGGGAACATCCCCCTATTTGACTGTAAACAGTGCCCCTGATCATTGGGAAAGAGAGCCCTCTTTTTTTTTAATTGCAAATACCTACTTTAACAGATAATATATTGGTAATAAAAAATATTTTTATTTAAGCCTGAGAGGATTTTAATACCCGTAAACTAAAGTTAACAATACATTTAGTTTACCTGTCTTCACATTTATGTGAAGACGGGCCTTACGTAAAGTACCTTTACGTTTATGGTTCACAAAATCGAGGTTACTTGTTCAGAACAATTTAATGAAAACTATTAGTATTTTGAATATTTTGTACAATATTATTATTATATGAATAGTGATTCAGTAAAAAACTAAAAACTTAACCAAAAATTAAGTCCATTAGAATGTAAGACATAAAAAAGCGGAGCCTATCCAAAAAAATTACTATGCAACACCTCTGAAATGTTAAATAAAATTACATAGAATTTGATTCCTGACACCATTTTTTTAGTAATGAATTCCTTGAAGTGTTTATTCTCGAATAACATCTCGTCATCATTCGATTTAATAATAATTGTTCGAGTGTCTGTAAAAAGTTCTTTACAGCCATCAATATTCAATAATTTGTAAGAAAAATTCCACACAAAGCCCTTAGAGTCCAGGTTCTCTGGAACTTGATTGATCACTTAGAGGGCCAACTCAACTCCTGTGCTCCTGCCAAGGACCAAACAGGCTCAAACAAATACAGCTGCCTTCCAACTGACCCACCAACTGGTTCTTTATGTTCATCAGCTTGAGGTTTGCTGGTTGATATAATACTCAGCTGTCATAAAGCGAGTCATATGCATTGCTTTTACTGGCTGAGACTATTGTTGTGGAAACGAGGCAGGAAATGACGTGACAAACAACAAACATCAGTAACTTAAAATTTGTACAATCTATATTAAGCAAATTAACATATTTTAATACAATTAGGAAAAATATAAGAGCACAACATTCTTTGTGATAAAAAATTTGATGTAAGAAATTGGAGACAACAGACATGGGACACTCTGTAATATTGTTGATTTAATGACACAGTAAAATTTATTATTGAGTTACAGGAATTTTTTATTTATATAATAATATTCAAGAATAAACTTAGAAGAAACAGCTGGAGTTTGCATCCTGTCCTTACACAATAAGGTCAAGGGCAACAGTTTTTGATGTTTAACATCTGACTTAACTGTGTAATTGTACGACCTAATTTAAACACAATAAATACTACCAAGCTACTGTCCAATTTAATAAACTAAGAAACCTATTTGAAGAAGGCAAATTGAACACATTTTATGGGTTATGGGCAAAGTTATGCATATTTAAGCCTTTCGGTGCTAGGGAAGGGATATGGCAAACTTTCCATCCCATCCAACTTTTCCATTTTCCATTTTCCATCTTTATCTTTTCATTTGCATCTGTTTATTACTAAGCCACTAGATTGTTATTGTTTTTTTTTTTTTGTTTTTTTTTTTCTTTGTTGGCGTTATATGTTATCTTATTGAGGATAATTTAAACTTATTATTTTCAATATTTATTTCATATGATAAAGATGTGTACAATGGTTTTGAAGATGGACTAAGTTTAATGACTTTGTCAGTCGCAAATATTGTATTAAAGACAATAAAAGTTCTTGATTCTTTAACTTTATCTTATCCTGATCAAAGTGATAGAAATCTACATATTGGCTAGCCACTGCTGACAATACTGTGGACTGAAACCTGCCAGCTTAGTCAATTATTGCCACACAACACATATATCCTCGGTCTCACAAGATAACGTTCCATGGGAGGTATTCTTCTATGTTTCAGTCAATATGTCGTTTGGTAGGTGGTGACATAAATATTGGTGTCAATTCCGGAATCCAGTGATCTTTGGGCAGTTTTTACCTTCAATCTCAAGACCGTCAAAAATCACAATTGTTATGTTTTTCAATACTTTTTAAGCTTAACTACTACGGTACTAATACTTGAAAATAACTGTGTTACAAATTGACTGTACTCAAGTCAACAAGCCAGTTTGTTTCAAAAGTTTAAAATTGCTCATGTTGCCCAATCTGGATCTACATGAATACCTCCTGGTGCTCAATAATTGTGGTAATATCCCTCTGAATTTCCAGTACGCTTTTTCCATTGATACTTCTATAATGATTTACTTCTTGGTGATATTTTTTATGGATTTATTTTACTCTGAGTCACATTATTTTGAGTTGCTATCAGGCTCTGGTGAACAATAAATTATATTTTAGGAGTTACAAAATGGTATGAAATGTTATTTAGCTATTTAACTCAGAGAAAAGTAATAAATACAATAACAACTTAAGCAAATAAATAATGGAAAAGTATAAATGTCTTGACTCTTGGATTAATTATTACATAAAATTATGTGTAAACCAGTAATCTGCCACAACAATTTTTTATTTGCTTGGATGGCCATCTTTTATCCAGATTAGTTCATGCATTCCATAGTTGAATAGTTAAGAGTAGGCCTATGGTAGTTTTAAAAGTGAATGTAATGTGAATTACAAATTATATTGATGCAGTACCACAAAGCCAACTCAATATCAAAGTGGATTTATCTGTAGTTTATTAAGGATTTAAGGAAGTATTGTTAAAGAGCAGGGCTTACCAACAACAGAGGTAGCGACAAAATTGAAAACTTCAAACTAGAAAAAAGTATTAATTACAAACAAAAGTTATGATTTTTTTGTTTGAAGTTCATTGTAGGTGATGGTGATTGTTTAGGTATTTATTGTGGACATTAGTAAAATTGCGTGAAAATTTATCAGTTCTAAAAGCAGGTGTATCAAAAACGACTTAACCACTCTGAAGATTCATATACTCATCGAAAAAACCTACAAAAGGGATAGTATTTTAAATGTTGTTGTTGAAAACAACAACACAGCACTAAAAGCCAATTTTGCTCATCTAGAATAAGACTAAAAGAAGCTTATCAAGAAGAAATTTGATGGAAATCCATGGGCTGCCCCAAGTACCCAGTAAAAACCTACTGGTGGAGTCAGTTAAAAAATTGGGTACAGCTGTTGGTCTGGAAATAAATGACTGCATGATTGACACACTTGTCATATGCTGAGGAAGGGAGAAGGAATGAATGGTGTCTGGGCTCATAGTTAAATTTGTGAGTCACCTAGACAGGGAGCAGTTCCTTGCCAAGAGGAAGGTGAAGAGAGATCTCTCTACAAGACACATGGGGATGGCTGGGGAAACCCTATCCAGTCTTGGCAATGAATCCCTCAGCCCACCCAGGAGAACGCTTTTCACCCTTGCTCAAGAGGCTTAAGCCAACAAGGAATACATAGATTCATCTGGCTCAAAATGGCAAAATTTTGATGAAGATTGAACAATTTCCAGTAAAAGTAATTAAATGTACAGATGCCATATTAAAACATTCACTACAGTACCACAATATTAAAACAATCGTAACCACAGACCACAGTTGCAGTTTTGCGGTGGGTGAGTTCTACTCCAAGTCCACAGCCGTAGATCTGTGGCGATGGTTCCTTTTGATACTTACTACGAAATTTCTTCGGAACAGTCTGTATTAAAGGTTAGATCGTTTAGGCATGGTTTACAGGATTGTCCGCCGCGTATGTGCGGTGCTTGGTCTGTGGCTAGGATGATCACTGACGTCATTGCATAGTTGGGAACACTTTTTGACAGCAGATTCTATGGATTCTATTTCTAGTCTGTGGCCTGAGTCACAACCAACAGGACCGGTCTACAGGGAAGTCCATGATTTTTTTGGTGGGCTGAGAGAGTGGCCTGACTGTCGTTGGCCAAAAAAAGAATTATTATTAAATTAAATAAAAAGGCTACTATTTTATGCCTAGAGCTAAACCATAAATTGGGTTTTGGTTTTTAAATATCACGTACAACCTTTTTGATAGCTCGCACAACCAGATGTCATGACCTAAATCCTTCAATGATTATTAACTCTCTTTTATGTTTGAAACTCACCAATAGTAATTTTCAATCCTCAGTATGCCTGGTATAACTAGGCTTGCCATAATTTTACAGGACCAAACCAAGCCCAGTAGGAAACTCAGCCAACCCTCCTCCCCCCCCCCCCCCCACAACACAACAGGCATAAATCGAGAACAATTCGATGGTCTCAATTATGCTAAATTTAGGCTTAGGTTAAAAATATTTTAGAATAAACTTTTAGATTATACATACAATATTTTATTTTAGTCTGAGGAAACTTAAAATATTTATATAATCATGTACAAATGATTAATTAATTAAAAGTAAAAACTAAAATAAAAGAAGTTGCATATTTTTGGTTAGCTTCAATCAAAATCAAAATATCTTTATTTACTAAGCATAAAGATTTGTAATAGTGTCAAATGTTTACAATTCATGTTCTGCGTTAGTGTGGACATGGAAGCGTGTCCCTCCGTTGCAAAACTTTGTCCAGGGAGTAGAATGGGTTCTTTGACAGCCAGTTGGTGAGGGCTGTCTTCAGTTTCTTCCCCGTTTGTCTTCTCACATCCTCCGGGAGCAGATTGTGGAGTTTTCTGCCGGTGTTTGAAGACTTCCTCTCAAACAATGCGCCGTGGTGAAGGTGGCTAGTACCTGGTGGCATGCCTGGTGTTATGGCAGTGGATGTCTGTTCCTTTTAGAAGGGGTTTCCCATCCACATAGAGGATCACCTCTCTGATGTACAGTGTGACAACAGTCAGGATGTTTAGTTCAGCAAAAGCCTGCCTGCAGATTTCCCTCCAGTCAAAACCCTTGATAAGGCGGTTGGCCCCTTTCTGAAGGAGGAGAAGGCATTGCAGATTTCCAGCTGTAGTTCCTCCCCATGCTAAGAGGCCATGTCAAGTGGGACTCAAATAAGGCATGGTGCTCTTTTTATTTTATCACGTTCTCAAAAGATAGGGCCAACACATTCTTGAAACAAAATAAAGTTGCAAAAATATTAAATCGCCTTTTCTTGTCATTGACATTTTACTGGAATAGACCTTTTTAAATAGTAAACTTGTCTATTTTTTCCAAGTGCACTAGACTTGCCCAGCCAACTCTCGGATGTAATTATTTTTACTTTAAATTTTATTGCCTCCTACAAATTGAATTGTCATGCTAATTTAATGATAGTACTTTTCATTGTTGAAGTTTTTAAAAGAAAATTTATTTTAAGAAATAAAACAAACAAAAAAAGTTATTTTTTATTAATAATATACTGTTTTCTCAACTTTTACAAAAAAACAGGGACAAAACAAAACCAGACGGGACAACAGCTAAAAACTGGGACGTATGGCAAGCCTAGCCAGGGCTGGCCCTTGGTTTTCTGGTGCCCTAGGCGAAATTGTCGATAGGCACCCCATCCCCCTCAGACGCATCAATTCGAGCCATTTATTTTAGCCGTTAAAACATATTACCAAGAAAATTACGTTTAAAGTAAAAATACATTTTACTACCCATTTACTATCATATAAAACAAACTTAGAATAAAAATAACTATTTACAATTTATTATACAAAATTTGAACAACAATTACTATTTATTGCGTGAATATGCAAAGATTGATTTCATTGGGAAGTGTTAAGTGGGGGCGCTCTTAACCTATGATCATAGACTCTCTTTACTGCCGATGGTGGGTGCTATTTACCGCATATTGCGGGAACGCCTGTTTTGCCTTTTAATGCTGCCGATCAAGGGTTCTGTATTCAGCTCTGGGGCGTTGTTAACCGTAAATTGTTTGAATGTTTACCGCCGCTCTGGAGCGCTCTTTACCGCTGTCATATTTAGGACGATATTTACCGTCGATAATGGGCGCTTTTTACCGACGGGGGGATGCTGTTTATCTACGATCAGGGGTGCTAATTTACCATCAACCATGGCCGCTTTTACCGCTGGTGGGTAATGATGTGTATCTACGATCAGGGGCGCTATTTACCGTTGATTAGAAAGCAAAGTTAGGATGCTTAGAGGGCTAGTAGGGGGCGCTTTTACCACCGATTGGGGGTAGAAATAAACTCCGATCACGTGTATTTGGGGGTGCTGTTTAACGATGGTTGGGGGCGATTTTTAAGGCTGATTTCGGGCACTATTTATGCCTATCGGGGGGCGCTTTTTCCGCCAATTTAGAGGTTACTGACCATCTTTGAGGGTGCACTTTACCGCCAATCAGGGGAGCTTTTTATCGCTGATCGTTAACACTCTTTACGGCAAATCAGGGGCGAAGTCTCCGCCGCGATGGCGCCCCTCATGCATCAGCGCCCTAGGCGATCGCCTAGTTCGCCTATATGGTAGAGCCGGCCCTGAGCCTAGCTGCCTAGGTATAACTGATCATTATATCAATTTAAAGTTTCATCACTTTGGTATACCAGAATATTACAAGCATAAGAAAAAACTTTTTTGTGTGAAATTACATCTTGGCAAAAAAGTGAGATTTTATGGTGCCCACTGAATTTTAGATTAATGATGAAGAAGGTGACTTATTTCAAATTAACTAATATTTATTATTTTATGCTTCTCATAGAACCAGTAGTGGTACTGTATTGCTATTTATATTTATTAAAATTTGTATTTCTGTAAATGAAAATTAATGTACCGGGTGACCACAAAGTCTTGCCCTAATTTCATAGCTTTGCTGTCTGTACCCCATTATAACCACATGCATCTTACATTTCTTGTTTTCAAGGGAGTTTAATCTAGTTTTCCCCTCATTAATTTGTTAAAATCTAAGCTCAGCCGATTGACCTCAATGCAGTTTTCTTGTAATGCACTACAAAAACGCATTGTGATGGCCTGACTCAATTCCCACATCTCACGGCACTAATTGACCTCTTTGGATTTCTTTATGTAGGGGTTTGTCAAAGATTTTCTTTGATCCTTCCCCAGTTCCGAATTTAGAAACTCTAAAAACTCTAATGAGTTAGCTCATACAACTGAAATGAGCTAAATAAATTCATTGAAGTCCATTACTCAGGAAATGTTAAAAAAACTGATTATAAAAAATAAAAAGTCACTTAGAATGTTTACAGGTAATCCAAGGCACATATAGGAAGTGTATTGAGTTTTTGTATAGCTGTAAAAAAAACTTAAGAAGCCACACTTGTTAAAACTGCAAGTAAAATAATACCACAACATTATACTTTGTTTAAACTAACTTTATTCTTATCATTATTTTATTAATTTGTTTTATAAATTACCATACTAGCGAAAAAGAGTAAAATGTCTACCAAAATAATTGTTTTATAGCGTACGACATTTGCTCTTTCGTGTTTATGCTTAAAAAACTTACACAAAATGTATACCTTAATTACTGATGACCCCAAATACTTCCTGTACTAGAATATACCAAGTGTCCATAACATCTTGCCCTGATAAAGAAATCAAAAATAGTAGGAAAATAATTGGTGATAAGATGACGTTTTACATTGTTCCAACGAGTGACTTCTTAAGTTTTTTTTAACATCAATGCATAAACTCAATACATTTCTATGTGTGCGCCTTTGGTTACCTGTAAATATTCCAGGAGACTTCATTCTTTTTTTTTATATTAACAAGTTTTTTATTTTGGTTAACATTTCTTTACTAATGAACGTCGCAAAAATTATTATTCACTCTTTTAAAAGAGTTTCTAAATTCGGAACTAGAAAAGAAAAAAAGAAAATCATCTTTGACAAACCACTACATAGAAAAAAAAAAATAATAAAATAGAGGTCAAGTGACGTGAACTGAAGGTGGCAATTTAGTCAGGCTATCACAATTTGTTTTTGTAGGGCATTATAAGTTTAACACGTTCACTGCGGCATGTAACCGATCGGTCACAAAGGCGTTCCTTCGCGGGTGCCAATGTATCCGATCGGTTACATATGACAATGTCAAGATAATGAAACTGCTTTTCCTCTAGCGTTTGAGAAGGAAACACATATTGTGCATTAGCGTGTGGGTAAGGGTATTGAGCTTTTAGATTACTTGTGATTAGAATATATTCTACAGGTTTTTAATTTCGCGCTATCGTTGGAGGAATGTAAATATAGTTCAGCGTGGGGGTTGAGTTTCGACATTTTATATGCCGCAGCGAACGTGTTAATGCTCTGAGGTCAATCAGCTGAGCTTAGGTATTAACAAATGAGGGGAAAACTAGATTAAATTCCTTTGAAAACAAGATATAAGTTGCAAGTGGCTATAAAGGTGGCCATACACCAAAGCTAAGAAATCATCAGGACAAGACTTTGTGGACACCCGGTGTTTTTAAGTTCACGGGATTCTTGTTATTCAGTAATATAAGTGTTTTTGAACATATGGGTGCAGCCGCCCCTGTATACTTACGACGAATTCTCCATCTTCCTGGCCAACCACGGTGACCGCAGAACAATGCCCTATCTTGCCCCCATTCTTCTTCATCCTATTATTTTTCTTTTGATCTTTAAAACTTATGTCACGTTGCAATGGAAGGGTGTAATACTTCAATTTTGGTTCAGTTAAAACAAATTTAAGCATGAAGTTATAGGAATACTGTTTTCAGAAATAAGCATTCAATATTTAAAATAATTTGTATACATGCATTTTTCAAACTTAAGAACCATTTTTGAGTTATGTGTGCTAACCTGACCTAACCTAATCAAACCACACTGGCTTTGGGTGTGTCGGTGGCATAGTGGTTAGCGCGCCGGACTTCAGGACCATGGCAGCGATGTCGTGGGTTCGAATCCGCGTTCTGCCAGTGACTTTTATCAGTACCTTTCACCTAGAACTGTAGCGGCTCACCCCCTTACTTTGTCTAATACGATTCATGCACAGATCAATAGTCTATGTGGACAGGGCAAAGTAAGGCTAAAAGAGGTCTTTTTTTCTCTTTTTTTTCAAAAAAAGAAAGAACACCCTCCAATCTCTTTGCTGTCATTGCAATTTTCTCTAACTCATGCATGATATTTGTGCATAAATTTGAAGGAATGTTAATAATTTATAGAACAATTAAGAAATAACCATTTTGAAAAAATTAATTTTATTTTTTTTAATCCGTGTGTTAGTCTGAATTGGAGGGTCTTGTGGGCCCCGTTTAAGGTGCACATAGCTACCCATAGCAGAAAAGGACACGGAAAGGAAATGGACGGGACAGTTTCTGACGAATGCTCCCTGTGTTATCAAATGGGAGCGGCTACACATGACAGGATGGGACACGGACAGGACATTCACCATGTCGGATGGATTGCCAGATGAGCATTCATTCGCCAAATGTCATATCCCGTCCGTATCCCATCCTGGTATGTGTAGCCACCCCTTCCGACACTATCAGAAAATTCTGACGGTAGCTCTGTGTAGTGAGTGAGTGTGGTGTGGCGGCCTATGGGATGAGCTGTCGGACGACAGAGCGCAACCTCCGACGTCTGACGGGTGCTCCTGTCTGTTTCCTTTCCGTATCCTTTCCTGCTATGTGTAGCCGTACCTTTAGGCCCCCCAGATCCGTTGGCCCTTGGCGTTAGCCGACCTGGTCAGTCCTGGTCTGGAAACTGGAATGAATGTTGGATAGTATGTACCGTAACTAAAGCATTTGACAGTGTAGACCATAATTTATTAAATGTTTAGTATTTAGTTGTGAGAGGGATTGTTCATGATGATTGGTTTGTTAATTACTTATCAGACAGGGCGTATGTTGAAGAGAATGTGGATTAATCAAGTATAGAATTCCTCAAGGCTTATAGGCACAGTATTTTAATATAATACAATTTAATATATTCATTGTGTGGAGGTAAATTAGGGGCTCAGTGTAATCTTTCCCTGATGTTATTTGTTTATGTTGTGTAATTAATTGTTGAAGTTGAGGATGTCAAATAAAATTTTCTATGTTTTATAAAATGTAAAATGTTTTCTATCTGTAATGTTTTTAAGTATTTTTTATCAAACAATGATGTCATTATAACTATCTGAGGAACAAGATTAGAACTTGGCGCAACTAAAATGTGTTGAGAGTATGAAGTAAGCGCCAACTTGGACTTTTGTTCCCACGAGATTAATGTTAAATTTCAAACATCCACTAAGCCTTCAATATTGGTCAAAAAAGAGTCATCTTTATATCACTTTAAAGGAAATTTTAATATCCAGGACACTGGAATAAAGGACACTATTATAGAGTGATTTATGAGATTATACCACTTCGAGCAAAATATGTTAAGAATACTTTAAACACTTTTTTATTAGCATGATACGTGTTGTTTATAATCAGAAATGAGAAACAAACGTCTCTACAACACTCAAAAATATATTTACACTTATACTGCAAAGAATACAGACGGTAAATATATGAAAAGATGCTTAATGGCAATCGATTTTGACCGGTCACACCGATCATCATCAGGCCCAAAGAGAGAATCCCCTCTCTTTGGCCAAAGATTCTCTCTTTGAGCCTGATGATGATCGGTGTGACCGGTCGAAATCGATTGCCATTAACCATCTTTTCATATATTTACCATCTGTATTCTTTGCAGTATAAGTGTAAATATATTTTTGAGTGTTGTAGACGTTTGTTTCTCATTTCTAAGAATACTTCGTTATTTATTAATCGAACAATCAGTAATAAAAAAATTTTCATTTTTTAAGGCCGTAGGTATTAAAATTTCCTTTGAAATGACATAAGGTGAATTTTTTCTACCAATATTGAAGGTGTAGCGGGTGTTTGAAATTTAGCGTTAGTCTTTTAAGAATTAAAAATCTTTTAAGAACTTGCCAAAATGCATATGAATTTTGAAATTTCGATTTAATATAGGTGTGGTTGCAGATTTTACAAAATTAAATTAATGAACCAAATATGCCTGCAAGTTTGTCAAGTTCAAACGAGAAAACAATGGATAAATGTGAGTTTACATCTATAAAATCATGTAGGCCTAAACTTGCTTAGGTAGACTTTCAAAGAGCGGGTATTCGAGAATAAAAATTCTAATTTCTACATTGCCTATCGTTCAATCTTAACCCAATCCTCATAATATTTAATAGAAATATAAAATTTGAAAGTTCTTTGTATCATGCAATATTTTTATTGATTAATTACTTTTAAGTTTATAAAAGTTAAAGTTAGAAACTTTAGCTTTTAAAATATTTTTTAGCGTGTGCAAGTACTCGAGTATATTTTGAGCCGAGTTATCACCTCGACTCATTTTTTAAGAAAAAACAACTAGTAAGTTTGAGTTTTATGGCTGGCTTATGAGGCATCTGCAATACCAACTACCTTATATTTTTATTCTCATAAGACTAATGTTAAATTTAAAAAAATCCTTGGTCAAAAATGTTAATTATATTTCAAAGGAAATTTTAATATCTAGGGCACTGTGAAATTAAAATCAAGATTATAGAGCGATTTATGAAATTAAACTAGTCTACTAAAAAAGGTGTCCTTTTTTTTAACCAAAAATGTTATGAGTACCTTTGTTTATTAATCAAACAATCAATATAAAACTTTGATTTCATATGACCCGGTTTTTATCTCATTATATATGTATTAAAATTTCCCTTCAAATTACGTACATAGAGATGAATATTTTTTTATCAATAGTTTAACGGTGTTTGAAATTTAACATTAGTCTCATGGGAATAAAAATCCAAGGTAGTGACGTGCCACATCGACTTCTTGAAAGAATCAACTACGACTAATTTAGTCGAAGTCAATAATCAACTACTCCGTAGACGACTTTTTATTCGCCTGAGCTTACTGTAGTCCCGCAATAAAACCAGCGTACAATTCTTGTATGAAGTAGTCATCTACTTTGTATTTACTTATGCTTACTGTAGTCACACAACTAACAACGTACCTCTCATTCTCAGGAAATAGCCGACTACTTCTAGGAAGAATTCGATTCGGCCCGTGTGCATTGTCAGCTCTCAGCTCAATTCAGGCGCAAAAGTACTCGAACCACAGTAGTCGACTTGTCGACTACAGCGATTTTTTTTTTAATTGACTACTACAATTTTTGTAGTAGAGACTACACATATCACTAATCCAAAGTGGCCGGTACTGCAGAAAGTGAAAATTTGTAAAAAAAAAAAAAAAAAAAAAAAAAAAAAACATGGAAAGATTGAATAAAGCCTTTTTAATCTCATTTGTTGAAAAAAGCCATGAAGTTTTGTTATTATAATCAAGATGTGATTAGATAAGATGTGAAAGAAACCTACTAAGAAATTAAAGAGGTTATGTCTCTTTGTTTACATTGGCTATGGTACTATTCTATCGATCAGAGATGAGATATAAAATGACATTGATGGCGATGTTCAAACAAAATACTGGTTACACAGTCATAGTCATAACTGCCACTTTCGTCAGAGATGTATTACTCTATGTAAATCAAATCAGTATTATAAAACACATTTCTTATTATTTCATATGTAAAAAATATTCATATTTGCTTAGTGATCAGTTTCATGGCAAATTAAGAGGGCGTTGGAGTGGCGCCATGTTGGATTTATTTCCCATAAGAGCAATGCTAAACTAGTCCATGGCATTTGCATATAATTTCTTTATTTTTTGTCCGATTGGTTCAGAAAAAATAGCGTTTGAATCTCAATTAAATTCACCATTCCTTTTGCGAGATCGATTCTTTGTATAAATACTTTATAAAATTCGGTAGAAAATGTTTTAAAAGTGGTAAAAACTTGCTTTGTTATTTCAAGTTAGTAAAAAACACTTCTTGTTATCAAAAATTCCCTCGCAAACCAAATCCGTCTTGATCAACTCTTCCTTTAGAGCTATAAACCATAGTTTTCTGATTACAAATAAAGGAGTTATAGCGTTTCCCGTTTAACATTGCTCTTATGGGGAAACTCGGAATCAGGATTGACTCCAACGCCCTCTTAATGTTCAAAATGTGTTTTAGGGTAGGAATTTGATGATTATAATTAATTGATATAACTGTTTTATCTATGATAATGAATTCGGTAGTCATGAGCAATGGATGTACTGATGAGTTTTGAACTGTGTATTTATCAAACTATAAGGTATAAAAGTAATAAAAAAGGAGAAAATAAAAGGACAGTTTAACTGAGTTTTCTTAGTTTTATTCCATCATATTTGAAAAGTTTCTCTTATTTAAAAAAAATCAGGAATACATACACGTAAATTCTAAATATACTAACTTATAGAATCTTTAATTTATAACTATTACATCTACTGTATTAATCAAGGATACAATTTTTGGCACACTGATATTAAAAAAAGGCGTGACTCCGAAAAACTCCAACTCGCAACAAGTATTTCTAAAGTAAAGATCAACCTGAAAGATCAGTAATCGCACATCCCGAAAATTTATCTTCAAAAATTTGAAATGAATAGGAGTGCTAGTAACAATTTTATGAAGACTGCCAACATTGTAAACAAGCTTTCTAGCTATGTGTTTTGCTTTGAAGAATCTAAGTTCATGAAAATCAATTTAGCTTAATAGTTGCTCTACAGTTCTTTGTAGTCTGTAATGTTATGGAGAACTTAGATTCTTCAAATAAAACACACAGCTTAGCTTGGGTTCAATGAAGGCAGCTTTTACACTGCCAAAAACGCTCCTGTCTATCTCACTTTGCACTAGAAAACAGTGATGTGCAATAGAACTTGATGTTTTTTTCCTACAGATTGATGCCAAAATCATATAGGTATTCACAACGAAATTATAGTTACCAAAGTTGTGGAGACCTTCTTGATTCACCCTTTATTACTAAACCACTAATTTTTTAAGGGACTTTTTATATATAACATATTGGAAATTATCTCTGCATTGAAACAAAAATATGTTTTATACAAGTAAATACAGCACACTAGACCAACAAATGCAGACACAACTCAATGTAAAAAATAAAGTAAAGCTTTCCTACCTGCCTTTACTAAGCACAAACATGTAAAACCTTTTACATAGTAAATTTTATCAAATACTAAAAATACACAACTATTTTATACATATACATTTTTATGTAACAGGCAATAGTTTTTTAATAAACATTTCTGGCATTTCAATAAACAATAAGCATTTCTGGGGAATAAGATGATCAACAATATATCGTTCCATAGTACTCAAAGGGTTAAGATAACATGTAAAATTTAAAAAGTCATAAAAAGTGGGGATTTGTACTTCAAGGTAGTGACTTACAGTCTATAAAGGTGACTTCTGGTACACCGTGTACATTGAAATTACAGTACTATCATTTGATAGAACTTAACCAGTTTACCTATGAAATTTTAAAAGTGATGTACGGGTGGTCTGGGCCACCAGTTATAGTGGTACCGGTAACTAGTGTCTGCATAGGTTATCAATCCTGCATTAATACTACAGTTGTCAAGTTTTTTTATGAGAGAAAACCATTTTTACTAAGGTATTATTAAATCTATAGTTCATTTTTAAACATACAGTGCAATACATAAAAATATACCATATAAATTAATCACTAGCCTTATTTGTTATTTCTTACGCAAACGACTGTAGATGCATAACACATTCTCCTCAAATGCTTTTTAAAGTCGAGTCTCGCTAACCGGACTGGATGGTTGTGATGATTCCGGATTAGCACAAAAGGAGATAACATTAGAAAAAGTAGAAATAAAAAAAAATATACTGTATTTCTTGCAAAATGTAAGTTATACAAGTAATACAAAAAATTTAAACTTAAACCTCATTTGTTAAAACAAACTTTAAGACACACCAAAGCAAAACATCATACTCCGGCTGATGCCTTAATGCCTTGAAACCCAGTGCTTTGTACTGCTCTCTTAAGCTTTCTGAGTTATCCAGAATTCCGGGTCATAAAAGTGTGGTTTGCGGAACTCTACTGTACTGATACTTTGTTGGCTAGTAAAATGACTGCTATTTTTTAACTGAAACACAGTTATATAGGTATAACAATTTTGGCATTTGTTAAAATTCCAAAATTGATAAAACTTTTTTTTAAGTAGGCTCTAACTCTAGGACATTAACACATTTAAACTCAATTAATAATAAATTAGTAATACATTTGCCCAGATTCATGCATATGATTCTGATTCTGGGCATATGATTCTTTGATCGATCACTGGAATTTTAGAAGTACAATAATGTAGTTTCCGGGTTGTGTGAAAAGGTCTCTACAGAAAGACTGTTCCTCTCTTCAACGTAGGGATTTCTGAGGTTCCAAAAGGTAGAGCATGATTCTTCCACTGGTGCACCCTAGGTAGATTCCGATTCCGATTCCGAAGGTCTATGGACTTGAGCATTCCAAGATCCGAAGCATAAAGCCTCTCACAAGCCCTTATCAGTTCTCCGTCCAGTAGTCAAAATACACAGGACTGAAGAATGATAAGGGAGCGTAAGAGTCCATCATCATCTTCACCATATATATTTCGTTTTTCTGAAAAACAAAACAAACTTAATCAATTTCTTAAAAATTTATGGATTGGTACAAATAATCCATGATAATAAACAAATGTTTTTTTAGAACCACACACTTACCAATTTTCAATAAAGTTAATGCATTACTCTGAGTTATTAATCATACTGTTAAAAATGCATTTAAAATCATGCAAAAATTAATTTAAAAGTTCCCAACCAAACTAATATAGGTAACAACAGTTTTATCCAGTTTGAAGATCTAAAATTTGAAGCTCTGAAAAAATAACATTAATATGATTTGCCAAACCCTAAAACTAAATCGGTATTAGAAAAAAAAAAAAAAAAAAAAAAATACTGACTTTTAATCAATACTTGAAATTAATTTTTTAACCCTTAAAGTCCCAGCAAAATGTTGACATTAGTTCCGTAAAGTGCCAGGGTTTCCAAGAGGGTGGAGGAAAAAATCATAAAATAATTAATTTTCAACCTAGACCTGAAAACGAACATCGATTGTAAAGAGAACTGAATAGAAAAATCGGCGTTTCGAAATAACAAACAAGACAACCGATATCTCCATTTAAATCCACAGAATCAGTTATGGCGGCAAAAGGATATACCCGACTCATAGCACTTATCGGATGAAACGCGAAAAACTAAATATATTTCCATGGTACTTTTCGGGAATAATATAAATACCCCCGTCGCAGCAGACCTGCGTACTCAGCGAATTTCCAATGGAATCTTGGTATAGTTTCTATTTCCCCATAAAATCCATGGGGATGAGAGTATGTAGGTTTGCCGCCATATGGGTTTTGTTGGTAAATATAAGTTAAACCCTACCTAGTGAATGTACATACCAAATTTTATCCGGTTATGGTGTTATTTTTATTTTCCCCATAAACCCCATAGGGGTAAGTACGTAGGTTTGCCGCCATATGGGTTTTCTAAGCAAATATAAATTAAACGCTTCCGAATGAATGTACTTACCAAATTTTATCAAGATATGTCAATAAATAAGCAAGATAGAAGGTTTTGTTAATTTCCCATAAGAATAACATAGAAAACACAGTTTTTGGATTTTCTCGATAACCATTTAAGCTAGGTAAAAAATTCAAAATACTAGATTGTTTGTTTTTTTAAGCTCTTTTAAATGGTTTAAGTTAAAATTGTTGAATTTTATAAATTAATAAAAGTAAAAAAAGCCAAAAACCCATTTTTTACCCTTTTGAAACCCCATAAAACCCCGTTCCCATGGTTCGATCATTCTGGTTCGCGAACTCAACCTAGCAGACGCTGGCTTACACCCCTGCACCAAATTTCATCAAAATCGGAGGTTCCGTTCAAAAGTTATCGTGTTCACGGACACATACATATCTATATATATATATATATATATATATATATATATATATATATATATATATATATATATACATATACATATATATATATCAATTTGAACGAACGGTGTTTTTGGCTTCTAGGGACCTCAAAACAAAAAAAGTATCATGGTCCCCATACCGGGTATAGGAGTTTAGGTCTTACCGTGACTACTACCGTAATAGCGTATTCCCTATAGGGAAAATTAGCTAAAAACTACATATCATTGCAGGGCGTTTAAATGGTTAAGGTGTAGTCTCTGATGCTTTTACTGCAAGAATGCATGCCATGGGTAGATTGGATTTATATTCCATAGGAAACAGTTTGTGAATATTTTTCTGTGTGTCCATAGTTTTATTAATTATCAACTTTTTAATTATTTCTTTATTACCTGCTTTATTAACGTTGCATTATTGTATTAAGGTTGTTGTGTGTTGATGCTGGTGGTTATTGATAACATGCTAGGGCCATAATAATCATACATAGGTCAAAACATAATATTGTTTATAATATCAAGGTGTCTACTGCCAAAGAGATACAAAAATCAGCAACTTTTTGGTGACTTTTGGGGGTAAAAAATGTTAAAAATCAGTGACTTTTCAGTCTCTAAGATAGAAAATTTTGGGGGGAAATAGTTGCAAAAATTTTTCTTTTGTTTTCTCAATCCATATTAAAAATCTGTAACTTTTCTTGCATTTTAAGGAAAAATAAGTGACTTTTTGGTGTCTTCTGTGATCATTAACTAAAATCCGTGACTTTCGGTAACTTTGAGGACTTCAGTGACCAGTTGACTTATCCTATAATATACTGAATATACTTTGAACCTGATTAAATTTCAGATCCACAAATAGGTCTCATCAGAGAGTGAAATCAACAACAACCACCTTAATAATCTCTGAAACATAAACATTGTAGGATATATATTTAGGTACTGTATTACTAGTTTAACAATGAGTTTAAAACAAAATTTGACTACTAAATTTTAAAAGTAAAACTACTGGTATGATTTATAATAATTTTTTTGGTTGAATTATAAGACATTGATGAGTATTATTCTATTAACAGGGTGTGTCTACTGCAAAATAAATAAAAAAATCAGGGACTTTTCTTTGAATTTTTGTGGTAAAAAATGTTTAAAAAATCAGTGACTTTTGAGTGGTTGAGTCAAAGTTTTCTAGGAGAAATTGCTAGTCGCAAATCACATTATTTTCTAAATTTTTACAAAAAATCTGTGATGTTTCTTAAATTTTAAGAAAAACAAGAGATTTTTCTGTGACTTCCGTGACCACTAACTAAAATCCGTGACTTTCGGTGACTTCAGTGACCAATAGACACCCTGATTAACAAATTATTACATCACGAAAAAATAAATAGGCTGAGCGTACTTTTATTGCCATACTCTTGTACAAGAATTCTCTTGCCATGATATCCCTATTCCCATGTTTAAACAATATCACTGAATTACACCAATTTTATTCAAGTGCGTAATTCTTCCCCTGAAATTCTCAAAAACTAATTCCACCATAAGATACCTTGCTTTTTCCTGCCATACTGGTTAGCCTATTTCAGCCACCACCCAAAATAAAAAATGAAATCATAGCTACACCCTTGATTTTATTTAATGAATTCAGAAACAAATTTAATTTTAGGTTATAGGTATAGGTATTAAAAACTCTTATAGGTTATAGGTAAAGGAAAAACTCTTTACTTCTGACTTTATAGAATTTTCAAAGTAAATTTTAGATAAACTGAAAAAACCAGAAACCACACTCTTTGTTAGTACAATATTATGATGACCCATAGAAAATTAATGATAAAACACAAAGAATTATACTGATGTTTCAAACAATTCTCATGTATTGATATGAATATAATATTCTTTTTATTGATGTATCTTCTTTAATGTTTTTATTAATGCACTTTTAACATCTCATGCATTTTTAATATAACTTATAAATATGAGATTGTCTTCATATCTTCATGAGATGAGTGCACATTATCCACGAGTCAAGTGTTTGGTTTGGCGCATGGGAGCAACGAAAAGAAAGACAATTTACAGGCCCGGATTATCCACTAGGCCAACCTAGGCCATGGCCTAGGGCGTCAGCCGAGAGGGGGGCGTCAAACGGGCCTTTTTTATACTATGTTTCAGTCAAAAAATTATTTATCTGCAAATATAATTTAATTTTGGAATTTTCACATTTTTTTATTAAATTCTTTAATAACAAGATTAAATTGAATATTCGGCAAAATCGAAAGAAGAAAGGATTATTCAAGCTAACTAGAGGACCCCCTAAGTTTCCGGGACCCGAGGGGCTCCTTCGCGGCGGGAACGAGCGTCCCTAATGTGCCGTAAAGAGTGTCCCTTATTAGCGGTCAAGAGCATCACCCCCGACTGGCGGTAAGCTTCGCCCTGTAATCGACGGTAAATATCACCCTTGAGCTAAATCACGCCTCCGACCGCCGGTAAAGAGCGCCCCCAATACGCATAAATAGAACCTATGATCAGCGGGAAAGAGCGCCCCCCACAAGCGGCAAATATTCCCCTAATTAAATAGCGCCCCTTTGCCTTGACCGTCGCCTTGTAAGGTTTGCCTTGACATTGTTCCTTTGCCCTGGATTTAAATTTATTTCTGTATTACAATTATACAGGGTGTTTCAGAATTCACTGCCAACATTTTAGGCCATATTGTTCCTTTACCAGAAACAAATATGAAAATCATAGTGATAAAGTCCAAATACCGCCAGTTACCCACACAGCCGAAATTTTGTTTTTACACGTATTAGGCCTAACTTTTATTTCCACAACAGATGGTTGTATTGAGTTCAGTTTTGGCATGAATCTTTATAACACCAATGTCCATTTCCAGAGAAAATAATTATTATTTTCCGATGTGTATTTTTAAAATGGCGGCCATTTTAAATTTGTAAGCTCAAATATCTCAAAATCGTTAAGTTTTTCAAAATTTTTACTAGAGACTAAAAAGTTGACAAATTATGTAACTACGGATACCAAGTTTGTAAGGATATGACAACAAATAACGGGGTTATTGCGATTTTTCTCCCAAAATAACCTAAATTTGCATAAATTTTAATGCAAAATAATTGTTTTTTAGCAGAAAAATCACAATAAACTCCGTTATTTGTTTCAAATACGTCCTGGGAGTAAAGTGACGAAAATGCCAATCATCACTTTCCTTTAATAGTTCTGTGATACTACAGCCAAAGTAATTAGAATTAAAGTAAGTCAATATGTATCGGATTGTTTTTTTTTCGGGGGGGGGGGGGGGGGCGTAATTGTGACCTTTGGCCTAGGGCGTCAAAAAGTGTTAATCCGGGCCTGACGATTTATAGACTTCGATAGTTTTAAAGGTTCAATATCACGAACTATACTTTAACAGAGGCCATTAATATCACAGCAGCAAAAAGGTTAAAACCTTAATCAATCAATCCAGAGGATTGTAGCAAAAAAATTATGTAGCCCTATTTCAGGGCAAGTATGACATTTTGATAAATGGAATAAAATAGAATCTCTAACAATTAATTATGTACCGGTACTCTGTATAATAGGAAAAGTCAACATGCATGTTTGGTCACAATTTCAAATTAAAATACGGATTTGAAACGAGACCTACAACTTGGGTGTGTGTTTTGTGCATGTAAAAGAATTTCATCACTTTAAAATTTAAAAACAAAATATAAATTTAAAATATTTACCAGCTTTCATCAATGGATTCATCAAGTTCAAGAATTCAAAAAGTCTTGAAAATGGAGGCTGGCATCTGGATAACTTCTGAAACACACAAAAAGAATAATTAAAATTGAGTCTTGAGTAATCTAAAACTAACATTTGGTCAGTTGGGCTGGGAATCAGTTAATCCCAAAACAACCGTTCTTGGTTTCAAAATCCACAAGAACCTTACGCATTCGAAATTTAGAGGGGCAGCCACAATGGATTACAATTTAATTAAAGGAAGCTCAAGTGTAAAGATGTTAAGATAAATACAGTATGTTAAATTACAGAGGTTGAAGAGAATGAAATTCAAATTATAGACACAAAGCTAATTCCAGACCTAACTAAACTAACAGAACTAATTAAAAATAATTAATCAGACCTGAAAAAGAAAACAAGGACCTGAAGAATTAGTTCTCATTCAATGTAAGAAATACCTATAACTGATAAACTTTAAATATTATTTAATTTATCGTTATTAGTTTTTCAAGCAATATTCTTTGTAAAGTTTAATTTTCTAAGAGTAAATAAAAAATTAATTCAGAATTTACACGTTAATTTATGTTTGAACAAGTATTTTTCACACTTATTTGAATTTTTTAGGCTGAGGCTTCCAGAATACATTTTGAGTTATGTAGAGGCCAAAGTATAGAATATACAAATGTTAAAAGCTTTGTATATGTTTTTAAAACATTTCTAATCGAATCATAGGCAGAAAGGCAGGCCGAAGCCTATATAATTTTTGAGTAAGGGAGGTTTTCTAAATTGGACAATGGAGAATGGAGGTTTTCTAAGGGGACAGGCCAAAGTTACAAACTATTCCAAATTATCAAGGTTTTCATTACTGACAATGTAATTCGTCAAACAATAGATATTTCATTGTTAAAAGGAATTTATTGAACAACCTATAATTAATATTAACCTCACAAGTTCAGTAATAATATTATAAATATAACAGTAAATTCCCGGTAAGTAGAAAAATATGAGCAATTGCCAAGAATTACCAATTAATAAATTGATGATACTTCATGGGGAGACAGTTGAGTATGTTTATGGTCAGATTAATAAGTTAGACAAAAAATTAATTGTACATTATTGTGGACATTCCCCTTCAGTGATAAGAGAAAATACTCCGTGAGTTGGGAATGTGGGTTCCGGAGTGACAACTTGTTTTCTTTATCATCGATGACAGACTGTTATCTCTTATCTTGAACGACAAAACCTTCCCGTCACTAATGAATTTCGATTCTAGAGAACCACCAACTGATAAAAACCTATCAGATTGAAATCATATTCTGACTAATGAGTCCGTCGTTTAAATGAATTATTGAAAAGTGTTGATGTTTATTCGTTTCGTAAATTTGGATAATTATGCCAAGTATTTGAATGACAAACGGAAGGGCAGGTTGGTTGGTTGGTTGTCAGTAGTCCAATCCTGGGCGAGTACCCCTGTGTCCTTAATTTTGGCCAGAAAAATACTGAAACTGCAACAACTTCTAAAATTTTTAGGATTCCAACACAAATATAATAGCTTTCAAGATATAGACGAATTTATAATAATTTACGGTAACTGTTTCCTAATCTAATTAAGATTATTTTTATCACTTAAAATACGGTAATGAGGCATGAGTGTGATAACTAAAAACTAACAAAAAACATTGATTTATCGGAGTGATGTTTGTAGTATTCCTCACTTCGCGGGAAATATTTTATAGAAATATTTTGAAACTCCAATACAGCGAAATTATGAGGAAAGCTTGTTATTAAAAGAGCGAATTATCGGCCAAATAATGTCCAAGTGGCTGAATGTTAAAAGGCCTACATAAAATAGTGTTCATCATTGAAATCGCAAAAATAAATATTGTACTACGAACCCCTTCCTCCCTCGTTTTAACGTGCGTGTCACTGAAACAGCTCTTACCATTATAACATAAGAAATTAATGACTGGTCTTCAATCAATTGTTAGCTGAATACGTTTATTGTCAATTTGTCAAAGTAGTTTGTCGCTAATTCTAAAATATATACTGGTGTTTAGGAATATTATTTTCTTTTTCTCCAAAGGCTTGCAGAGAAAAAAACTTCTAGAGTTAACGTTTTACAAGACAATTGCGAAAAGCCGTTAATTGAATTCACGTGTTTTAGAATAAATGCATAGAGAACTTGAATTTGAGCACACCATTGATTTTCTTGACATATCTACTTTTAAATGCTTTCCCTCATTGGAGTAAGAACATCTCAGGATAGGTGTCCAAAATGAAAGATAACCTCCACGTCTTTTTCCAGATTTAGGCCTATTGAATTCACTGCGAACGGCCTTCATGTACGTTTCAACTTCACATTTACTTTCAAATAATAGGAATTCACTTAATTAAAATATTCTTTCATTATGATTCTTAGTCCGGAACGTCTCTGCTAAAGAGTGAACCTCTAAATTCTGAGTGTCATTATTGGTTTATGTCATCGAACTCTAAAATATAGAGTTCTATGGTTTATGCACACCATTTTTTTTTTTTTTTTAAGTTGGCACCAAAAAAAAGTGTTAAAAAGGTAGACCTATTCCCGTCGATACCTCCCAAGTCAGACGAGTGCTTAAGTTTACATAGTAACAGTACCGGTTATGTTATTGAGGAAACAAGAGTACAATGATGTAAAGACAAGTCAATACATACAATGGACTACAATAGAGGGCAGGAAGTCGGGTCAGACGCTTATCATTATCATCAGCTGATAGCGGGCGTCCGCCGCGCCACCAACACTGGGCGAGGACGAGGATGTGGCGGGAATGGGGAGAGGAAGAGGAAGTGGCCACCGATAGGCGATAAACCAGGAACCAGGGTTGCCACCGCACCTTTGAGAAATTACCGCCAGAAAAGTAGAAATTCCCCAAAATCACCAAACCACGATTGTTTTGTAAAAAAATAGTCCCTCTTTTATGTTCTGAATATCAACTTTATAGCCTTTATAGGATACTTGTTTACGTATGCCACTGGCTTACAGCGTGCTGAGGTGGTAAAGATAGATTAAGTGTTACGTAGGTATAGCACTTGTTTATACAGTAAAAGCCGAGATCCTCGACGAACTGGCTGCCTTTTCGGAATCAAAACTCAAAAACCAATCTTTGGACACAATTTTAAAAAGAACAGATGTAGAATTCTACTCTTCTTTCGATTTATTTGTTTCTTTAAAAAAATATGAAGACAATAAAAATGATGTAGGATAATTTTGAACTAGGTACGTGATCATTTACTAAAGCAATAATAATAGTAATAAATCAATTTAAAAATAGAAAAAAATCCTCCCCGATCCATTTATTAATTTTTTCCATTACAGTATTTCCTTTTTTAAACATTTATTTAGTTTTTACGAGCTTCATCCAAAACGATCAATAAAAACGTGACTGTCCCAAAAATAACCAAAATCCCCCCAAAATATAAAATAACCAAATTAAAAAATAATAATAATAATAATAATAATAAACCATGAGCAAAAAATAACAAAAAAATAATAAAAAATAACCTGTCACAACCCCTTGATATGCATATAAAATTAGACTTTCTAAAAGGTACATGGTCCATCATTTGATCTTTTAAAAACACTGGTCAATCAATGGAATACAAACTACGTTAAAAAACCTTTTAAAACAAAAAAGGTATGATTGTGACCTTAACCTTAACTTCGTTTTAAGAATATAGATTTTAAATAATCTAAAATATGTGTAATTTTCAATATTGTGGTAATCTCGCTACTTATCGCTTATCGCTAAGGGAGAACACAATTGTTGGATTATTAGGGCCTATATGTTAAAAATTTGGACAAAGCAAAATCCAAATGTAACTGGATTGTACTTTTGACATAGCTACCGGAATACACTAAAAATAATTCTTTTCTGGTTTGAGGAAGCGTCAACTTAGGACGCCGTGGGAAAGCAGCGCAGGGGATGTTCAGATGAGAACTGAAATGTACGGAACTTCCCGAGCCAAAGCTATTTACTTTGACTACAAAATAAAATTTTGTTTTCGTCATGCGCATCAATTAAGAATCTTATGTACAATCAAACTGACAAAAACTTTAACTGAATACTGTATATACTGTATACGTGGGCTACAAAACGTACATAGAGCATACAAAAAGAGTTTGGAACATTTTTCAGAAACCTTGTTAAACATGGCAAACTTATTTAGTTATAGAAACAAAAACATTAATAAGTAACAACAGTAAATTGTTACCAAATCGTTTAAATGAGCCTCTCTGACTTTAAGTGCCCGGTGATAATAGTTTATAAGTAGTGTCTTTTGGTTACTCCTGGCTCAGGTCAAGGTCATTGGTTGGAAGTGGCAGGTGTGGGGTTGGAAGTGTGGGGTGGGGGTGACAGTGATGGATGGGTTTGGGAAGTGGGTCAAGGTCATCCGGAGGGGGTTTTAAAAAAGTGGGAGCCGCAGGGGCTCGGTGGGAATGGGGAGGGGTGGGGCGGCTTCGGGGTTGGAGGTTTTAGTTTATTTTTAAAATTAAATTAAAATAATAGTTGCATGATAGGAGAGCTCCTAGGTGTTTACAGTGCGAGTTGATACAGTAGAATGAGACATGTGTCCAAGGAAGAACGATCATATAAACCCGGTAATATAGTGAATAAGAATAATTGGATAGCATCGTCAATAGGTGTAACAAGATTGAAATGTTGATACTGCAGCATGTCAGTTAAGACAGCGTGCAAAACAGTATCAGTACAGTATGCAGTGTTGCACAGGCTAGGTTTCGCAAAGTACAACGGGTGAAAACTGTAGTATTTCTTAAGCTTAGCCAATGTAGTACGCGGTTTACAAACTTTGGAGTTAGATTGTTTCTGTAAAATATGTTTTGTGCGTAAAAGCTTTAGTTGTAAAGAGTGCGAAGCCATGATAATATACGAAGGGGAGATGTGTACTCTCCGACAATTGGCGAGTATATGACCGGCGCCCGCGAGTGTGTCTGAATATATAGAGACTAATTAGCATAATAAGTGCAAACATATGTTAGAGTAAAAAAGCGTAAGTAAAAAAGTGTTAGACTAGGTGTTAGAGACTTGCGGATAGTTGTTTACTGTTGCCCTATCGCCACTATAATGACGCGCGCGCGGTATTGATGCCCGTTTTATGGGGGTTGTGTGCCCCCCCCCTTCCCCAACCCCTCCCCCTGAGAGGATGACATAAAAGAACAGAACTTCGGAGAGCTCAGTTATTTGTCGGGCGGCGCCGCGAAAGGTTGTAGCAGGGGGAAACATAGGCGAAGAAAAGTATCGGTAGCCGCAGAAGTTAATTAATTATTCAGGTGCAGGATTGCAAGTAATGTTCCGTGCACGAATAAGTAGGAATACAATTGTCAATTGTACAGGTAAATCTTGTACTGTAGCAATAACTATAAAATTAGACGGTTGTAAAGTGTATGACCTGCTAATGTGCAAGAAATATCCCGTGCACGACTAAGTGGGATCACAATTGCCAATTGGACAGGTAAATCTTGTATTGTAGCAACAAGTATAATAGTAGACCGTTGTAAGGTGTATCACCTGCAGGTGTGCAGGAAATGTCCCGTGCATAAATATAGAGACTAATTAGCATATTAAGTGCAAACACATTTTAGAGTAACAAGCGTTAGTTGTAAAAGCGCCAGAGACTTACGGATAGTTCCTCACCCGACCGATTCCGCCACCGAAATGGCGCGCGCGCGGCAGCAACCCCCCTTTTTATGCGATCGATGAGTCACGTGCGACGCCCCTCCAACCCCCCTCCCCGAGAAAACCGCATAAAAGAGCGAGGTTCGGGAGAGCTCGGTTATTTGTCAGTCGGCTGCGGCTACGGTCACAAGAGTCAGAGGAAGAAAGGGATAGTTTAAAAAAGTACTGGTGATCGCGGAAGTTAATTAATTATTCAGTTGTAGGATTGCAAGTATTGCTCTGTGGATAATCAAGTGGGGGGACTACAACTGTGATTGAACAGGTAACCATTGTAGTATAGCAATAATTTTAATATTAAACGGTTGTAAAGTGTATAAGCTGCAGGTGTGCAAGAAATGTCTCTTGTACTGTAGCAATAATTATAATAGTAGACGGTCAGTAAGTGTATTACCTGCAGGTGTGCAAGAATGTCTTGTGTAATGTAGCAATAAGTATATGATTGTAAGGTGTATTACCTGCAGACGTGCAGGAAACATAGCGTGCACTATTGCACAGGTAAATCCCGTAGTGTAGCACTAATTATATTAATATGACCGAGAAGTAGCGGTTAGAGTTTAAGTGTTGTTAAAGTAAGAGAGTAATTTGCATATTAAGGAGGAAACAGGTGTGTAAGAATGGAACCTGCAATTAATCAGTGTGAGTTTCCTGCACACGATGTTAATTAGCATATTTTAATTAAAAAAAAAAAAAATGGAAATTCGACACGAAAATAAAATTAAGATATATAAAATAACTGATGTAGTGTTAAGAAATAGTGTAAAAATAATAAAAATGTTAAAATAAATAGTGTGTTAAAGTACTATGTGGTATGAACTCACGGATTGGTTGTTTACCGTTGGGGTGTCAGCTCCCTATATGGGAGGCGCGCGAGCTTCCCGTCGTTTATATACATGCGGATGGTTACTCATGCATGACCCCCCCCCCCCCCGACCGGACCGGAAACCGGAAGCCCCCCCCCCGACGTCACAACGTCTTGGGTGTAGCGTGTAAGAAGTACCGACCAGGCCAAGGATTATGAGCATAAGTAATGCATTTCCAAACAATAGTCTATTGTATGTTAAAAACAAGTTGCGTGTTTTGGCGGCCTATTTCTGTTGGAAGTATAATTAAGCGGCGGAAGAGGGTGGATAACAATCGACGATAATTATGCTGCGGATGTACTTGTCAGCGGATGTAATTTGATGCTATCTAATGCAAATTGAGAAGTACAAGGCTCCACCTGCGTTTTAGGCGACCCACATGTAACAAAGCACATCCGTTTGGAATTTTCCACTGACATTTCTGGAAAGTTCCGCGCCCCTGAAACCCCTCCCGGCCCCCCACCACTCTGGGAGCCGAGAACTACCCCGACGACTATTGCCGCCACAGTCGGGCTCGGAATTTCGGACGCGACGCTCCGACCCGACTCAGAGGGCAACTCAAATGTATAAGCGGCCGATATATATTTGAGTTACTCTTGTTGTTAGGCTATTACTATTTAATATTTGTTGTGTGTGTGTGTGTGTGTGTGTGTGTGTGTGTGTGTGTGTGTGTGTGTGTCTATGATTTTATGCAAAGTGTTATTTGGTTTCAGTCTTAAGATGTGTTAGTTTTTTAAGGTTTAACTTGCGCATTGCGATGTTAGCATTAAGGTGTTTTATGGTATTATTTATGTTTAAGAAATGTGTTTTTAATCTTAAGTATTGGTTTATGGTATTTGTGTGTGTGTGTGTGTGTGTGTGTGTGTGTGTGTGTGTGTGTGTGTGTGTGTGTGTGTGTGTGTGTGTGTGTGTGTGTATCTATGTCTGTGTTTGTTTATCTGTGTACTAATAATTTTTTACATTCCACAGCTAGCTGTTAGGTTGGGTAGATTAAATTAAAATGTAAATGTAAATTTAAGAAGTTCGATTGAACTTCATTAAATATGGGTGGGACATGCGCGTTGTGCCGTAGGTAGCGCATATTTTTATTGTTTTTGATTTTTGTTTCTTAATTTTTGTCAGGCAAAAATATGTTTGGGTGGGTTTAGATTAAGGGTGGGAGGTTAGAGTTGCGTCTTGCATTAGCTGTTCCAGAGTCCCCATTGTAAAATTGGAATGGTCAAGTCCAGTGCCCAGGCCCGAGGCTGGCCGCCCGTATCACAGACTACCAAACTGGATCGCCATGTGCGTGCGGGCCAAAAATTGGGATCCCTCGCAAGACGTAACTTTTTTGGTTGGGATTGGGAGTGTTTGAGGAACACAGGGTGGTGGAGACGGTTACAGCCGCCTCCATCACCTTGGATCATTATTATTTTGTGGTGACCTTGACCTCAATCCATTCATGCATAACCCCCCCCCCGACGTCACAACGTCTTAGGTGTATCGTCTTAAGTATAATGTCTTAAGTGTATTGTCTTGAACTTGGCGAGCCCCCCCCCCCCCCCCGACGTCACAACGTCTTAAGTGTAGCGTCTTAAGTGTAACGTCTTAAGTGTAACGTCTTGACCTTGACCTTGAACTTGGCGAGCCCCCCCCCCCGACGTCACAACGTCTTAAGTGTAGCGTCTTAAGTGTAGCGTCTTAAGTGTAACGTCTTAAGTGTAACGTCTTGACCTTGACCTTGAACTTGGCGAGCCCCCCCCCCCCGAAGTCATAATGACTTAAGTGTAGCGTCTTAAGTGTAACGTCTTGACCTTGACCTTGAACTTGGCGAGCCCCCCCCCCCCCCAGCCAGCAAAGTGCAAACAAACTTACTTATAACTTAAGAACGGGTTGCCGGAATAGGGCAAGCGATACATCATTGGAAAGCTCTAATTAGGAGTAATATTGTGGTAAAGACAGAATTAAATTATTTTCTTTTAATAAAAATTTATTATTAAAAGAAACCCATACTCATTGACTTGCCTATATAAGAGTGTTGTGGTTTGCGTTGGGACATTCATTGCCAATAATAGCTAGAGTGAACATGTCCCCCCGAGATGCTCCAATATTTTATAACAAATGTACAAAAGTTGAAGAAGTATTAGAGGTGGATGAAGAAATCAATGAAGAAAACGATGTACAAAACGATGTACAAAACGATGAAGAAAACAATGAAGAAATTGAAGAGCCTTTGTTAAGTGAAAATGTTGTAACAAGAATATTTGTGGATCCGAATTCTCCAATGGATATTATAGGAAGGTTTGTAATTGAAGTTATGACATGGATAGAAAATGAAAGATTAGTAAACATAGCATCTCCAATTTTAGTTGATGATAGACCCACCTTTGGTGTATATTGGCGTAACAGTGATCTGTTATGGCTATGGGCGGAGGCATATGTGGAGTATTTGCAATTGGAAGAAAATATAGGCTTTAATCATTACTTTTCAGCTTTAGTCTTAACCTACTATTTTTAACATCTCACTAAAAATCTTACCGTCCCCCCACTACAACTGGGAGGCTATAAAAAGGGAGCAGTAGAGAAGCATTTCATTTCGCTGCTAAATTTCAAAGAGTAAACATCAACAAGATGTATCAATGTGAAATTTGCTTAGAAACTTTTCATGATAATATTCTACTAGAAATACACAAAGAGTTATTCCATAATAATAATGAAGATGTAACAGAAACCGAATATGAAGATTTAAAACTATATGGAGAAGAACAACAAGAAGAACAGCAAGAAGAACAGCAAGAAGAACAACAAGAAGAACATGAAGAACCATTAGCAGGACCATCTAATGAAATACCAAGTTTAAAAATATATGCTTTAGAAGGTAAAGTAGTAATGCACCACAAAATTCAAAATGAAAAATTGGAATTGGAGCAGTTTTTTAAAGAAGTGAGTACAATTGCAAGGAGAACACTCACAGAAGAATTAAGAAGACTGAACTTCATTAAATTTAGCATATTACTACATGCTATGTTTACTAATGTAGAAGGAGAAATGTCACCAAGAGGATTCATAACAAAAAACCAGACCATCATGGCAAGTTCAGATATTAATTCAATAGTTGAAGATTGTTTAGAAGAAATATTAACTAAAATTCAAGAACATGAAGGCAGAGGATCTGGTTGGAGTTTGGTTAGTATTGAGGGTATGGATATTAGAACTCATAAACACGGCTACGGATTAAGGGGTAGCAGTTATATTCCGCTCCCAAAGAAAATTTCAGACAGCAAATCGTGTATAAATGTTAAGAACCAAGATATGGAATGTTTTAGATATGCAATGACGACAAAATTTGTACCTCCTCAAAATTCGGAAAGACCCAGTGAAGAATATGAAACTTACAGATATAGATATAATTTCAAAGGATTGACTTACCCAGTGGCTTTAAAGGACATCCCAAAGTTCGAAAAACAAAACCCTGGAACATCTGTTAATGTTTTCGGTTTGGACAGTTCGAATAAAGTGTACCCATTGCGTGTGGTGAAGAATGAACTACCAGATCATAGGGACTTATTATTACTTACAAGAGGTGATGTTTCCCACTATGTATGGATCAAAAAATTTGAAACTCTTGTTAGTAATCAATTATCTAAAAATAGAAATAAGAAGGTAATTTGCAAAAGATGTTTCAATTTTCAACGAGAAGGAAGACTAGGAAGACAGTGGTTAGAAGAGCATAAACGATTGTGTAACAACAACTATGAAGCCAAAATAATGTTACCATCACCAGATAAGGCCGAGCTAAAATTTGAGAAGATATCTCATCAGTACCGTATTCCCATTGTTGTATATGCGGATTTTGAATCTACACTTCTTCCTATTGAAAATAATGATGATGAAGCCAAGAAAAGTGTTAAGTATCAAATGCATGATCCAAACAGTTTTTGTTTATTAATTAAATCTACACTGTCAGAAGATCATTTAAATAAATATGATCTAACATCAAAACCTGTTATATATCGCGGTGAAAATGCTTCTAAAATTTTCCTTGACCACTTATATTTGATAGCAGAAAATGTACAAAAAATGTATAGTGATATTGTACCAATGATACCGATGGATGAAAAAGAAGAGATTCAGTATGAAAATTCAACCCATTGTTATTTATGTAAAAATGAATATACTTTGGAAAACCACAAGGTACGTGATCATGACCATCTGACAGGTTATTATAGAGGTGCCGCGTGTAACAGATGTAATATTAACTATCAAATTCGCAACTTTATACCTGTAGTTTTGCATAACCTTAGCGGTTATGATGCACATTTTATCATACCGGAATTGGGACGAGATGATGGAAAAATCGATGTGATAGCGGAAACTAGTGAAAAGTTTATTAGTTTTAGTAAAACGGTTGGAAATATTAAGTTACGTTTTTTAGACTCTTACCGTTTTATGCCATCTAGCTTAAGTAAACTCACTGAAAACTTAAAGAAAGAAAATTTAATAGAAACAATGAAGATTGTTAGTAAAGATAAATTGGATTTGGTTCTCCGCAAAGGTGTTTTTCCCTATGATTACATCGATTGTTTGGAAAAATTTGAAGAAACATCACTTCCGCCAAGAGAAGCCTTCAAGAGTAAGTTGTATGAAGAGGACATCAGTGAAGAAGATTATCAACACGCTTGTAAAGTATGGAACGAACTAGGAATGACAACATTGGGAGAATATTCCGACTTTTATGTTAAATTAGATGTGACTTTACTTTGTGATATAATGGAAGAATTTAGAGATACCTGTTTTGAAGCATATGGATTGGATCCACTTCATTCTTATACATCACCTGGACTAGCATGGCAAGCTATGCTGAAAGAAACAAAGTGTAGACTTGAACTTATTACAGATATCGATATGGTTTTGATGATAGAGTCAGGCGTTCGTGGAGGATTGACGCAAAGTGTAACTAGACATGTAAAAGCTAACAACAAATATCTCCCAAACTTCGATGCGTCACAACCAACAACATTCTTAGGTTATTTTGATGCAAATAACCTATATGGATGGGCTATGTCAAATCCCCTTCCATATGGTAATTTCAAGTGGGCGAACCCAGATTCGATCGGCAATATAATGGACATACCCAAATACGGCGATACTGGATACATTTTGGACGTCGACTTCGAATATCCTGAACAACTGCATGATCACCACTACGATTTACCACTATTGCCAAAGACGGAAATATCACCAACTGGTAGATGGCCCAAATTAATGATGACGTTAACCAACAAGTCGAGATATGTAGCTCATTATTGGACAATACAGCAAGCAATAGAACTGGGATTGAAAATAACAAGAATCAATAGAGCAATACAATTTAATCAATCTTGTTGGTTAAAACCATACATCGACAACAACACAAGAAGAAGGACTGCAGCAACATCCGCTTTTCAAAAGGACTTTTTCAAATTAATGAATAATTCAATATTTGGCAAAACGTTGGAAAACAAAAGAAAACATAAAGATGTAAAATTAGTAAGCGATCCGGAGAAGTTGCAAAAGTTAGTACAAAAACCAAACTTTGGAACGAGTGTAATTATTAACGAGAATCTTGTAGCTGTTACCATGAACAAAATCTCAATAACAATGGATCGTCCTCTATATGTGGGAATGTCTATTTTGGATATTTCTAAAACCCACATGTATGACTTTCACTACAACAAGATGGTGAAGTTTTATGGAAGAGAAAACATCGGGATAGCATATATGGATACAGATGCTTTCATTTATTGGATAAGAACAGAAGACATGTATGAAGATCTACGTACTTTTGTATATACTACTGACTTTGACTTTTCAGATTATCCTAAAGATCATCCCAACTATGACTACGATAGAAATAAAAAGGTGTTGGGCAAGTTTAAAGACGAAACAAATGGTGTACCAATGGAAGAAGTTGTCGCTTTAATGTCCAAACTGTACTCATTCCAACTGTACATCAGTGAAAAGGATGAACATCAAGTGGTGAAGAAAGCCAAAGGCATCAAGACTTCATATCTAAAGAAAAAAGTGCAGTTTGAACATTATAAAAGATGTTTATTTCAAAATGTGGAAACAACCGCAACATTCAACACCATCAGAAGCTACAACCATATACGTAAGCAAACAAAGTGGGCATTAAGTTATAAGGATGATAAACGCCACATTCTTGAAAATAACATCAACACATTGCCATTCGGCCACTATTCCCTAATCCCTATTGATCAGTAAACCTTTTCTTCGTCCTTTACCTTCTTCCTTTTTCCTTTCGTAAAGAAGAGGGGACATGACAAGCCCAATGTCATGTTCCCTCTTTTTTACACCAACATAAAATGGCCTTGACCTATATCCTAACCGTATATAAAAGAGGATAAACCATTCTAGAGATCAGTACCTTTACAAGCGATGTGGAAGACACAACTGAAGATGGAAGACTTAAAAAATAAAATTGTAAATGAACTTCATAAGCCAGCAAGAAGAAAATTTCCTAGAAGAAGTACAGTTATAAAAGGAATGAATGATCTTTTCCAAGCCGATCTCATTGAAATGATACCACATGGTAAGTTGAATAAAGGATTCAAATACATTTTAGCGATTATAGACTGTTTTACTAAAGTGGCTGATGCCTTACCGCTAAAGGACAAGACTGGTAAAAGTGTTACAAAAGCTATGGAAACGGCTATACAAAGAAATAAATTCAATATCAAACATCTACAAACTGATGATGGGAAAGAGTATTTTAACAAAGACTTTGCAGCTTTAATGAAGAAGTATAAAATAAATCATTATTCAACAAATTCTGAAGTTAAAGCTTCAATAATAGAAAGATTCAATAGAACATTAAAAGGAGCAATGTATAAAACATTTTCCAAACGAGGATCTTATGTTTGGTATGATATCTTACCGCAACTTATAAAAGAATATAACAACAAGTATCATCGAACCATTGGTATGAAGCCTAACCAAGTAAATAGCAGTAATGCTAAGATGGTATTAAAACGTATTAGGAATAATACAACTCCTAAACATGAAAAAATGCAGCCTAAAACATTTAAAGTTGATGATAAAGTTCGTATAAGTAAATACAAAGGAGTATTTAGTAAAAGGTATCTGCCAAACTGGACTAATGAAGTATTTACAATCTATAAAGTGCAACCAACAATACCTGAAACTTACATCTTACAGGACAACAAGGGTGAATTACTCGAAGGTGGATTCTACGGACATGAGTTGTTAAAATCATCAGTCGGCGATGTATATCTTGTTGAAAAGATTTTACAAAGAAAAAAGGATAAGGTTAAAGTACGTTGGTTGGGATTTGATAAAAGTGAAGACTCTTGGATCCCTACAAAAGACTTGGTATAGCAATTTGTGAAGTCATTACGTGTTTAACCTTTACACAAGATGGAGATTGTGCAACAAAAGGATCGATTTTTTATTAATAATATTGATGAATTAACAGTTGACAACGACAAGTTAAATCATGGAAAACATGGTGAACTACTGCCAAACACAATAAGATGTTTAATAACTGGACCGTCAAATTGTGGAAAGACGAATGTGGTTTTTAACTTAATAACAAATCCTAAAGGATTACGTTTCAACAACATTTACATCTTTTCCAAATCTTTGCAACAACCCAAATACCAATTATTGGATAAGGTACTCGCAAGTGTGCCTGAAGTTAATTTCTACAAGTTTAATGCTAGTGAAACTATAATGGAGCCTAACGAGGCTAAACCATTTTCTATATTTATATTCGATGATGTATCTTGTGAAAATCATGACACTATTAGAAGTTATTTTGCCATGGGGAGACATTACAATATTGATAGCATTTATATTGGTCAAACTTACAGTAAAATTCCAAAACAACTAATAAGAGATAATGCAAATCTACTTATTATCTTCAAGCAGGATGAAACAAATTTAAAGCACATATATAATGATCATGTAAATGCAGACATGTCATTTGATAAATTTAAAGAAATGTGTGGCAAAGCATGGGCTGAAAAATATGGATTTCTAGTTATTATGAAAGAAGAAGCTATAAAAAATGGAAGATATCGTATAGGGTTGGATAAATTTGTATTAATCCATTGAACGATTGATGATACGTTTAGTAATAGATTGGTCTTCGCAGCGTAAACATGGTGAACCAAGAAAAACTATTAAAAGAAATAAAATCACTGAGTGACTCGATTAGACTTAAAAATCGAGCATTAAGAATGGGTTTGAATGAAAGAGAAGAATTTCTGGAGACTACATTTAAGCCTATTACAGAACCTTTAAAACAGATAACAGAAACTATTGGTAAACCTCATTATGAAGGAGATGTTTTGCTACCTGTTTCTAAATTTGAAGTAAAAAGTTTAAAAAAGGAAGAAGATGATGATTCTTACACAAGTGATAGTGAAGTTTCTCAAAAAGAAGAAGAAACAAGACAAGAAGAACCAGAAATAAATATTGAAAAAGAAGAAGAACAAGAACAACATATACCTGAAGCAGAACAATCAATTCCAAATCTAACAAAATTAAGTAGTGATATATTGCAACAAGGACCTCTTGGAAGAAAGTATATCATGAAGATGTTACATGAAATAAAAGATAACCCAAAATTACACAAGTCACATGTATATGGTGCGAGAATTGATGGAAATGAATTAAAAATAGGAGATTCAAAAGTATATTTGACTGAAGATGATGATATTGTTATTGGTGAGCATAAATATAAAGGAACAAAAGGATTATTTGAACTGATTTTCAAAAATATACCTATAAGATATACGCTTCAAGATTTAAATACTTTTAAAGAAATTTTGCAAAATACTAATGCTCATAAGAAGAATTACTCCAAAGATTCAATGATAAATAGAACACGTGCAACTAAATATACGGTTGTAATAAAAAGATTGTTTCCCCTGAAAAAACTACCAACATTACGAACTGCACCAGCTGTGAAGAAACCGCTTAAGAGGAAGTCATTATCACTTATGGACTTATCACTTATTGATGAATATGGTAAAAAGAAAAAAGGAGAAACTTCGATATCTGGTAAAGGTTTAATGAAAAACCTATATAATACAAATGTAATTTACTATAATGATATAAACAAATTGGTTGATAGAATGAGACTATTACATGAAGCCATGGAAGCTGGTCATACAGGTTTAAATAATGAATGGGTGGCTTTAGTTGACGAACTTCGAAATCGTGGAATAGTTGTATAAATCATCACGGATATATAAGAGAGCTGTGAGCATACAGTGGATCAGTTCAATCATGAGCGTCGACAAGTTCGGACGGTACTCCGGGCTAGGAGTACAAGGAGGAGAAAACAGAAAAAGAAGTGGATTGCCGCAAACACCTGAAGGTGACTATGATATGAGTAACAAACGTTTAAAATTTGTTAAAGACCCAGAAGAAGATACTGATGGAGCGAATTTAAAGACAGTAAAAGAGGCTACTTCAACATCATTGAAATTAGACAAGAATACTTACGATGTTAAATCACATAGAATAATTAATGTTGGTAAACCAACTGACAGTTCTGATGCAATTACTAAAGAGTATTTATCATCTGAACTTTCAAATACTTTAAAATTACAATGGGGTAATAATTTAAAAGATGGACAGACATATGATGCTGGAAATCATAGAATAACCAACGTGGCAAATCCAAAAAATGATAAAGATTCAGTTAATAAAGAATATTTACATTCTATAATACCGGAAAAGACTCAACGCGGATTTTCTTTTTATAAATTTATAATAAATGACATTGGATACCCAAAGGAAGATGGGGATGCTGTAAACCTGAAATACATCAAGGACAACTGTATTTTACAAGATGGTGATGAAATCGATTGTCATGGGAAAGTGTTGTCAAATGTAAAGTTCGCTTCTCAACCAAAAGACGCTGTTACTATGGAACAATTATCTAAAGAATTAAAAAGGGGAACATCGAATTTTGTAAAACATGAAGATGCCGTGCTAAAGCGAGGAGATACATTTATACATGGAAATGAAAAGTTTGATTTAATGCAAGGAAATAATGATGAATGGGATGCAGGACATAAAACAATAACAAATGGAAGATTTGGTATAAAAGATACAGATGTACCTCTAATGGTGCAAACATTAATTGCGAGTGGTGGTACATTAGGTACATACAATGGTCGTAATAGAAGAATAAAAGATATTTATCCTGGTTATGAAGATGATGATTGTGTTACATTGAGACAAACAATAACTTGGGATAAACACTTTGGGACCAAATATGATGCAAAGATGAAGAAAATAATTAATATTTTGCCAGGAGAAGATTTAAATGATGCTGCTACTATTGGACAAGTCATAACAACGTCGAAAAGTGATTCGACTGCTTACACGTGTAATGATAAACGTATTATGCAGTTACACGATCCCCAACATCCAAAAGATGCTGTAACTTTAGACTGTTTAATAAGAATAGTGGGCAATTTACTTATCGATACCCACAATCATATAGCTAGTACAACGAGTCATGTGATGATTCAACCCGATGAACGAGAAGCTTGGATTAAAAATAGAATTATAAATCAATATATAATTAATTTGAATAATTAAGTATTTAAATATAAAAATTGTGCATGTGCTATTCATTTATGTAAAGCAGCTCGTGGAGTAAACACGCTGGTTATATAAGACGACATAATGAAGACCGCAACGCTCAGTCGTCGTCAAGACAGCGGCAAGAAAGGACGTGGTATAACATCAGCTGCGTTATCCCTGCTAAGACGGATTCCAGTTGGTGCTGTTCTAAATCGAGCAATAGACGCTTTACCATACGAATTTCATCTGCCCGGAGGCTATCAATATTGTGGACCCGGAACTAAGTTGGCAAAACGTTTAGCAAGAGGAGATCCTGGAATTAATAAATTAGATCAAGCTTGCAAAGAACACGATATAGCGTATTCCAAGTTTGCAGATTCAACAAATAGATCAATAGCGGATAGAGCGCTAGCGGAAAAAGCTTGGCAAAGGGTTAAATCAAGTGACGCCAGTATTGCGGAAAAAGCAGCAGCTTGGGCAGTGACAACAGCCATGAAGACGAAAGCTAAGTTTGGTGGTGGAAGACGACGCGGGAGAAAACCTAGTAAAAAAGAAGCTGCAAAAAGAGGCGGGAACATCAAAAGAAGACGTCGCACTAACCCTAAAAGGAAAGTCAAGAAAACATCCATATGGTCAATGGTAAAAAACGGATCGGGTCTTTACTTAAGACCGTACCGTGTGTATTAAATGAGAAGAATAAATTGATAATTCCAAATGAAGCATTAACAAACTATCAACTGTCAAAATATGTGAAATGTTTAAGAATACCATTCTTCAGAGGAGTTTTTATGAAAGATACATTACCAAATAGAGTGTGGAAAAATGAAACTGGAATAGTAAACTTAGACTCTAATTATGGACCAGGTACTCATTGGGTATGTTATAAAAAACTTGGAGAAAATGTTTACTACTTTGATAGTTTTGGAAATTTACCGCCACCAAAAGAACTTCAACATTATTTTCGGGACTCTAAGAATATATTCTACAACTACAAAAGAGAGCAACCTAGCAATACAGAAATATGCGGACATTTATGTTTAGAGTTCCTAGCGAAGAGCGTCAGTCAGCTTTAAGATGTCATCGTATACAGTGTCGCTGAGCGGAAATTCGTCAACATTAAAAAGTACACTTTTCCCAGCGTTACGTTTATCTACGGACAAACTATGGGAAGCAGCATTATTGGATTTGACTACATACAATTCAATTCCCAATGTTACAGAAGGAAAAAATAATTTACTACATTATTATGAGAGTAAAGATGAAAAAGGAAATTATTCACAATTGAAAATAATTCCATTATCTACAGGAGCATATGAAATAGACGATATAAACCAAGTATTACAAAAAAAGCTTGGAGAAGAAAATATTTCTATAAAAGGTAATAATAATACATTAAAAGCAGAAATAACTTCAAAGTATTATATAGATTTTAGCTTAGACCACTCAATCGGCAATTTGCTCGGATTTTCAAAGAAGAAAGGAATTTTAGCTCCTGGAAATGATTATACTGGCGATACAACAGTAACAATATTAAAGGTGAACAGTATTGATGTAACGTGTAATATTATACACGGATCATATAGAGATGGAGTAAATCAACACATATTACATACATTTTACCCCACAGTAGCTCCTGGTTTTAAAATAGTTGAGAAGCCACAAAACCTGATATACCTACCGTTAAACACCAGTTTCATTTCAGACATCGTACTGAACATATTGGATCAAGACGGCATTAGTGTTGACTTTAGAGGAGAAACAATAACTATACGGTTACATATCAGAGCAGCAACATAAAGTCAACATGGGATTATCATTTAAACCACAACGGAAGAGTCGGGAGCTCAGTAGCTCCTCAACATTCGACGAGTTAACACCGGACAACATACGCTTCCTACAAAAGATCGGACTAAAACTTGCCAACCATGGATATACTGGATATAGCGCAAGGACCGACATTCGACGAAACCCTATGGGAGAAGGAATATCACACTCACAACCCTTACACTTCATCAAAATTAAATAATAATGATGAAATAAGGATTCCCATTCAACAACAAGATATCTACACATTACCATGTGAAAGTTATTTATATATCGAAGGAAGAGTAACAACATTGGATGGAAAATCTGGTTCAACTGTTCCTTTTATAAATAACCCTATGGCATATCTGTTTGATGAAATTAGATATGAGATATCTGGAGTAACAGTTGATTCAACAAAAAAAGTTGGTATATCAACAACCTTGAAAGGATTGACTTCAATAACACCCCATGAAAAGAATTCTTTAATCTCGGCTGGATGGGTGACTCCTGATAAAGACACTATTACTCCTAATTCAAAAGGTTACTTTGATTTTAATGTGCCTTTACGATTGCTTTTGGGATTCGCAGAAGATTACAAGAGAATAATAATAAATGTAAAGCAAGAACTGGTACTGCTCAGATCTTCAACGAATAAGGATGTAATACAAGCGCCAAGTGGAACAAAAGATGCCGATTTGGAATGGCAACTTCAATTGGATAAGGTTGTATGGAGAGTACCACATGTCAGATTGGCAGATGAACATCGAGTATTATTATTGAAAAAATTAAAATCTGACCGTGATATCGTAATACCATTTAGAAGTTGGGAATTTCATGAATACCCCATATTGCCTCAAACAGAAAGACAAACATGGACTGTTAAAACCTCTACTTATTTAGAACGAGCAAGGTACATAATAGTCGGTTTTCAGACTAAACGAAAAGATGTTATAACTGCGCACGCTGGTCAATTTGACCATTGCAAGATAAAGAATTGCAAAGTTTTTCTAAACTCTCAGTTCTTTCCATATGACAGTTTAAATGTTTCATTTGACAAGAAACGTTATTCCATTCTATATGACATGTATGCAAGATTTCAATCGTCATATTATGGTAAGACAAATACACCACTACAATCACCAGAACAATTTTATTCAAAAGCTCCAATTGTTGTAATCGATTGTTCAAAACAAAATGAATCTGTGAAATCTTCAAGTGTAGATATAAAAATTGAAATGGAATTTGAAGATAAAATACCAGATGGAACTTCAGCATACTGTTTAATTCTACATGACAAAATAGTTACTTACACACCGCTGACAGGAATTGTGAAGAATGTACTTTAAAAAAGATTAATACAACATCTGCACGATTTGTAAGGTTTTTACAAAAGATCAACAATATCTAGGTCATCTGCGAGTATAAAAGCGAGAAAGAAGAGCTGGAAATTCATTTCATCTTTGATTGTCGTATGGGTAACATCGTCCGCAAGATGAGTTCTGCTACATCAAGTGCTAATGAAGAAACTACACCTCTTATGGCTGACAATAGTTTGGATATAGAAAGACAAGTTGAACAGGAAATGGAAGAGTTCCTCAAGTTTAAACATAAGAAGACAGACGAAGAGGAAGTTGAAAAAGAAACGAAGAAAAGGAAAATTGAAGATAACATTTCTACCAACATCTTAATGGAGGTATTTCTTAGAATATTTTATCCTATTTCTTCTTGTATGACAAAGACTGTGTCTGCTGGAGTAATGAAATCATTGGATTACTCTCCAACTGTTATTTTGAATCACGGATCTAAAATGGTAACCTTCACTGAATCTTCTTGGGAATCTTTTATGAAACATATACATCTTTTGGAATGCTATTTGAGTAACAATACGTTTGGAAGAAAAACAAAACTAGGTTTGTTCGAATCAAATATTGAAATCGATATTGTTAAACAACGTGGTCAACAACTAGTTCGATTTAGAGATTTAACTAAATATAATATAAAAATACATTTGACAAAAGAAGAGTTTTACGCTTTAACTTGTGCTACTGGTCCTATAACAAGATATTTAAAACAGCTAATATTCTCAAGTACAATTATCAAAGATTATTTAACTGATGCATTGGATAGACAACCATATGTTCCAATCCTATACGGTCCAGTAGATACTTCAATCTTCAATAGGATCCCGCATGAAGTAGAGATGTGGAGACAGTTACACCACAATCAAACCAACTTTAATTTAGATGAAGAAAAAAAGCAAGAAAACAAGGAAAACGAATCACGTTTCAACAATCAACAATCAACAACAAATTAAACAGACAAAGAATATTTTAAGTAAGAAGAAGAAGAATGTTGGAGTATAAAAGGCTGTCAATCCGCATTGACATACCAGTTGTCTACTGAACGTCATCATGGATAAACGAGTTTCATTCTCTAAGAAGACGGAAATAATGGAAGTAAAGCGAGGTATCATAGAGTTTCAGGCATTCCGTGGTAATGATGGAAATTTTATAATTAAAGAGTTAGTGGTACTAGATATGATAACATCTGTTGTTTATCATTTTTTATTCACGCCTCCTTTGCCGTTCAACAGATTAACAACTAGCGGCACTATGACAATGCATGAGTATTACTCTAACCTCCGAGGAGTCAACACCTCTGACGCGCAAGCACAAGAAGAAGAAGACGAACAATAGTAAGAAAAAATAATGGCATCGCAAACTTTTCTACAGTCGCTTGTTGATCAATTCAACAAACATTCTAAATCTACAATACTACCGACTAAGAAATGTTCAGAATTGAAAGAAGAAAAACATTACATTATTCACACTATTAAGAAGATGGAAACATCAGTTGGAGACGCCATCAATTGCACATTGAGTGAAGCACCCTACACACCTGGTGATGAACCGAAATTTCAAGTATTTCTTCCCAAACGCTTCGTTCAACTGCTGCAGAATGAAGATTTACGACTGATTCACCCCGGCGCACTCTATTTGGCATCCCACGGTCCTAGTGGAACCAACTCTACTGAACTTACACTTCATGTTATGCCTACTAGCAACTAGTCTGTAGTTTATATATACTGTTGTACATGTGTGTAACTGATTTTAAATAAATAAAAAATAAAAATGAAAAAAAAATAATAAAAAAAGGCAACATATCGATAGTGTTTCTGCACTATCGATATGTTGCTTTTTTAAAAACACGTTTGGATGACCTTGACCTAGTTTCGAGGGTATATAAAGGCCGTAATTTTCTTGAGGATCTCATCAGTCTACGACTACCTTTCGTGCTGTACACATCTCTGTTGGCTCTCCAGTTATTACGAATAACAACATGTCTCTTAAGGTTAAGTGTGCATGATACCACCACCATTACAACTTTTGAAGAACTCGACGATTTTATTAATGAACTGCGAGTGTTACTTGCCGGTGGTTATCGTTTAAATATTGATGTTTACGCTAACAACATGAGGATGTTTCCTAAACAGAAGTTCTGCAACGAAGAAGTATTCGTTTCCACACAACCTTCAACTACAACACCATCTACTCAAAGTAATGTTAAGTTCCAGAAATATTACTAATGTTAAATAATATCAAGTGGTCGCTGTAGCATCTATAAAAGGACCGTGTAACCTAACAGAATCATCATTTGCTCTCCAACTGACGCAGCGAAAACAACTACTAATACCATGTTGTACAGAATGATGATTGAATTCAATGGAAAAATCTACGGAAAAGACTATCAAAGTGTAGAACAAATGACGTCCGATCTTCAAGTATTGACTAAAGAGGGATTCCAACCAAAATTAATTCTAAAATTTCCTGAAGTACATCCACTCTCCACTGAAGATCTCATCGCCATGGCTAAAGAAGAAAAAGAAAAATACAAACAAGATGTAAAGAAAAAAAAAGAAAATGAAAACTCAGTATCTTAAATAAATACATCTTACACTTGTAAGATGATCTTTTTTAAAACTCCATTTGGATGACCTTGAGATTACCCCCACCACTTTTCCTAGTCTATAAAACACGCTATCCTACACTATACAACTTCATTTCTTGCCAACACTTAGAAGCGCCAACATGGAAGAGAAGAAAAACGAGGACGCACCGCGCTACTGTTGTGAACAAAAATGCACCGATTTAGGAAGATGGATGGTAGACGGATTAGCTTGTACAAAGTGTGAATTCTTCGGATCCTGTTACTGCAAATGCAAGACAAAGCAACTACCACCACCGGAATTGCGAACCATCAAGATTTATAAATCACAATACTTCCACACTTGCTGTCCCCAGAGGTGTATCAAATTTCATCCGGAAAAACTTGTCAATTGTCGAGAGTGCAATGCATATTATAAAGACGACTTTTGTACATGCATCATAAGTGCGTGCAAGTACAGATCAGATTGGTCTACTGATCCTGTTGAAGCTTCAGATGTATAGCTGTAGTCACTGACTGCAGCCCTTTTTTAAAACTCCATTTGATTGACCTTGAGATTACCCCCACCACTTATTTTTTACAACATATATTCTACGGATCATTCGATACGCTTCTCATTCTTATTTCATTACTCGCACTGAGAACAACATGGATGATAAATTCATTTCCTTTCAACATTTAATTACCGACAGAGAAGAGATGGAAGAACTATTTCAAAACTTACTCACACTCATTGATAACTATCCTTTAAGATGGATCAACATCACAGTGCAATACGTCAATCCTACCAAAATATTTTCATCCTCATCATCGTCTTCTGCCACCTCCATGTCTTCATCGTCGCAAAGTGCAGAGGAAGGGGAACAGACAACTAATGGTGTTAAAATTGTTGAATTAAACGACGAGGAACAAGAAATGCAAGCTCTGGTTAAATATAAATTTAATATTTAATTTACAAACATTATTAGTATTCCTAACTTAAAAATACAACTAATGGTTATCTTAGTACACCTCCTACTACCTACCCAAACGGCGTTTCGCTGCGAAATGCGCTGGCCAACGATTCGCATGGGGGTATATCACCCTTCCCCCACCACGCCACCACCCCTCCACTTCCCCCACCACGCCACCACCCCTCCACTTCCCCCTCCACCGCCCTTGCCCGCATATAAGCGAGCCGCTGACTGACGCTCGCCATTTGTTTCCCGACTCCCGTACGATGAACAACGATCCGCTACCACATATGAAATCTACTTTTATAATTAGAACAAGACATGATTTAAAAGATATAATGGAAACTTTAGAAGATATTATAGACAAATTCCACTGCATCACTATGAATTTGGAACTTGCTTACGGTTGTCCAACATGCGATAGAGTTGAGACTGAAGATGAAGATAGTTTGCTAAAACTCACTCCTGCATCCTCCAAAACTACACCGACAGCTGACGACGACGTTTGACCGGACACACAACTGTTTTTTTTTTTTTTTTTAACCCCCCACCACTTTCCAGTAAATATGCCCTGTCCTCATCTTCGTTTCTCATTTCATCGCCAACTTTCCGACCGTCAACACCGCTCCCGTTTCACCTACAGAAATTAAAACAAGCACACAAACATGATGGATGATTTTTCACTTAAAACACAATTGGAAGAGGACAGACTCAAACTAGAGATCAACAGGCTGCAATTGGAAACGGAAAATCAACAAGGGATGGTTCGCCTGCTGCAACTGTTCAAATGCGTACTGTGCATGTTGTGCGTCTACCTTCTCTTCGCCACCACCTTCGGCGTCTACCACTCCCTCACCAGTGGACGGCACTCCAACACCTCTCTGCACAAGAACACGACTTTGATTTAATTTTAAAAATAAACTAAAACCTCCAACCCCGAAGCCGCCCCACCCCTCCCCATTCCCACCGAGCCCCTGCGGCTCCCACTTTTTTAAAACCCCCTCCGGATGACCTTGACCCACTTCCCAAACCCATCCATCACTGTCACCCCCACCCCACACTTCCAACCCCACACCTGCCACTTCCAACCAATGACCTTGACCTGAGCCAGGAGTAACCAAAAGACACTACTTTTATACAACGATTGTATTGTATTGTAAAGACAAAGCCAGAAGTGAAACACGAGAAGTTAGATCACGAGTGAGAGAGAGGCTGAATACAATCGCCGCGTGTAGGCCTAGTAGGCCTACTTTATCGACGACCAATTTAAATTTGGAATCATTATAAAAATAAAGCGAATAAACATGTCAAAAATTATAGGTTGTATAGACTGTCACCCCCAACGAAGCCATTCCTAATGACACTTGACCTACAGAAACCAAACGTCTCGGAAAACCGGGATGGGATTGTCCCGGATTTTTATAATGTTATGCGATGTCCCGAAAAATTGTATCTAGACACCCCAAAGTCCCGGAATTCTAATTTAAAGGGATTTTAAAAATATTGAGACATAAATATAGGCTAGTTCAAATGTTGACGAACGGAAGTGAACTCTCGCTGAAAGCAACCTTCCAGATTCTTTATGTTTTAAATGTGACTGTGTGCAATTTTATAACTAACTTAGTACGTTTCAAATAACAAAGACATGATCAAGAACGCCGGAAACACTGACAAATATCCTTTTCTGCAAGGCCGATCATTAGGTACCATCCACAAATTAGTGCTGAGTAAAAAAAATATTTAATCATTTGAACTCTATTATTTAGGCATTTTTTCCCCACAAATACCCACGTTATAATAGTCTACATTATGTAGTCATTATGTTATAAATTATTGTAATTTAAATGAATCATTCGATGAGAAGTTTAATTTTGAACAATGCTACATAGAGTACTAAGCGTTTAGGTTTAGGAAATTCATTTAACTTAGTTTTTAGTGAAACTGTAATTGAAAACATATGCTATGAATGGATCAGTTCTTATTTAAGCCCAAATTCATATCATGTACCAATAGACCAGTAAGTTGGTATATGGTGAAGGGGAGAGGGTGAAGGGAAGTAATGTATATATTCGGAGCCGCCCCGGTTTCCTCAGGGAATGAATGATTACTGAGGTTTGAGGTTAGGTACATAAAGAAACTTAAAAAAATCGTAATGTAACAATTAGCTGATGTACAAATTGTGCAATTTCTAATATAACATACTACTTCCGTCAAATGACGAGCTCTCATTGGTCTATAATGAGGTATTAGAGAGACTCCTGCGTCTTTAAACGCTTATGCAACGGGTTTGAATTAGTTACCATTTACATCTTTATGATGTTACTAGTATTGTAATGCTTATTGAAACTTCAATATATATATATATATATATATATATATATATATATATATATATATATATATATATATATATATATATATATATAAACAAATAATAGTCTCCTCTCTGAAGGAAATTATTAATATAACTTGTGAAAACTTGGGTCCAAAACTTTCAAACAACCGAACGGAGAAGAATGTGATGCACTGAGTCATTAAATTATTACGTCCCTTGACCTCGAGTTGTTGATTGGTCTTCAAACCGAGATCTTGGGTTTGTATTCGAAAGAAATCACCGAGATGAGAAGTTATTGTGGAAATCCAAGCCACCAGAAGAAAGAACTGCTCCGCAGCAGACCTCCGTAGTCAGAGAATTTCCAATGTAGGTAGCGTATGGTATATTTATTTTTCTAACACAAGATGGGAGTTTGCAGATTTGCAGTCATAAGGAGATATTGTAAGTAAAATATACCAATCCCGCCAAGTTAAGTTATACTACAATTCATAAAATTACTTGAATGGCAATAAATAAGAGTTGTAGTTTTGTAGCAGGAGGTTGTACCAGTAAGAATAAGATAGAAAACATTTTTTGTATTTTCTACCTAACCGATAAGTTCATGATTTAAAATCATTTTTTTGGGTTACCGAACTGGGGTGAAGATGAACACTTTTTTTCTCGATGAACTTATTGTGTTATGTTTAGGTTAAAAAAAATTGTCTACCAATTTTTTTCAATTTTTTATTTTAAACTATTTCTTACAGTACAAACTTTTTTACTTGTTTTTTTTTTTTTTTATTGTACCTTATTATTTTACTGCATTTGAATAATCAAGTTTTAAAAAAAATGGCGTTTATCACATTTTTAATAAAAAATTAAATTTTTTATGAATTTTTGACTGCCGAGAGGCAATTTTCTGCAAAAACGCAAATATGCTTGCAATATGCAAAACGTTCCTTTTGGAATATTATATTTTTTATGAGCTTGATTCAGGGTAATTTGGCCATTTTTTATTTCTTCTGCTGCCTTATGCAATGTTTCTTGTGAATATTGCTTGATCGCTTTTGCAGCGATGCTTCTTTTGTATGTTCTTGTCATGATGTACTTATGGGTAGGTAATTTTAAAGGGTTAAAAAACAAATTCTACTATTGTTCATAATCTTGAAATAAATTAATAAAATTTAGAACCAAAAATTATTATTTAGGAAAAACATGGGACAAGACATTATAATACACCCGCTAACTGATGCGCGGTTCATATTCACCCCGTTTTCCGCACGATTTGACAAGTTATCACAAAAAAAAAAAAAATAAAATAAAATAAAATAAAAAAATTAAGATATTTTAAGGTTAAAAGTAACACAAAACTGTTATTGCAACCTATTGAGGCTAATGAAAAATAAAATTAAACCCTTATATTCGTAAATACAAAATCTGTATCCATGGATTTCCCAAAAAAGTCGGTTTCTTTATACATTTTTTATAAACACCCAAATTAGTTTATGAGTGTAATGGTATGTGTTTTATGTAGATAAATAAATGCAGATTTCAATAATATTTTTTATTTATTTCATTTTACATGTTTTCTTATGAAAAAATTTTAATAAACATTTTTCCCGCTTTTTTTCATCTTCACCCCACTGTTCATCTTCACCCCGGCTTACGGTACTAGAATATTTTAATACAGTAAGGGCGAAATTCCTAAAAGAAATACACTTTTGAACCCTTTGGACACCCCATAAACCGCGTTCCTATGCCCCATCATGCCTGGGACTCCAGATTGATAAAAGCTATTCTTCGGATATAAATCTGATACAGTATAACCAAAATCGTATGTTCCATCCAAATATTTTCGTTAGAAGGCTACATTGGAGCAGTGGAGTTTTAAAAGTAGGTGAAATTGAAATATTTCTGACGATAAAAATAATGATAATAATGATCTGACCAAACGTTTTTCTCAATATTGTGTGGCGAACTTCAACATACTGTACTACGAAGGTTATCTGTGGTTTACATTACAGTACCTGGAATGTCGCTCCGCTTTTAGAGCCTCTGTATTGACTTGCGAGGTCACCTACAGCTAAAGCAGGGTCTACGCTTTCGACTGATGGGGAAAAAACTAATAGGCCTAGGATAAACTACTCATACAGAGCTACAGTAAAGGCCTACAGTAAACTATTCAAAACATTGCCGTATAGTAGGTATATTGGACCTGCGCCTAAATTTATAATATAATTTTAAGGTAAATGTAAGGTAAGGTCCAGGTAATGCTGTACAGGTAGGCTAAATTGGTAAGTTTTATCAATATGTAGCTTATCAACAAAGGAATAGTGTTCCTTACATATATTACCAAATTGAATGACATAATTTATTTAAAAGTTGAGAAATTTAGGTTTTTATAACTATCAATATGCAATTTTAATGCTAATTGTTCAAAACCCAACATAAATTGGCTCTTAAATAAATGGTTTGATACCGAATGTATTGCATTTGAAAACTACTAGGAAAAAATTTTGTGTTTTTAACCCCATCAAGCCATATACATGAAAAAGGTATCTGCACCTTCATGCGAAATTGCTTTCAAATGAGACATTTATTGAGTTAGGTTCTCAAGGCCTCTGATATATATTCAATTCAAATTCCAACAAACAGTATTATTGCTTTAGTGATCTAAAACGAAAAACTATATCAAGAAGACCATGGCGCTGGGTGTGGGACTAGAGCATATGCAATGATGTAATAACGCATTCCTTTAATGACATTTTTAAATTTCAGAATCTGGGTAAGGGTTTGCAAAAAACGCCGTAGCCGCGAACGTGTTAAATGTGTATAACAAAAACATATTTATTTGAGTTTCTAAATAGGCCTAATTATTTTAAATTGCTGAAATCGTGCTATCCTAAACGATGGACGATCCTAAACCAACATCGTACATCGTACCAACCCCATGCCGAAATTATCGGGTGTTTACTCAAAGTACTGTATTCGTCTGCGAATAAACCACAGATACAGCGCTGGAGGTCAGTAAGTGAAGTTTCATGTATCAACGTGACGGAGGGCTGACAATCGCTTTGATAACAAGCTGATAACGGCGATAACATTATCTGAAAGACCTTCTGTTTCAAGTATATTCTCGCTAAAGCTACAGTCTTCTATTGTACAATCTGCCGCGGGTTTATGGGTGCAGGTTCAATTTACAAGGCGTCTTTTGAAAGCAACTCATTAAATTTAATTTTTTAAATCGTTTTGATATTGTAGTACAGAAGAACCTCACATATGCGACCATGACGGGACCCGGGTCATGGTCGAAACGGCCAAAAAGTCGGATGTCGGGAGGAGCAAATGAAACGAATTTCCAAGGTAGAAAACTCTATATTGTATAATACAAATTTATTGTGCCGATATCCTACTGAAACATTATAATATGTAGACTATAACTATAAAATGGCAATAGTCATACATCATTGTCTCAACAAATAACGAAGTTTCAAGTTTCGTCAGGCACAGCAACGACTGTAGCGTGGAAATCCCAGATGGGTAGGATAGGTCGGATATCTGGAGGAGTCGGTTATCGAGAGGTCAGAAAGAGAAGTTCTACTACGTTTAGACACCAGAAAAATTGTTATAGAAAAAACAGAGATAGATTACCAAATCCTGTAAGACAAAATATAACCTTACAGCGTGTAACATCTTTTGGGTAGGAATGTTTAAATGGAAGGTTTAACTTTGATTATGAGACACTAAATGGAGAGTTTTTCATCCATACCATTGTTGATGGACTTATGGGAGTACCTTGAATTAAGTTTTCTAATCTTTCAAATTTGAAAATTTTTTGTTAGACCCACGCGATGTAATAGAGAAAAGAAGTCGGCGATGAATATCCAAAGTATTTTATTTATGAATCAGAATTCGCCACGAAAAGAGGCAACCCTGGATGTTTGGATACTGTACGTTTCGCCATGTTGCCAATGCCTCAAACAGCTGGTGACAGTTGTTGGAAGGGGGTGGGGGAGGGGCACTTTTTCAAGGGTATTTTATCGGGCTTACGAAACGAAGTTAAACTACATAAAGAGTGCTGGAAAGATAGTGAAGTTTGTTCCTTTAGATTTCCACGATTTTACCCACAATTCCCCCGTTTAGTAACCAGGCCTTTCTTTGCAGCTTTCCCATCCATCTATTCTGTTATCTTCAATTTATCCACACCTATCCGAGTTTCTATGGTTACCAATTTCAAGAGCCCAATCTAAGACCATGAAATAAAGGTGGGTTTAAAAAACAAAAAAAAGAAGATCACATGTGTAACAAGTATACTGTAATCTGTGATTTGTTTAAGCTTTGCAACCATCGCAATCTAAAACTGTAACCAAGGAAACCCGAGTAAAGTGTGGGATTATTAACTAGGAACCGGCGGGGGGGGGGGGGGGGGAGGAGATTGTAGATAAAACGGGGGCAACAAAAAAGAAACACTAAATTAACATGTGGTTTTCACCATAGATATAGAGTTAAACCTCTTTGAGGTTATCTTTATGTTAATATTCATTGAACATTACTTTAGTTATTCAACTGTCGTCAAGTTATGTAGCAAGTCTACTTAGTTGACTCGGCAGCGGGCAAATCTACTGAGGCGTGTACGGGATGGAGAGAACAGGGACACAAACACAGAGTTGCAGTTGCAGCAGAATCTTCTGTAACCGGAGCGCCGCGCCGCCGCCGCCGCCGCCCTGCTGCTACAGCACGCTCTCCGCGCCGATTGTTGTTACTCGATGATATACCCACAACTTCAATGTTTTACTTTACAGGTTATTTTAAAGGTAAAAACTAGCAAATATTACACTACAACATGAGTCCTATCTCGATTATTTTTCCATCTCTCTGTATATTAAATTATTGTACAACGTTAAAAGATATTTGTGTAACGGATGTTACGTATATGTTAAGGAGTAAGATCTATATTCAAACAAATTATTATTCAATCAATATTTAGGCCTAGATCGAAATCAGCACCTTAGCAACAAGATGAAAATTAATAACTTAAAAACTCTGCACGCACAAATGCATGACGATCAAATTATGGCGCAACTGAAGAAGTCCTCGGAAATGGAAAATACAATTTGGGTGTCCTTGAATACCAACATTTTCCCCTGACTTTCAACTATCTCTGGTACTTTGCAGAATTTTGACATCCCGCTAGGACTTTATAGCCTTCGAGGGGGCGCCTAAAACGCTAAGGCTACATCTATGAAATGGGTGTGGTGTCTACAGAAGTGCGCAGCTTGTACTCCATGAGCCTCGTTGCTAGAACCTCCCAATGCCTCCCCCAATAACCCCACAATGTTTACCCCCTTTTTAGCGAATTTCCCTATAGGGAATACGCTATTACGGTAGTAGCCATGGTTAGACCTAAGCCTGGGACCATGTTACTTTTTTCATTTTGAGGTCCCCAGAGGCCAAAAATACCGTTCGTTCATTTTCATATATATGTATATATCTATATATCTATATAGATATATATGTGTCAGTGGTACTGATAACTTTTGACAGCGACCTCCGATTTTGATGAAATTTGGTATGAAGGTGTAAGACCAGATCTATTTTCATGAATTGGCATTTTTGGAGCATAATTTTTAAAATTCAACAATTTTAACTAATCCATTTAAAAGAGCTTAAAAAACAAACAATTTAGTATTTTGAATTTTTAACTTGGCTTTACAGGTTACGGAGAAAAGCTAAAAATAGGTTTGAATGTTAATCTTATGGGAAATCAACAAAACCCTTTATTACGCTTATTTATCGGAATAACTCTTGATAAAATTTGGTACGTACATTCACTAGGTAGGGTTTAACTGATATTTGCTAACAACATCCATATTGCGGCAAACCTACATAGGCTACTCACCCCCATGGGGTTTTTGGGGAAAATTTAAAAGTGTCGAATATTGATAAAATCATATTTACCTTACCTAACTATTACATTTTCTAACAACATCCAATGGCAGCAAACCTACATACTCATTCCTATTGTGTTTATGGGGAAAATACAAAATCGCAAGATCCTTTGGAAATTCGCCGAGTACGCAGGTCTGCTGCGACGGGGGTATTTATACATGCCTAGTTCTGTGCGAGTGACGCAATATAAACTCACGCTTTTTGTGTAGTGCGGAGGGTTTCTCCTCCAAAGCACCCCAACCCCATTATAAGTTACAGTACAGTGCTTTATTATTTAATATTTACAGTGTTATCAAATATATTTCGTTTATATATAACTATAGTTGCTTTACTAGAAATCTCCGCAAGCGCCCTGTCCAAACACTAATCGTAATAACTAGTTTTAACAATTAAACTATTCATTTTTTTATTTTATGCATGACCACTGAATATTAACAATAAAACTAGCTCCTTAAAACATAAATTATCATATTTAACTACATAGTTATGCAATAAAATAAAAATTGGAAATAATTTCATTTGTGTAATCATTTAATGCGGAATAAGCCTTCGCATTCGCCACCATATAGTGTTTTGTCGCAGGCGACTATTTTTAGTGCACTACTGCACTGGGCGTATTGCATAGCGGTATGGTGCGCAGTCGCAGTCGCAGTGTCCGGGTGTTGCGCCTGCGCCGTGGCCGCCCCGACCGCGACGGCGCGGCGCGGCGACGCAGCTGCCGACATGTGCGCACACAAAACCCGTGGAAAAAAGCGTAGGAATGAAAGAGGGCCGAGACCCGACCCATTGCCCAATCTCTAAGAACGGAGCCAGATGTTCGCTTTTGTTTGGGTCGGCGGGGGGGCAAGGGCAAGAAATGCTCGAGCAGCCCATTCAACGCCGCCCCTTCTTTAACTCGAATTCGCACGTTCCGTTTGGGATTCGACAAGATGGAACCGGGGCCGGGCTTCCCCATTGTGATTTCTAGGAATAACAGTTTTTTGGTGAAGACTACGGGGAAAAACTTGTAAAATGCTGTAACACTAGAAGATCAAAATCTCGACTGGAATTAGTGTTGGATTTAATCACTAATACCGACCGATGTCACCTTAAGCCTTACCAACAAAAACATTTATGTCATAATTTAAAATAACAAGTAAATCGATACGAAAATATTGCATTTTTAAAAATCACTATAATCAATTGTATCATATTAACAAATCATGTAAATATATAACCAATTTGCATAATATATTAGAATAATATTTTTAGGATTTAAAACAATTTTGTCAAGCGAAAAAGTTTTCAGTCATGCAACAGAGACCTTGCAGCAGGATTTAAAACACGCCCGGTGTAAGAACAGGATGCATTAGAATCTCGAACCTGAGAGTATATTACCCAGTACGTCGAGTAGAAATACTCATTCCTTGCTCGTTTTTAAGACAGCTGTTTTTTTGTTCAAAACTCTTAAAATCGCGAGGATAAAAAGCACTCAAAACGGAGAGGAATTGAGGAAATAAGGCGTTCTGTAACATTAAATGTCGATCCGAAAAAGGTTAATAAGGTGTCGAGAGCCCTTAAACGCATAAGTGACTTCGGCATATCTGAGAAACGTTTGAACAGAAGAAAAAAATACTTGACAAAATGCTTAACATATTTCATAATATGCACTAAAATGTTATGGGAATTTGAATTGAGCCTAAAAAAAACTGTGGGAAAATAAAACACGGCACAAAAATACTAAAAATATCAATCCTAAGGTTACAAATCCAAACAATTTAAATTTTAGGCACTTTTTTGTTACAGTATAAATAAACCAACTACTTTTTAACGTTATTTTGAATTAAAAGCATAATTAACAGTAGTATAGAGCCTCGTCTTTTAATATTGTAATACTGTAATGAGGAACGTGCACTTCCGTGTAAATATTGACTGGTGTATTAATTATTTGCAATAGTAAATAAATAGGCTACTACTACCAGTCAATGTCATCCGAAATTATGTTATATTTTCTCGAGAGTCAGTAATAGGTTTGGACTGTGGATCTACAGCGCCGCTTATCAAGGGAGTGGCCGGGGCAAGAGTCAAGTGAATAGCCGAGACAACTGCTCTACTGGAGTTGCAGCATCAGTCAGTAGCTGAGTGTAGAGGCAGTAATGGGTTTGGACTGTGGATCTACAGCGCCGCCTATCAACCGAGTGGCCGGGGCAAGAGTCAAGTGATTAGCCGAGACAACTGCTCTACTGGAGTTGCAGCATCAGTCAGTAGCTGAGTGTAGAGGCAGTAATGGGTTTGGACTGTGGATCTACAGCGCCGCTTATCAAGGGAGTGGCCGGGGCAAGAGTCACGTGAATAGCCGAGACAACTGCTCTACTGGAGTTGCAGCATCAGTCAGTAGCTGAGTGTAGAGGCAGTAATGGGTTTGGACTGTGGATCTACAGCGCCGCTTATCAACCGAGTGGCCGGGGCAAGAGTCAAGTGAATAGCCGAGACAACTGCTCTACTGGAGTTGCAGCATCAGTCAGTAGCTGAGTGTAGAGGCAGTAATGGGTTTGGACTGTGGATCTACAGCGCCGCTTATCAAGGGAGTGGCCGGGGCAAGAGTCAAGTGAATAGCCGAGACAACTGCTCTACTGGAGTTGCAGCATCAGTCAGGAGCTGAGTGTAGAGGCAGTAATGGGTTTGGACTGTGGATCTACAGCGCCGCTTATCAAGGGAGTGGCCGGGGCAAGAGTCAAGTGAATAGCCGAGACAACTGCTCTACTGGAGTTGCAGCATCAGTCAGTAGCTGAGTGTAGAGGCAGTAATGGGTTTGGACTGTGGATCTACAGCGCCGCTTATCAACCGAGTGGCCGGGGCAAGAGTCAAGTGAATAGCCGAGACAACTGCTCTACTGGAGTTGCAGCATCAGTCAGTAGCTGAGTGTAGAGGCAGTAATGGGTTTGGACTGTGGATCTACAGCGCCGCTTATCAACCGAGTGGCCGGGGCAAGAGTCAAGTGAATAGCCGAGACAACTGCTCTACTGGAGTTGCAGCATCAGTCAGTAGCTGAGTGTAGAGGCAGTAATGGGTTTGGACTGTGGATCTACAGCGCCGCTTATCAACCGAGTGGCCGGGGCAAGAGTCAAGTGAATAGCCGAGACAACTGCTCTACTGGAGTTGCAGCATCAGTCAGTAGCTGAGTGTAGAGGCAGTAATGGGTTTGGAGTGTGGATCTACAGCACCGCTTATCAAGGGAGTGGCCGGGGCAAGAGTCAAGTGATTAGCCGAGACAACTGCTCTACTGAGTTGCAGCATCAGTCAGTAGCTGAGTGTAGAGGCAGTAATGGGTTTGGACTGTGGATCTACAGCGCCGCTTATCAAGGGAGTGGCCGGGGCAAGAGTCAAGTGAATAGCCGTGACAACTGCTCTACTGGAGTTGCAGCATCAGTCAGTAGCTGAGTGTAGAGGCAGTAATGGGTTTGGACTGTGGATCTACAGAGCCGCTTATCAAGGGAGTAGCCGGGGCAAGAGTCAAGTGAATAGCCGAGACAACTGCTCTACTGGAGTTGCAGCATCAGTCAGTAGCTGAGTGTAGAGGCAGTAATGGGTTTGGACTGTGGATCTACAGCGCCGCTTATCAACCGAGTGGCCGGGGCAAGAGTCAAGTGAATAGCCGAGACAACTGCTCTACTGGAGTTGCAGCATCAGTCAGTAGCTGAGTGTAGAGGCAGTAGTGGGTTTGGACTGTGGATCTACAGCGCCGCTTATCAACCGAGTGGCCGGGGCAAGAGTCAAGTGAATAGCCGAGACAACTGCTCTACTGGAGTTGCAGCATCAGTCAGTAGCTGAGTGTAGAGGCAGTAATGGGTTTGGACTGTGGATCTACATCGCCGCTTATCAAGGGAGTGGCCGGGGCAAGAGTCAAGTGAAAAGCCGAGACAACTGCTCTACTGGAGTTGCAGCATCAGTCAGTAGCTGAGTGTAGAGGCAGTAATGGGTTTGGACTGTGGATTTACAGCGCCGCTTATCAAGGGAGTGGCCGGGGCAAGAGTCAAGTGAATAGCCGAGACAACTGCTCTACTGGAGTTGCAGCATCAGTCAGTAGCTGAGTGTAGAGGCAGTAATGGGTTTGGACTGTGGATCTACAGCGCCGCTTATCAAGGGAGTGGCCGGGGCAAGAGTCAAGTGAATAGCCGAGACAACTGCTCTACTGGAGTTGCAGCATCAGTCAGTAGCTGAGTGTAGAGGCAGTAATGGGTTTGGACTGTGGATCTACAGCGCCGCTTATCAACCGAGTGGCCGGGGCAAGAGTCAAGTGAATAGCCGAGACAACTGCTCTACTGGAGTTGCAGCATCAGTCAGTAGCTGAGTGTAGAGGCAGTAATGGGTTTGGACTGTGGATCTACAGCGCCGCTTATCAACCGAGTGGCCGGGGCAAGAGTCAAGTGAATAGCCGAGACAACTGCTCTACTGGAGTTGCAGCATCAGTCAGTAGCTGAGTGTAGAGGCAGTAATGGGTTTGGACTGTGGATCTACAGCGCCGCTTATCAACCGAGTGGCCGGGGCAAGAGTCAAGTGAATAGCCGAGACAACTGCTCTACTGGAGTTGCAGCATCAGTCAGTAGCTGAGTGTAGAGGCAGTAATGGGTTTGGACTGTGGATCTACAGCGCCGCTTATCAACCGAGTGGCCGGGGCAAGAGTCAAGTGAAAAGCCGAGACAACTGCTCTACTGGAGTTGCAGCATCAGTCAGTAGCTGAGTGTAGAGGCAGTAATGGGTTTGGACTGTGGATTTACAGCGCCGCTTATCAAGGGAGTGGCCGGGGCAAGAGTCAAGTGAATAGCCGAGACAACTGCTCTACTGGAGTTGCAGCATCAGTCAGTAGCTGAGTGTAGAGGCAGTAATGGGTTTGGACTGTGGATCTACAGCGCCGCTTATCAACCGAGTGGCCGGGGCAAGAGTCAAGTGAATAGCCGAGACAACTGCTCTACTGGAGTTGCAGCATCAGTCAGTAGCTGAGTGTAGAGGCAGTAATGGGTTTGGACTGTGGATCTACAGCGCCGCTTATCAACCGAGTGGCCGGGGCAAGAGTCAAGTGAATAGCCGAGACAACTGCTCTACTGGAGTTGCAGCATCAGTCAGTAGCTGAGTGTAGAGGCAGTAATGGGTTTGGACTGTGGATCTACAGCGCCGCTTATCAACCGAGTGGCCGGGGCAAGAGTCAAGTGAATAGCCGAGACAACTGCTCTACTGGAGTTGCAGCATCAGTCAGTAGCTGAGTGTAGAGGCAGTAATGGGTTTGGACTGTGGATCTACAGCGCCGCTTATCAACCGAGTGGCCGGGGCAAGAGTCAAGTGAATAGCCGAGACAACTGCTCTACTGGAGTTGCAGCATCAGTCAGTAGCTGAGTGTAGAGGCAGTAATGGGTTTGGACTGTGGATCTACAGCGCCGCTTATCAAGGGAGTGGCCGGGGCAAGAGTCAAGTGAATAGCCGAGACAACTGCTCTACTGGAGTTGCAGCATCAGTCAGTAGCTGAGTGTAGAGGCAGTAATGGGTTTGGACTGTGGATCTACAGCGCCGCTTATCAACCGAGTGGCCGGGGCAAGAGTCAAGTGAATAGCAGAGACAACTGCTCTACTCAACTTGCCCGATGAATAAGAATGTTGGCCTTGCCAGAATGAGTCGTCAGCTCCGGGTTTGACTGTTGAGTCGTGTGTGAACTGGACTCTTCAGTCCTCTTATATCCAATTAGCGTGTCTAAAACCAAATTGAACAATGATTCGGGATACAGTGTCGCTAAAAATTGTAATTAATACTAAAAAATCAAACAAGGTAACTTGTTGGGTTTGTAGTCGATGTCATACTGTAAAGTTTAACAAATCGAATATGAAATGATACAAGAAAAACGTTGCGTACTGCATATTACATAATGTAGGCTAAACTATGTCATCACAAGATCTTCGCAATGTGGATTTGGATTTCAAATATCTTCTTAGGGTCAAAATTCCTTCCTCTAAAAATAATTTTGTCTAAACCATTTTAACTGATGTTTGGTGCACGGTATAGTGAAGTTCATTTAAACTTTTTAGGTAGCCTACAAACTACTTTTAACAATTGAACAACATTTTCGACGTCACAGCCTATATAGGAAGACACACAATGCACTCTAGTTGCTATCCAACGTACTAATATAGTTTAAAATGAATAGGCAATAGACATTCACATTTTAACGTGCCAATACGGAAATTTATGACAACCTGTTATGAAAAGGAAATGAGATTGGGTGAAATCGTCCAGTTGTTAGTTTTTCGATTGATTGAGTGGTTAGAACATGTAAGTGTGAAGGGTGGGGGGGGGGGTTATTCACCCAAATATTTCTGTAGTCAAACGCGTTTCTAGACTGTTTGCGATTTTGGCACGAACACTCACACGTTAACTATAAATAATGACTCAGAAAACTCTTTCACATCAGTAAAATCTAGAACGAAGTAAACATCAAGTCACAAACTAAATATTTTATGTAGAGTAGGCCGAACGAAAAGATGTAAAAACTATGAAACAAAATATTATTTATATTACCTACGTGGAAATTGTTTAATGTAGGGACTGTAGTATATTTTTCGCTCGAGTGGCTTTCGCTACAAAATGAATAGAGAGAATGATAAATTATTCACATTTTAATTGACATAGGTTTTTCCGAGAGCTTTATACCTTATACGATAATTTTTGCTTCATGAATACATAGGTATCATTAACATTTTCCTTTAATTATTCTGTTATGAATTTTCACTGTTTTGAAAAACCAAGTGGCCGAGTGACCAATGATTTGTTAGCTTTAATGTTCCCTAGACACAAAAAAAATCTTTAAAATAATCTATATGAGGAAAGTTGTGAAGTTCAATACAGGAAAGTGTTCAGTTTGGCGCTCCAAAGAGCGTTTATAAAAATGTCGAGTCTTTTAGAACTCCTGTAAACTTCCGGAAGATTTTTTTACGAACACAACGTACTGAACTGTGACTCGATCGACGTGGCTGTAGGCCTACAACCTGCAAAACGTGGCAGATAACAACACATCAACGAATCAACTGTTGAGGACCTGATAAGCCTGTCTCGAGATAAGGCTGACTCTGAAAGCTCAAACAATTCATAACAAGTCAGATGGGTTTACTGAACCATATCACATTGAAGGACTCAAGTGGCATCTTGTTTATATGAGTCAGATCCGCGCCTTCACTGCATACTGTTATTCCACTATGGCCATGAGTAATTCTTATGAAGAGAAACTCGTTTTCATTTGCAACTGCACATGCTACATGATAAGTTTGAAGGGTACTTAGTCAGAATTCCACCACTGTTTAGAAAAAGAAATACTGTGCGTTTCAAAATGAAAGAGCGCGCTTCTATCGACGACAAGCACAAGAAAACTGTCTATCAACCAAGTTTTAATATGTGTGTCTTTAGATAGATTAGATATAGACATGTCATGTAGTATGCCAGCTGATCTCCTGTATTTATTTCGAATCAGGTGATGGCTTTTCTTTTCTTTTTTAGTAACCGACACAATGTCTCTTCACGAAAAATAATGACAAAATAATGTCTCTTAAATAAAAATATTTTTGTATTTTAGAATACGGTATGCTAAATTTGAATAAATAATCAATGTTATTTTTTATTTTGAGGCTACAACAATGTTTCGCCTTTTCTGATACCTATTTTCAGTGTAACTCTGAATCTCCTCGGAGTTTGCAAAACTAAAGCCATAATCACTTAACATACCTAACTTCAGACACGTTTTTCAAGACATTGACTAGAAATTTACAAATGTACTAAAAGTTTTCTTCATGTATTTATATTTTTAAACAAAATTAAACTGTTCGTCTGTTCTATGAACTTAATATTTTCTGCTTTTTTCAACGTTATCTGAAAAGAGGATAATACTTAAACCTCAAAGTACAATTTGGATGTTTCGTCCTAGAAATTATTGGATAGAGCCGCTAAGAGTGTGGAGTGGGGACGGATGTTTCGTAGTTTGCTAATAGTATCAACGGAGGAAGTTGTGAGTTCCGAGGGGAGCCTGACCCTTCCCTAAACTGAGACTCCCGTGGGAAATACTCTAGAGTGACAGCGACCCTTGCGCCGCCGGCCCGGCCATTCACCAATATTTTATCCATAGAATTCGATATTCAAACATCAGGAATTCAGTACACAAGTTTGATCACGATGATACCGGATGTCCGGTATCCGGAGACTAAATTTATACAAAGGTCGTAAATGTTTTGCTGACAGTTACACGAGTTAAAAAAAGAAAAAAAGAATTTCACCATTCCGGGATTTCCTTGTCGGGAAAGAAATGCATTGCCCCTCAGAGGCAAATTTCCCTTTGCAATTTTCATTAAAATTAAAAGAAATTATGGAAAGAAAAATATTAAAAGTACAGTAGTCTATTTTTAAATAACTTTGGTAACGGCATACATATAACGAATTCTTTGGCGAGTGTTAAAGGAGTTCACATTTTACTCACGAAATCTAATTGTATCATAAACTCAGCCAGTTAGGCCTATCCAACCAGAAGATTATCACACAATTTTAAAACAAATGTACCATATTCTTAAGCACACTTTATTCGAAAGAATTAAACACAACTACATTTTCCTGAATAGTTGTGGCATGCACATTCTTTCACTTACACAGCCATAAAATGACGAGCATAAAAGTGAGTGATGTTTTAGAAAAGCGGGATGTACGGTAAAGCGCTTTACCTTTTAAGTCGTGCTCAGCAACCCTTCCCCCTCGCGCTAAGAAGCCTGCAACAACATTTAAACGCCATTTGTATCCAGCCAGTTACAGAAAATGTTTTCAAGTTAAGAAGCGTTTTCTGCAATAAGACTGAAAGGACGGGTGTCTTACAACGGAATGCTGTCACCGAACAAAACTTTGCCGGCTTTAATGAGCTAACAATGTCGAAATAATGTGACACGTCAAACTCCCACCCCCACCCCCCCACAAAACGGCGGCGAAATGAACTTTTATACGCGCTCTCATTAGCTTTTCGGTGCATTCGAAGCCACGACCGGAAGCGATGCGAACGACGACTAAACCCGGCGGATTACAAATCCCTAGTGCAAACAAATGAATTACTGTATTTAATAGTGGTGGAGAAGTCTGTCGCGTAACCATTTCCCTTGTCAACATTTGGCCCTGAATTTTCAGACGTGCAGATTGCAGATTTAATGTCATTTGGTTCGGGACTTAAACTCTACAAACTACGATCATGTCAGAGTAATCAACGTAACATATAAAATAACACATTATCTGTAGGATCTGTAAAAAAACCGAATTCAAAACTAACTTATCGAACGCTATCCATGCCATGCCCAAGAGTGGGAGAAATCTCTAAAAAATATTAAATAGTAGGCCTAACACAGCCACAGCGCTTATGGGTTGTCATTTTAAAAAAGAAAAACGTACAGAAGTACATACTAGCTCAGAAATAGAAAGACAAAAATTTTAGCCCATCGTAGAATTTTAAATTAATTCAATTTCATAAACTCTCTTAAAGTGGTTAATATACACTCGATATCCACTATGAGAAAGAGGTCCCTCAAAATCATTCTTCGATATAAAACACGATATAATCTTTTAATAGTCTATAATTTTTGCGAGAAGTTCGTGAAAAAGTGTGTAGATAAAAAAGACAAAAAGAGGAGATGTTTTTCTATTATACCTGCTGTAAGGCACATAAGCGAAAATTAATTAAAGACAACAGAGATATTTATAATATTTCACTACTCTATGGATTAAATTGCAACGTCGCTGAAAGCATCTAATGGGAAACTGAATGCCTCAAGCGTCGGGAGAATACAATGGAAGAGGTTTATTAAAACTCCATCCACTCCCTTTTAAGTTTCGGAAAGGGATGTATTCTTCGAACCGCCAAAAGTGAGGGAGTGATTTTGTGGTACGGTTACGATAAGCTCTCAACTAGGCCTACCAGAAAAACTAAGGAAAAACTTCCGCTATGATTAGGCCTACAATTCAATACAATATTGGTCGAGAAATATAACCTTATGCGGCTGGGCTTATCATTCCGCCGATTACAAAGAAAACTAGGCCCAAACTTAAACTACCCACTGATAAAGAGATTTTACAATGTACGACCAAATTCTGTATTACTTTTGAGGTAATCTTTGTATGAATTGCTAAGACTTAATTAACTTGAATCAAAGACTGAACTATTTGTAACAAAAATGACTTTCATTAACAATAAAAAATTTTAAAACGCAAACGCTGGTTTGAAAAGTGCAATAAAATAATACAATTCAGGACGCGAAAAATTTTAATTTACCTTTTGTTTTTCCACAAACATTTATTACTGTAAACAAAAATGAAAACACTCTCATTATTACGCTTGAATCCACAAAGTTTCCCTGTTTTTTGTTAAGTTAAGTGATGGGGGTTTTCCTAACATTCTAAGGATTCCATTGTTTTCTCTTATTTCCCCTGTTAATGATTCCTTGACTCACTCTGATTTTGGTGTTTTATATAGGTTTTCAGAAAGTTTTAAACTGTGCAGATGTACATAAAGAAATGCAGAGGGGTCAAGTGTGGTGAACGATGTGGTGAGGTTTTTGTAGTACTGTAGCCTACATTATAAGTAAACTGCATAGTTGTAAATTGTAGCTAAGTTTATACGGTAATAAATTAATAATGTTAATAAGTTTATGTTTGTCGAGTAAGCCTACATTTTCGCGTATACATTGGCATCTATAGAAAAAAATATTTTCTTAATAACAATACTTCCAGGAGAAGACAGAGCTTGCCCGTTGCAAAAGGAAATGCGGAAGTTCAGTTGACTGCTATCTCGCGTTCATACGTTGATGAAATAAGTGAGAAAAAATGCATGCCTCTACGTCCACATGGAGTGAAAACATCCAGGAATCTCTGGAAGAATAGGAAGTAACCCTCGTCAGGTCCGGGGATACGGTACCTTGCCGACTCTGAGGTCAAGGAATATTTTCATCATCACCTTGGGGCCGTTTTTTTATAATACAGTAACCCTGATTTATCAGAAATTTAACCATTAACTCTCTTTGCCTCTTCATATCTGTGGATAGAGCTAACTTGGCCGATGAAGAAGTACCCTACGTAGTGATAGGAAATCCGCAATCCAAAGCCCACTCTCAAGGACCGTGTATTATTTGAAAAACATAAAAATGAAGAAAAAATCAAATTCACGTGCTGTACCTGAATTATTCCGATTTTTTTCAGGGGAAACAGTCAAGTGATGAGGTTGTCTAACTTGAAAAATGCTGTAAAACATTCGATGATCTGAATCTCGGCTAGAATAGTTTTGGATTCGAGCATTAACTTATAACATCGACCGATTGCCTTGAGGTAATACAATAATTTCCGCATTAGAGAAAGAACAACTATAATTTGTTTTTTATCTACTATTTACAGGAAAGTGTTTGGCTATATTCGGCTTTTCCGTGAAACGTAGTTTTAGTTTTTATTTGTTGTAATGTTCCACCTTATAAAAAATAAAACATACCTACTTTTATTATTATAAGAGAAACAGGAGAAACAGGAAATATATAATTATGTATAAAATTATTTTTTGTACAATTAGGGTAGTACACTCTATCAAAAAATGTTTGACTTTTCGTTTAAAGCAACCCCAAGTCAATTTTCTTTCATGTTTTTCACATATTTTTCGGTAGGCTATTACTTGTTCATCTTGTTTGTACGCAAATTTGCACAATTGTCTTCACATTCGCATGTAATTTTGTATTATTGTATTCTTTGTAAATTGGCTGCTTGCCGTTGGTAAATAAATAAATAAATAAATAAACCCCATCTGACGGTGTCTATCGACGTGATAAATTAATAAAAAAAATAACCAATCAGAAATTTGACGAATAAAAAGGTGTAGGTCTAAAGCTAATCTTAAACCATCGGTATATACTGAAAATAATATTTAGAGTCTTTTAATAAAATAAACTACTTTTGAACAAATTTGCTTTAGCCTATTATTTCTCATTTTACCGAAACATTCGACTAGCATTTCAGTCACACAGTAACTTACGCCTATATTTAATCATATATGCCTATACAGAATAATTTCCTAAAATTTTACAAGTAAGTTTTCAACTATTGACTTGCTAAAAACGAATTGTACATTCGCATCAGCTGGTGGAATGAGAGGGGGAGTTGGTTGAGAGTGGGGGGAGTTTATCTTTAATCTAATCTAAGTGATTGATGTATAGACACAGTTTATCGCAGACCATAAACATGATAGGCTCAGTAGGGTTATCTACCATGTTCAATGATGTTCACTACATAGAAAACAAATTAGGTTACCAAGTGCAAGATGGTGCCTAATTATACTAACCAATGGGCGATCTGTGTACCCGAACTACAGCACCCATTTCGTCTTAGGAACAGTTTAATGTTCATGTGACTTTTGAATGAATTGTTTTAGTCTGGGGTTGTTTTAATTAAAATACATGGTTATCGTTATGTCTCAACTAAAATCACGCCTCAGTTTACGTCAATATAATCAATTGTAAATTTAATCAATAAAATAGACCTATATTGTAACAATAGGATCATTGTGCTTAGACAGCAATATAGTGTCTAGGCCAAAATTTACCAAGACGACGACGAGATATTTTACAACAGAAACTAAACTAACCCAATTAGTGTCTGAAAAGGCCTAGGCCCTACTAGCTTTTACTGTTTCATTAATTAAACAGTAAGGCCTACCGGTACCGTACCGCGAGAAAGAGTGATGGTAGAATTGTTAACCATTTTAATGAAAATTATCATAAGGTATTGAAGTTTGTATTATTAAAGCTACGTCTATTGCGCAATACTTAGCCTACTCAAGATTTACACTCTTAACATGACTTAGCCTATAGTTAGGAAAGGTTAGTAGAAGAATAAAATATTAAGTGCTTCCTCAGGGCTCTTTTGTAGCACACTATCGCACATGACATATCTGATCTGAGAACAACTATTAATGCTAAAATAGACCAATTTATTTAAAACAGAAACGGGCATATCTAATCCAACGAACGAGCTATCAACTTCGAGCGGAAGTTACAATCTTATCAAAAAACTTGACTCAGATTTAGCTGTAAAGCATGTAGGCTAATTGAAGCTGAGTGAAAACTGGGACAAGGCGTTTTAAATATAGTTTTGGAACACGATTCAAAACTGACCACGCCTCCGGAAGAGGTGTGAAGCCGTGCTTTTGAATTAAAAAGAGAATGTGAGTAACATGACGTTTCTCATACCTTGTAAGATCGTAGAGATGTTGGCTGAAGCATGCATGTCGTTGGCAGGTCCGGAGTTTCCCAAGCGATTCGACCACGTTAGACATGATAAGAGTCATTTTAAATAAAACATGATCTTAAAGTGCACTATCACTTAAGCGGGGTACGCACTTCTCAAAAGGAATAATAAAGTCGCTAACCACGAAATCCTAACAGCGCATACGGCAATATGTAGGTTGAAAGAGAATTTAACCTAACACGAAAACCCGCCAAAAACCGTTGAAGCGGTTACAGACCTTCCCGTTGACGATACCGACACCAAAGCAACTAACCGAGCGACTGCCTCGTGATTCACTCGCTCGCACACAGAGTAGAGTAGAGTCTACGATTCATTCCCCCAATCTCAACTCCGACGCCGACGGCAATGCCCGAAGGGCGTTCGGGCAACTTCGGCAAACCTCGGCCTCTCCCTTCCGTCTACCCCATGAGCCCCCCTCCAAAACCACTACCCCTCACTTGTGCTTGCATTCATTGCATTGCATCTTTACCTCGAGTTAGGCGAAACATATCTGTTGGGAATTTGGATTTTGCAAATATTTTAAGTACTGTTTAAAATATTATTGTTACAAAAAATCAAACTTTATTGTACTCCTCAAAATTTTCGAATTACTGTTTTGTTTACCTACTTCGGATTTCAATCGAAAAATTAATAATTTATTGTAAATTAATCCAAAAATCATTTTACAAAAGAATCACATAATCTTAAAGAACTATAAAATTCTTTACGTCTTTATAAGTCTTTTACACTTTTGTAATTGTGACAATGCTTATTCCAAGATTGTACACTGGTCAATGGCAATAAACTATTCTTATTCTGATTCTGATCATAATCAGACTAGAATACATAGAGTTTCACAGAAAACTATTATTTACTATTCACAGAAAAGTATTTACGTTTAAATAAGGAAGATAATTTATTAACGAATAAATTTTACTGGTACAATATAAATAATTTTAAGATCATGTTTGTTGTTTTCTTTCTTTTATTAAATTTATAAAATATTACGGTAGAATTTTGTATAAATTATAGTGTCAAAAGTGGTCTGTTTGAACACAAAGATTAAACAAAATCATTCCAACGAGTAGTTGTATAATAGGAGGCTTACATGTTACTACTGAAAACCATTACTACATAGATATGCGTATAACGCCTTATATGATGATATTAAAACTCTGTCCTTTCCCTTTGTTTAATTTGAACCTATTTTATAAGTTCATGCTTTGTATTTTTGCGACAACTTTACTCTTAAGAACAAAATTTAAGGCGAGATTTTGATAAAAACTATTTGTGGTCAAAATGAAAACTAAAAGTAATCCTTTTGAGTTTCCCCCGAAACATCAGCAACGTTGCATAAATGGAACGGTGCCAACTGGGTACTTGGCAGAAACAATTGCACGTTTTCAGTACCTTGTTTTCGTTTGTCTGTCTCGGCCGGGACAATAATTAAGTCTGAGCTGTCCTGAGTGCTCGGCCTCGCTCCGGGAGGTAAACAGTATTGACTGAGGAGAGAATCACTCGCTCACGCTCACCCCAGCCAGCAGACTTGAACATGCGGCGACACAATACAGGACTTTCCACCTGACCGTACATCGGACCGAGCATTGTACCGAACATTACGCCGTACAGGGAGGTATATTTACTCCGAACATTTCCCCGAACAATACATCGGACCGACCATCGTACGGGACAAATTCACCGAGCGAGGTGAAGGAAAGAGAGAGAGGGTAAGCGTGAGTGAGTAAGAGGATGCAATGGAGGTGGTCCATTGGTTTATATGCGAGCGCTCGGTACGATCACAGAGTAAAGAAGCTTAAAGGTTCCTTACTCTGTGGTACGATGCTCAGTCCGGTGCTCGGTTCGGTCCGTTGCTCGGTCCGGTGAAAAGTCCGGTCGGACTGTTGTCCCCGACCCCGACGCCGTTTCGACAGAGTTCACTCAACTATACGCAAAGGATTGGAAAAATTGAATTCATTCTACAGTTTGTCCACTGATGCTGATAGTTTTATTAGTAAAAATAAAATTAAAAATCACATGAAGAATTTTGGTTGCTAATTGTGTTAACAATTCCACTGTTTGTTTAGACGAATAATTAAAGCAGTTTCACTCTCAAATGTTTGTTTCAAATGACTAAAATACTCATTTATACACATTGGATGTCAACCTTTATGGCTTTACCCGTATTCAGGAGGTAAAAAAGCCAATGTATGTGTCTTTTGAAACGTTTCCGTCTTTAAGTGTTATTAATCCACGATATTTTAGCGAATTTCCCTATAGGGAATACGCTATTATGGTAGTAGTCACGGTAAGACCTAAGCCCGGGACCATGATACTTTTTCGTTTTGAGGTCCCTAGAAGCCAAAAACACCGTTCGTTCAAATATATATATATGTGTGTCCGTGAACACGATAACTTTTGAACAGAACCTCCGATTTTCATGAAATTTGGTACAGGGGTGTAAGCCAGCGTCTACTAGGTTGAGTTCGCGAACCAGAATGATTGGACCATGGGAACGGGGTTTTATGGGGTTTAAAAACGGTAAAAATGGGGTTTTGGCTTTTTTTACTTTTATTTATAAAATTCAACAATTTTAACTTAAACCATTTAAAAGAGCTTAAAAAAACAAACAATCTAGTTTTTTGAATTTTTTACCTAGCTTAAATGGTTATGGAGAAAATCCAAAAACTATGTTTTCCATGTTATTCTTATGGGAAATTAACAAAACCTTCTATCTTGCTTATTTATTGACATATCTTGATAAAATTTGGTAAGTACATTCACTCGGAAGCGTTTAACTTATATTTGGTTAGAAAACCCATATGGCAACAAACCTACGTAGTCACCTCTATGGGGTTTATGGGGAAAATAAAAAGAACACCATAACCGGATAAAATTTGGTATGTACATTCAATAGGTAGGGTTTAAGTTATATTTACCAACAAAACCCATATAGCGGCAAACCTACATCCCCATGGATTTTATTGGGAAATAGAAAATATACCAAGATTTCATTGGAAATTCGCTGAGTACGCAGGTCTGCTGCGACGGGGGTATTTATAATTATTTGAGGTACATGCCGAAAAGGGAACTTGACGTAACCATTCGGTGTGAAACAGAATCAAACATAAAAATTCTTCACATTTATATGCCTAACTCTTAGTCTACTGTTAAAAATATCAGTTTTATTTAAAAAATTAAATACCTCAATACAAAAAATTAACGTAAGAATCACAAAAGTTGCAATATGTGGATATCTAGCTTAGAAAACTAGGATTTAAAAATTAATCAAAAACAACGGAGAAACATCACTTATAAAACCATGCAAATTTGTTAAAATAGATTGCAAACCCCTGTTTTCTAAAAGATAGTTCATTATAGTTATCTACTAATGTAATGCAATAAGCACCAATAATGATATTATACATGTATATCGTCATAAAGAGGTAGATCTACATCCTTAAACCAAATACAAGCCCTTAATAAGTTCATTATTATGATAGCCAGAGTCACATTATGATACATGTAGTCGAGAGCCCGTCATTGGCCGATAGTTTAGTGTTGTAATAGAAATTATTCAATTCACACATCACTCATTCTTCCATTACCATTCCATTTTAGTTTCCTAACCTCTAAAACCTAACCTCAAAATGTGCCTAACCTCAAAAAAAAAAAAAAAAAAAAAAAAAAAAATGATGAGGCCTTAATGCGAGGAGGACGACACAGTAGATCAAGCGACTTTGGGGGTGGCTATGCTTTGGATGGGTGACCGCCTAACCTATAAATGTTACATGTTTATTACTGTATATCTACTTTATTTTTACAATACTTTGCCAAATTTAAGTTGGTTGTAGCACAGAAAAAGGAAACGATATCGTTTCCATTTTCTGTGGTTGAATAACGCAGTGTAGGCCTTATGCAACCATTGTATTCGATCTTAATCCACTCGTGAGATATAGACATAGAACTCACTTCGCTCTTGTTTTAACTTTAAAAATTGTTGACACATATCGCATTTATTTGCTAAACGCAATTTGGCTAACCCGTACAGTAAAACGCAATAAGAAACTTGTAAGCGCTTACAATTATTTCAATAGTTTCAATTGTGATTGCTTATGGTGTGGCGATGCTATACAATGTATGTAAAGGCATTTTAATATTGTTGAAATATTTACCTGTATAGGATTTTCTGTAAAAATTGAAGTCGAGAGAAAGGTTTGGAGAGGGAAGATTCCCTTATCGATTCTGGCACCGCCCTCTCACCGTCGGCCGTCCACCCTGACATCATCTACATCCTTGCTCCGGACTGGACTGTGCCGAGAGAGCGATTGGTGAACTACAGGGGGTTTACACGCAACGATAAATTGAACGACAAAACTGCAACGACAAGTCGGTACGTTTTTTCGGATATCGGGCCTTCGTTTACACGTAAGGCCTAAACGTTCGATTTGTCTCAAAACTGTATGATGATGCATGCACACGTTCCGTTTTTCCGTACAAGTCAGTAGGTGTTTCCCCCTCATTTGTCCTTTTTATTTCTGTCAGAATAATCTTTACTTTTAATTTGCCATAAGCAAGGAAAGTTTTTGTACAGTTCTATAAACTCTATGGCGAACTCACGAGGGGCTTCACGAAGGTCTGACTGACATTTGTGTTCCTTCACCAGAATAAACTTAAAAAACTGGTAAGCTACAAAACTCCAAAACTTAAACAATAAATGGAACTTACACAGTAATCATTCAAAAATACGAGACGAGAAATGAGACGACGCCGACAAAACTGCGGTCGAGACAGGGTGTACCCGTTTACACGCTACGACTTGTCGATGCCAACTTGCCAAGCAACGACTTGTCTTTGCAAACCCACGAGTTGTGCAATTTCCACAAACCTCCTGATCTGGCTCCAACTCAGACCAGTCATTACGACTTGTCTGAATAGGAGCCAGATCGGAAGGTTTGAGCAAATTTGCACAAATCTCCTGAGATCGCAACGACAAGTCGTTGCTTGGCAAGTTGGCATCGACAAGTCGTAGAGAGTAAATTTACTAAAACTGACTAAAAAGAAAAAAATGTTATCCAACACAGAGTAGGCATAGCTAATTTTAAATCGCTTTGTCTGTCATAGAATGTGCAGATAACAATAATATAAGAATAGGCCTACTATGCATAAATTGTTATTTTTATTAAAATAAACAAGATGGAGAGACTATATCAACATGGAAACTCATAAGGGGAAAAAGAATAACCTACGTTCACTAAGGCAGTTCATTGTAATACTGCCTATTTTCCTCTGTGCATGGTAGTTACCGCCTTTTGTAAATACCTCACTTCAATGTAATATAGGTGTAGATAGATACCTATGTGTCTCTAAAACTAAAGTACATACATCTTTTTAGTTTTTAATTTTAAGTCATCCTCGCCCAAAACATAAAATCGTCAATCGTCTACAACTCCATGTAAAGATAAAAGATGTGTTTGACACCCTTTTCAGGCCACGACACATTACCGGAGTTTCCACTAGACCGTACATCGGACCGAGCATCGTACCGAACATTACACCGTACAGGGACGTAAATTTACTCCGAACATTATGCCGAACAAGACATCGGACCGAGCAGCGTACCGGACAAATCCACCGAGCGAGGTGAAGGAAGTGAAAGAGGGAGAGCGTGAGTGAGAGCGCGGGTGTGGTGGAGAGGGGGTTTCCATCACGAGCGTCGGGGCGACGTTCGATACGGCGTTCGGAGCAAAATTTACCCTGACACACTACCGTGGGTACTACCGTAGGTAATAGGGCCGTACACCGGACCGATATTTTCAATTTTTCATTGATGTTTCGCCAGGAAAACGCCTCCAGAGCGCTCGGTCCGATGCTTCTTCCGATGTACGGACTCCTGACACACTTTCTTCCTTCTTTCTTTCTTTCTTTCTTTTGTCTGCGTTTTCCTCTACGAGGTAACCTCGTATTGGCTCCCCCTACCCTCACGGGTAGTCCGTACCTGGCGTTAGCCTCAACCGGACCAGTCTTGCGACCAAGGGAGTTATGGAACTTTGTCCCAAATCACATTGAGGCGGATTAGACCCCCACAAAACCGGAATTCACTAGGCCTGTGGTACTCAGCCGGCGGTGACCCAAAATGACCATCCGCTGTGAGTGACAGTGGCACCACTACCCATGGTACTTCTCAGCTTTCGTTTGTGAGCAACGCCCCCAGATAAGGCTGGAGGGCCCCCCACAGCCGAAGCTGTGTGCCGAGCATACCGACAACCTCTGCCCCCTCGATTCCAACCCAATATCCGGACTGGCCGAAGCCAGGGGCTTGAGCCGGATCCCGAGGTCCCCATTTTAGGTTTTACTTGGGTCATGGGTGGATCCCAAGCGGAATAACTAGGTCACTGGAAACCCGCACGCCAAAGGCGCCGGCTGCACTGCAACCGTACCCGAAAGGCACGGAAGCCCCAGATCCCCGACATCCTGACTCATTCCCTCCCATTTGGGGGGAGGCTGGAGTGAGACACCCAGTAAGCGCGCGATTGACACAAGGCCACCTCCGCCAGGGCTCGGAACAGCCGAAGCTGCCCTACTTCAGTTGATAAAGGGAGCCACGCCCGTTACCCAACTCAGTACTTCGAGCTGGGATTGGGTAGTGGACATCCCAGTTCTAGGGGTGCAGGCCCTGAAGTACAACATACACCCCACTCCTGACACACTTCTTCTTTTCTTTTCGTCTTTGTTTTCCTCTACGAGGTAACCTCGTATTGGCTCCCCCTACCCTCACGGGTAGTCCGTACCTGGCATTAGCCTCAACCGGACCAGTCTTGCGACCAAGGGAGTTATGGAACATTTGTCCCAAATCACATTAAGGCGGATTAGACCCCCACAAAACCCGGAATTCACTAGGCCTGTGGTACTCAGCCGGCGGTGACCCAAAATGACCATCCGCTGTGAGTGACAGTGGCACCACTACCCATGGTACTTCTCAGCTTTCGTTTGTGAGCAACGCCCCCAGATAAGGCTGGAGGGCCCCCCACAGCCGAAGCTGTGTGCCGAGCATACCGACAACCTCTGCCCCCTCGATTCCAACCCAATATCCGGACTGGCCGAAGCCAGGGGCTTGAGCCGGATCCCGAGGTCCCCATTTTAGGTTTTACTTGGGTCATGGGTGGATCCCAAGCGGAATAACTAGGTCACTGGAAACCCGCACGCCAAAGGCGCCGGCTGCACTGCAACCATACCCGAAGGCACGGAAGCCCCAGATCCCCGACATCCTGACTCATTCCCTCCCTTTTTGGGGGGAGGCTGGAGTGAGACACCCAGTAAGCGCGCGATTGACACAAGGCCACCTCCGCCAGGGCTCGGAACAGCCGAAGCTGCCCTACTTCAGTTATAAAGGGAGCCACGCCCGTTACCCAACTCAGTGCTTCGAGCTGGGATTGGGTAGTGGACATCCCAGTTCTAGGGGTGCAGGCCCTGAAGTACAACATACACCCCGACTCCTGACACACTACCAGACTTGCTGTTTTTGCTCGGTACGATGCTCGGTCCGGTGCTCGGTCCGGTGCAAACTCCGGTGGTGTGTCGCCGCCTTTCGCCAACTAAGGTGTTTATACACGTATAGGCCTACTGCCTGTAGTTTTGTGTTATACTGCGCCATTTCTTGTTCGGCTCTGAAAACCGACAAGGATAACTTTTAATCCTTTTTAACTACCAACACCTGTGGAATGTTACTTTAGGGAACCAACTCTCTACTTTAAAATTAAAAATGCATACGTGTAATAGCGACATCTATTTTACAATGTTACTTTATCAACACTGTAAGAATGTATGAACATATAAAAGTTTAACTATGAATGTCATAATGTTTTCATTTAGTCTTTACCTCTGGACTAGTAGCGTAGTCGGCTATGTAAGGTTATTGTTGGGCAAAACATGGTATTAAATTCCACTGTTTCGGACGCAGATTTTCAACCGATTTTGTTGAAAGTTGGAAATCAGTACCCGAATTTACATTACAGCTCTCTTACATTGAACGTTTGAACGTGTGAAAATAGTTCTCAGAAACATTGAAAATTTATTCTGTTTTCCTTACAGAATTTTGTACAAATACCATTATTTACTATAATATATCAGGTATATGAAGACACTTGACCCAACATTATTAAAAAATATATAAATTTTCGTAATAACAAAAAATATATTTTCAACATTATATGTTTAAATATACCATCCGAAACAGGGGAATACTACGGAATGTAAGGCATGATTCTCAAGAAAAGATTACACTATTATATGAAAATTTATTTTTCAGTATGTTTAGCACTGGCTTTTACTACTAACACAACCACGGCACTTCTGTTACATTAAAAAATAATACAAAAAGTTAATAATATTGAAACAATATGTTAGGAAAATAAATTTATAATAATTAGATTTGTTCTCGCTTTTGTCATGACGGTTGGTGATTTAATAAGGAAAAGTGTTGAACAATTTTCTAGGAAACAAATTGGTTTTTGTTCCGCTTGTCAACAGGTAGGCTAACCAGGTTTTATTGAAATTGAAATACACATACGTTTATGACATCAAATGCATGTTTATGAAAAACAGGCTGGGTAAGTTTTCACTATGGGGTTTGTTATTAAAATGGGCGTTTTTACGAAAGGTTTGCTTGTGAGAAAAGCAGAAATCTTTAGCAAAAATACGGGATGCTGAAACATTTACACAAGGTATAAAATGCTCGAAAAACACAAGCTATGTAGGCCTACAAACAAATTAAAATTTACAATAAAATGGGTTTCGTTTTTTCGGTGGTAAATGACAGAAAAAAACTTAATTTTTGTAGTGCGCCATTTGTTTACCTGTGCACACATCCACACACATATTGTTGAACCATAAACTTATAGTGGTATACCGTGAGAACAGTGCTGCCAGATTGAGGGTAATTACCCGAAAAGAGGGTATTTTTATGGTCTGGGGGTATTTTTGAGGGTATTTCTTTGTAGGGGGTATTTTGAGGGTAACAATTTACAGCACAATTATTACAAAATTTGAATATGGTAAACAAGAATATTTTGTTGTAATGGTAGGTTTTTACTGTAAATAATTGATTCTTTTAACACTTTTGGTAAATTTATAAATTTGTTAAATTCGACAGCAGTGCAAACAACGAAACAACATATTACATTTATCTTTGTTTATGGTTAAACATGGTTTAATGTAGTTTATTAAACTAACCAAAATATTCACTTTGACATTATGAGGAAATTTTGGATTTTATAAGTTATTTTGTCACTAACAATTTAAGTTTTTTAAGAAACTTTTGGTTAGCTGGTTTAATGAATATATATGTTACATATTTTTGCAAAAAAATTGTCATAATTATTGGCCTTCTTAGAATTGACTTTTTTCTCTTTTTATAATCTTATTAATGAAGATATCTATGGCACTATCTATCAATGAAAATGAATACAGAGGGCACAAGGCAAAATATTAAATTGATCGCAAGAAGAGATATTAGTTTGATAATAATATTACAGTATTCATCCCTCTAATTACAGATTAAAGTATTATAAATAATATAATAGTGGTGCTCGGGACCATTTACTTATTTTATGTTGTCC